>JAODUP010000907.1:107500-117500 GCA_025642065.1 Paralvinella palmiformis
ATTCAGAGGTTTATTGAAACCGTGTGATAATAGTTGCAGAACTTAGCGCCTTACAGTCTCGGTGATGCGAGATGAGTAGATAGAAGACACAAGGTCGAGTATTTTGAAGAGATAATAGGACATCTATTGTATGTGATGACTAGTTCGTAATGGATAGATAACCTCGGCGTGAATGACAACCGAGAGTGTTCATCCGTTCACCCGTTTTGGATTGTTGCCAAACATAAAATGGCTTCCTGATCGGTCAAATAACACATCACTAGAGAACAGGCCCACCGACGGTCTCACTCGCTCACCCATTCACTTATTCACTAGACTGACGGACTTACTGACTGACTGATTGACTGACTGACTGACACTGACTGACTGACTGACACTGACTGACTGACTGACTAACTGACTGACTGACTGACTGACTGAATGAATGAATGAATGAATGAATGACTATTTCACTAAGGAACTGACTGACTGACTGACTGACTGACTGATTGGTTAGCTGGCTGGCTGGCTGGCTCGCTCGCTCGCTCGCTCAGCCTCCAACTCACTCTATCACTCACTAAAGTATTTCAGTGTGAGTGGCAAAGTGCAGCTTCTCATACCTGAATCATACGGGCGAGGCGTCACTCCATAGGGAAAGCATATGGTCAGATGAAACACCGCACTGGGATTTGAACTCTAGCCAAAAAGGTTGCAACGCCCTATTAACGGTAGTGTACTGCATTTTGGTGCATATATAAGGCTAAACATCTGGTGAATATAAATCACGCTGAATCTGTTTCTTTTCATACTCCAGGTTATGGTCTAATAGATCATCAAAATGGGATACAAACTGACGCATACCGGTATCTCATTACTATGGTTTTTCGCTTCGTTGGCAACCAATGGTTGTCTAGGAATATTCTGTCCTCTGTCCAATACGGATTGTTCACAGGTAAATGTTTGAGGGTGGCAGTGGCGAGTGCATGCGTGCGCACGTATTTCTTTTAAAATGTAATTTTATTTATTTTTTAATGTTTATTTAATTACGGCATCATTTATCGCACCTGGTTTTGTCGAAAATTAATTTACCTGAGAATATTTAGTCACTAACAAAACATCATTATATTACCCCCAATATATATATATATATATATATATATATATAATACATTTACCAGGTTGTATCATATCTTTTATCATCTAGCCTGCGGCTCAGTGTACCATCATTCCAGATGAAAGTAAGTATTCGGAATAAGGGCAAGTATAAAACGAACTGTTATCGGGACTATCTTATTAAGTAATTACTTTTCGTATAAGTGTCATGCATGAGAGCTCACCCCCACCCCTCAGAGAGACAAACACAGAGTGCGAGAGAGTGTGTGTGTGTGTTTGTGTGTCTGTGTGTGTTAATTAGGTTAAATTATGGCAAATAATTACTACCAGATCAGCACAACCACCTAATACCTAGACGGTGACGTCAGTGGTATTTTGTTTTGACCGTTTTAACCAAATATTACTGATATCCGGTCAGGTCAAACAATACTTCAGGGAGAGCAGTGAAATTATGAACAATGAAAGGAAATGAAACGTTGGTTGTCTGATAATTATGTGTTTTGGGTAGAATGGGGGGGGGGGGGCACGTTCAAAAGTTACGCGTAAACAAGCCACTACACTGAGCTCTGTCAATAGAATGGCAAATAATTGCCAATCTTAAACAACAGCTTCGTATTCTAATTCAGGGTTTTCAACAAAATTATATATTGGAACGTCGATAGTCTCTACCTGTCCGCCATCTTGGTATCATCTCCGAGATTGAATTTGTTATTGTCGTTCTTATTATTATGTTGTATGCTTCCGCATTGAAGGATGCTGGTCACCAACCAGGACATATGCCCGATGAAACATCCCCAAAACACAAGCATTATTCAGATTGAACTCGCAACCAAGAGATTTCTGTCCCAGCGTTTTAACCACTGCACTATCGGATATGCTTCATGCGAATGATATGTATATATGATGGTATAATAAATTAAAACGTGTTCCCCATTGTTGTTATTAAGATCCTAATCTTGCCCCGTTTTCAGCTTGTTCGATAAATCTGCTTCCGGATAAGTCCCCCACACGATATCCAGGCCCCGTGACGTCATTCAGTGTGGCCACCAGTTACGTGAGGCCGGAAGTCCAGTCTCAACCGCCATCACGGTCTAATGTACTGATCAGTTGGAAGTTACCAGCCAATGGTAAGTCTGGTCACCACTAGATATGTGTGTGTGTTCATGCGATTATATGCGTGTGAATCAGTGATACTGTCGTGTTGAAGTCAAATATCTTGTGAGTGAGTGGTGGAGTGAGGCAGGCAGGCAGGCAGGCAGGCAGGCAGGCAGGCATGCAGGCATGCAGGCATGCAGGCAGGCAGGCAGGCAGGCAGGCAGGCAGGCAGGCTATCAGTCAGTCAGTCAGTCAGTCAGTCAGTCAGTCAGTCAGTCAGTCAATCAAATAGACCCGTGCATATTAACCTGTATGCCTATTTTATCAGATACTCATCGGTATCTGAGAGGTTTTCAGGTACACATTTTGGACAAGACGACCTCAGCAGAATATTGCTTTCTGTATGATATCACTGGAGCTAAGTGGAACTATGATACCCTTATACGACAGGTGAGTGATTCTGATAATTATGGTCATCGTGATTATAATAATGATAATCTTTGTGGTAATTAGTGTTGTTGTTGTGCGTGTATGTGTGTGGGGGGGGTACATATAAAGAAACAACAAGAACAGAACATCAATATATCTAAACATCATTCGAGACCTACCTCCATAAATATAAATATAAATACAACTATACATACATTAATCTAAAAATAAAATGTTCCATACCTCCACATGTTGATAGATGTGTGCGTGCGTGCGTGCGTGCGCGTGTGTCTGTGTATGTGTCGCTCTCTCTCTCTCTCTCTCTCTAATGTATCATCACTGTTGTCTTCATCAGCAGCAACATCATCATCATCATCATCATTATAACCATAATCAGTGTCATCTTTATCATCATCATCATCATCATCATTAACAACAACAACAACAACAACAAAAATATCTCGAATGTCATCGGATGTCAACATTATTTTACATCATGATATATGTCTACGACACAGTATTTCTTCAACTGTACCACTCTGAACGAGGGCGAATACGAAATAGAAGTGACGTCACTACCAAAGGCAACCTTCAGTAACATGAAGGCACAAGCCAGTCTCTACATCAAGCGTAAAGGAGCTGACTCTCCAGAAGGCAAGTATAGGCAAGTCGAAATGTATGCGCTGCTGTGTTCGTAGGAAAAGTTATCTGTATATAGTCCTATAATATTCTCCGAGTTAGCTTACTGGGAGAGGGGGGGGGTTATACTGAGGATCGGGGTTGTGTGTCTGATGGGTGTTTCATTCTTCATTTCACCTGGAATTATTAGCTTCGGAGATTCATCAGTCCATTTAGCTACCATGTAGTCTGGTCTGGTCATAGTACTACTAATAACAATAATACTGTATATTTAACTTAATTTTAAAATGATAAATTAATTAATGACGGCTTAGTTTAGCTTCGGCATTCTTTTATCTGAGACACGTGACCATGGAGATATTTCATCCACAGTAAAATGTAAACATTAGGCAAGGATTACTTTAAGGAAGAATGAACCATCCCAAAGACAGGCACAGCATGTGTTTAATAGAGCATAAAGCGTAGCAAAAAATTGTTTAATCTGGACGATGCTGTCACTCTGTAAATGAGAGACAATGATCAGCCTGAGGCCACTTGTCGAAGGATGAAGTAGCCGTAAATTTTAAACTGGGAGTCGATGCCACGAGATCGGGAGGTATTGCTACGCAGTGCGCGCAATCAACCAGCTGCCTTATTCCAGTGTCCATATTGGTATACGATCTAAGACGGTAGCGATTGGCTGAGGACTCCTTGTATCCGATAAGTGATTGTTTAAAACTTTTTCATTTGTACGCAGATTGCCCGAGAAGCTCGTGTTGGACGTCCGACCTGGTAATCTACCACCACCGCTGTAATCACTCGTTAAGCGTCGCCTTTAACATGGCTCCGGACGACCGGATTGCATATTATACAGTGTCGCTGCTGAAACCGGACAGCCTAATTACCGAGTCCAGTACGACCGTGGCCAGGGTTGGTAACTGTATTCGTTGTCTTTTGATCGCTTTTTTTGTGAGTGAGTGAGTGAGTGAGTGATCGGAACGCTGAACTTCGGCGAGGATCACACCTGAGACAGATAGACAAATGGCCAATCCTTTGGCAGTCATCCGACGAACACCGATAAATTGGTTCTATTCTTTTCCACTGTGACTGTCAATCATCTGACAGATTATCATTACCAAATAACTGTACAATCATGGAGACGCTAACCGAACTATGTCAGTCCAGTATATATATATATATATATATATATATATACGCGCACACGCATACACACACACACACACACACATATATATATATATATATATATATATACTAGTATATCGATTTATTAATATTAATATTTAAACACATTATAAATTTTAATGATACATCAATAATTGAATACAAATTAATTACCTTGGCACAGGTAATTCAGTTTACCTTTGTTTCTTGTCCAGGATGAACGTCTGTTGCGTGGACTAGTGACGCTGAACGTGCCCAAATCATTGAGGACAGCTGTTGTAAAGGTACGATTTGTTAGCCGTCAATGATGGTACTGTTATTGTCACTTTTATAAAGTGTACATAGGTTAGTATCCAATTTTACGTACCCCCCAGTTGTTGTTTGTTAAGATTTTATTCCTGTTGTTGTTTTGATTTTTGTTTTGTTTTGGTATGCTTCACTTTAGTTTATAACTTTATTATATCACCATGTTAACGACCATATACTATAATGCACACACACACACACACACACACACACACCTTTTATAACTTCTGCGAATGATGTTGGTCAAAGTGATTATCAAAAACTAGCGTATTCTTAGAGGCATGTACACATCCAACTACTAGAGTGTAATAAATACAAATTAAATCAAATGTGCTATAAAACAATGTACGTAAAGTAGTGCTTTAGCTTGAAAATGCATCACTTAATTCGACTTCTAACTAAAGCATATGGAATTGCGGTTATGCTTTCACCGATGACGATTAAGCTAGATCTGTGAGGGAATACATGACTTGAGGTGCTAGAAATAAAGCATTATTGACGTGAACTATTTTTATAATCGTCCTGTAGCTTACAATCTTCTTCCTTACAGCTTGTACCAGGGGGAAAAGTGTGCACCTATCAACAGTGTACAGTGTCAGCAACACCGGCGTTTACCATTTCCGACGGTAAGTAAATAATCAATGCGTTAGCTAGATGTACGTTTAAATATCAGCCTCAAGTCTGTCTCGATTATTGGGTGTAAGCGATCGTCAGTAGGGACTTCAACGACTATGACGAGCGCGTACATTGAACGGTTATACTTATGTTGTCGCCTTTGCAGTTGACCACCGTGTTGACTGCACATTTACCCAGTCACCAGGAAAACTGGAAATCGTGTATCCTGCCCAGAAATCTTTCTCACCTGGAGAAATATCCGGAATAATGATCGGATCCGTTGCTGTGGTAGCCCTCATCATAACTGTCATTGTTGTGTTAGCTAGACGTAGAAGTACCAGCAGTGAAGGTATCGTTTACGATGGTTGGTGTTAATAGTTGTTCGTATATCTGTAAGTTAACGGCTTCGGGCATTACCTACTTACTATTCTAACTGTTGTCGTTGTTATTGTTGTTGTTTTAGAAACTGATTATGACAACATCGAAACTAAAACAACTATCAGTCAACAGGCTCTGGTAAACAACGATATAGGGCGAGGGAAAGGTATGATGTGTGTGAAGTCAAGCCAAAACAGATTGAGAAAGCGAGTGTGCTCTCTGCTTCTTCTCTCTCTCTCTCTCTCTCTCTCTCTGTATATATATTATAATATATATATATATAATATATATATATATATATATATATATATATATATATACCCCGTCTTACGTCATTTTGGCCTACGTCAAATTCGCCTTTACGCCACTTTTAAGTTTCAGTTCAGCAAAAGTCATTACGTCACCTACGTTTTAATAAAAGGACGTGAAATAAATAAATTAACAATAAAAGCTAAAAGAAGCTAAAAAACTATTTAAAATGCTAAAACATCTCAAAAATATATATATACAATAAAATATTTACATCAAAAGGCATTTTTAAGGCATTACATCCGATTTACGTCAAAAACCGAGCTTGGTCACGGCTTTTGGAACCAATTAATGATGATGGGAGAGGTATGACTGAGTATATATAGTCATACCCCGCCCTATATATATATATATATATATATATATGCACCACGGCACAATTTCAGTCACTCGCCGGAAAACTATTCACCTGGTGTACGCCAACGACAACAAATATCATCAGAACGTTGTCGGCTACTTCAAAGAGTATCTGACGTGGCATTGTCACTGTGACGTCATCTACGACATAGAACAACAGCGCAACATTCCCGACGACAAACCGAAGTGGATCCGGGATTCGATGAAGTCGTGCGATTTCATTCTGATGCTGAACTCGGAGGGCGCCTTCTGGCGGGCAATTGCTGCCAAGAATGGCGCCCACTATCCGCCGAGCGACTGCGACACGTGTCTCGGCGACATGTTCAGTCCGGCGTTCGAGATCCTCGACGAAGACTCGAGCGACCAACGCCGTCGAACGCCGCCGCTGGTCGACAAACTCATCCTGGCTCATTTCTCGTACACTCCGGCCAAATTCCGATCGCCCCCGCTGACCAACGTACGCCACAAGAAGAACTACCGACTGATGGCCGACATCGAGCTGCTGTGCGCGCACGTCAACGACGTCAACGGCAGGCCGAACCGAGCCTGTTGTCCCGGTCACGTCAACGATCTGCTCTACGACAGCACCGCCGAAGGTCAGCATCTGGCCCAGGCGATCCGATCAGCCGAAGACTTCGTGAAGAAACGTCCGAGCTGGTTTCAGGATGTCCACGGACTGCCGTCGTCTCCGCCGTCGCCGCCGCAGATCGGCGGACGCCAACCGTGGGCCGACGGTCTGCCGCCAAACAACAACAACAATGTTATTTTTCCGAGCGTCGACATCGGCGTTCACTCCAACTTCGCTGACGTCCATTGCCATGCAACCCACTTTGATCGTTCGTTTTTGCCCTTTCAAAAGGAGATCCAGAATAATAACGTTTTCATCAACCGATCCCTGGACAGCCAGTCGTTGAACAGTTCCGTACTCGGTAACATGATTGCCGACATCAACAACTAATGGCGGACAGATTCTAGCGCTTCAGTCGTCTAATTTGCGTTCTTTACGTGCATGTCCCAGTTCTGTAGCGCTATAATATAACCCCGTTTGTGATAATAAGTGTAGTGTTCGATGTCTTCGCTTGTTTGAAACACGGGGTATTGGATCATATGTTTTGATCTGACTGGAGATAATAAGCACGAAGCATATGTGAAAGTAAATAAACGGATAGTGTGCCCAATATCGGGAGTGCGCATGCGCGTACACACACACACACACACACACACACACACACACACACACACACATGCGCGCGCACAGATTGGGTGAATGCAAACGAAGTGACTGCTTTCGTGGAATCGAACGACTTCAAGACGAACCATCCAGCCACAGTTCTCTCCTGCAGTAACCAGTTCCGTGTAGATAAACGACAACGAAACTGCAGCTGGTGCACTAACAGAAACGTGGCAGTGCAGCTGTTTATAAGCTACTTATCTTTACGACGTTTCGTTTAATATAAACAGCTGTTTGTTTACTTCTGATCTTACCTGATCCTTTCCGTACGACAGTGCCATAATTCTATGGGGCCAATGTTGCGTTATATGCTTATTTGTTCTCTGAATATAAAAGACGTTTGCCGAATATCTTAACAACAACAAAAACCGACAGCTTGATGGAACCTACCTGGTTGGTTCTAGTTGAGGTTATACGATATTCGGAGCTTCTATCTCTATAACTATCTCTATAATGTTTAAATGGAGATAATGTGCTTTGTTATTGGTGAATGCCAAATACGATATGTTAAAACTGATTTCTGTATATGATAACCATTTTTGAATACTCTGTTGTACAGTATTTGAATTATTTCATTACTTCATTATATGTATTGCACACACACACACACACACACACACACACACACACACACACACACACACACACACACACACACACACACACGCATATATATAAATATACCACCTGTCACATGTGTTCTACGTTAGGCGGCCACATGCTTTGGCCCAGTAGTCGTTTGTCAATGGAAAGTAACCTGTCTTAAGCGACCAAGGTTGTTTTCATCACCATAGATTCTTCAATCGGACATTCATTGGCCAATCATAAGTTAGCCAATCTGAAATCCGCCCCCCTCCGCCCCCCGCCCCTCTACCCGAACGTCCGTGGTCGGTGCGTTCTTGTTGTTTCTAAATACGTCAGAATACAGATCACGTGACAATGGCTTCTCTCACATCGCAATTGAGCAATAAAAGAGGGCTTTCCAATTACAATCGGCACAGAGTTGAACCCCGGTGGTCTAGCGGTTATGCACTCGGCACTTGGTGCCAATGGTCACAGGTTCGAACCCAGCAAGAGGTCGAAACCTTTCCCGAGATTAATTTCTCGGCTCACAACATCGTGGGTGGCTGACCACGTTAAATGGCGCTGCCGTCTCCATAGGGTATTTCGGCTCCATCTTCCCGTACTGCTCCCCTGTGAGTGGTTGGGGAGGTGATTTCTCAACCACTCCAACATGGAGGCTGTGCTGAATAAGCGACATCCTGGGGATTTTCCCAGAACAACAAAACAAAACAAGCATACAATCGGCACGGTTAACGTGTCATCATAATTGTCTTCGAATGATGCGCAGGTGGTGTTAAAGAATGTACATCATCGGGTTTATCACGGTGTCACTATTGACTACTAGGGCGCCTCCGTGGTGTAACTGGTAGCGTGTTGGACCACAGATCACTACCACCCGTGTTCGAATATCGGTGTGGGCATATCTGAAGGTTGTTTCATCTTTGACTACGCTTCTTTACCTTTGGAGGTCGCTCGGCCCGTTTAGCCAACCATGCCCATAAAAAGTGGCCGTAAAATCATCATCATCATTATCATCACTATTGATTACTGGTAATTCTGGAAAACACCATAATACGGATAGAATGTGTATAATATTAATGTTAATAATAATTCAGTTCAAGTAATATCTACGTGTGTTTATATTATGCACTAACTGCTCAATTTATAATATATATATATTGTAGATGGATGAATGTATTAACCATAATAAAATGCAAAAAACAAATACATTTATTTTGTGCTTTATTTATTCTTGTGTCTTGTCACTGTCATGTCTCAAATGACCATCTGTCTTTAAAGACCACCTAATGTGGTCCTAGGTGTGGACTCTTAAGACAGGGTTTACTCTCTCTCTCTCTCTCTCTCTCTCTATATATATATATATATATATATCCAGTGTACCTATGACCAGTACCCACCAAGTAAATCAGTTATTGTACGCGGATGATACCTATACCATAGCTCCTTCACCTACAGCTCTCCAGGAACTGCTTGATATATATGTGCTGACTTTGCTGTTTCAAATTGTATTATTTTTAATGAGAAAGTGTATGTGTTTCAAACCAAATTCACTGAATGGTTTATTTATACCTACTCTCTGCCTTAATGATGTACCTCTGACTTTCCCGACAAGTAACAAATATTTAGGTGTAATTATACATGACAAACATCAGGATGATGATGATGATATCATGAGATGTGTTCAATCACTTTATTCAAGAGGGAAGATGCTTATCAATCGATTCAAAACATGTTACTCCAGTATTAAAGTAAATTATTTAGATTGCAATGCCTATGACTGTCATTTGTGGTCAACGTATA
>JAODUP010000907.1:122500-247067 GCA_025642065.1 Paralvinella palmiformis
CAGATCGCTTAAACGAGTTATATGTTGAATGGATGTTTAATATTTCTTTTCATCGGTAAGTCGAAGAATTTAATTTAATGAACTTTATCAAAATCCTTGGATGCATCTATTAATAATAATAATAATAATAATAATAATAATAATAAAACACAAATATCATATATCATTCATTAATACACACTAGAAAGTATTAGTACTAGGCATCAATGATCTGTCAAAAATTATTCTCCTTGTTACTTCGGTGCCGGTAAATCTAGGTCACCAAGCTATCCTGCAAGTAACCCAATATTTTATTAGCATATATATATATATATATATATATATATATATATATATATATATATATATATATGATATACGGACAAAAGCCCTTCAAGATAAACAATTTAAAAACCTAGGACAAATTCATTTTTACTTATGGGGACAAAAGCCTCCAATTCATCTCATATCCCGAGTTTGAGATAAAAATGAGACATTAATACTTGGAAGCAGCATGGTTCATTGAATTTATTTCTATTGAATTGGAGTGCAATTGCAATTTAAAGAGAAGCCAATAAGCAATTGATAACAGAAGCCTCTTTGAAGCCAAACCATATTTTGCAATTATGTGAGTGGTTCCTATGCGAATCTTGGAACGGGGCTTTCCAATCCCTGGTTGGACTATCTCACCCTACACCGTTGAAGCTGATTATCAACTTAAGAAAAGACAATCTGCAAGTTGAGACATCTTTCTTGCTGGACTCTAGAGGACAACATCCAAAGAAGCGTATACAAGGTTCAACCAGAAAGCTCCAACAGACACTCAACACAATCTATACTGAGGTCAGGGATGAGAAGAAAGATAGCCATGAGAGGTTTGGGGTACTGTATCAGGTAGCAATAGCGACAATGAACAGTTATGATAAGTGTGCTTTAATTATATCTTTTTAATTAATACATTTTGTATGAATCTATACTTTTGAAAAGGTGAACAAATTTGGCTAGGGGCTTTTATCAATAACCATATATATATATATATATATATATATATATATATATATATATATATATATATCGGTATATATAATAAAACATCATAAGTCATGTTCTTCGGCCTGGTAGGCCTACAGTATGTTTACAGTGTCTTAGATTGGCTGATCATGTCACTAGATAAATGTATATATATATATATATATATATATATATGGGGGGGGCGTACTTTGTAAAGTTTTGAATTTATTTGTTTGGAATTTGCACGATTATAGATAGTAACAGTCCGAAAAGTAATTACTTATGATAATGAAAGGTCTGTGTTTTTATATGTTGCCGATTTATTTAGCCAGTAATGTCCACTGATGCAGAACGGTGTATGCGATGCCATGCTTTTGTTGTAATGACAAAATGGTTGTATGTTTTATCCACACTTTTCTGCCTATGTTGTACATACTAGTTATGTTAATTCAACTGTTTACCTACTTCTATCGGAACTTGGCTGGGTAACGTCTCTTTGATTCAGATTAATAACTCGGTGTTTTAGACTTCGATACCGGAACATGTCAGTGGTTGTTTTGAAAAAGATGGTTTATATGTGAATTTAATAATATAGTTTTTGAAGGCCTAACACAAATTTTCAATTGCAGTAACAACCATTTGTATGTGTGTAAATTACTGCCAATTAACCCTAACCCTATGCTCTCAAACCACGGCATAGCGGGCTAGCCGCCATTCGTAATATTTTCAATTGCAGTGACCATATTCTAACAACCATTTATAACAACCATTACTGTGAATTAACCCTAATCAAGACGAGGTACGTGATATTATCTTTAAGTCTCCCTCAAAATCTTGTGAACTAGACCCATTAGCTACATATCTGTTGAAAGAAGTGCTGGAATACTACTTTGTGCTTTGATTACGGCTATTATAAACAAATCACTGGTGGAGTCCAAGGTTCCGCTTTCTTTCAAAAAGGCCAATATTAGACCACTCTTGAAGAAGCCAAATCTGGATAAAGAGGAAATGAAACATTATCGCCCAGTGTCTATTCTGCCCTTTTTGTCGAAGATCCCGGAGAAGCTGGTTGCTAAGCGGTTGGAGAGCCATTTGAGTAATCACAGACTGCACGATTATCTTCAGTCATGCCTAAAACAACTTGGTCCGATGTTGCAAAGAAATTGGAAGCTTGTTTGGCTGATATCAGTACTTGGATGAGTGCAAATATGCTTAATTTAAACGAGGAAAAGACAGAGCTCATTATCTTTAAGCCAAAACATCAGTTTGGGATAAATGAGGAATTACGGCTTCAGGTAGCTAAGAATACTGTTTCTGTAGCATCGCCAGTGGAGAACTTATGAGTATATTTTGATACATACCTGATCACGGAGAGACAAGTAAATGCAATATCCAAAGCCTGTTATTACCAAATTCGTAATATTGGTCATATCAGGCGGTACATCACATTGGATGCTTGCAAAACACTGGCACACGCCCTGATAACATCTCGGCAATGCTCTCCTGTATGGTCTTCCAATGACACTGAGGACACGGCTACAGAAAGTACGGAATTCTTCTGCCAGGTTAGTCACTCGCACTCATAAAAGAAAACATATAACACCAGTCTTGAACTCCCTGCATTTGCTTCCAGTTATATATAGGTCGCAGTACAATATTTTGATGTACACTTTTAAGGCTCTTCAAGGGACTTAGAGGAACTTGTCGTTCCGTATCAGCCGACAATGTCTCTACGGTCTGAGTTTAGAGCATTTTTTAGCCGTACCAACAACACGTGGAGTGACATACGGTAATATATGTTGCAGAAAGGCTGCTGCAACCTTATGGAATAATCTTCCAGTAACCACAAGAAAGTGAAAGACCCTTGATACCTTCAAAAAGAAGATAAAAACTAGATTTCTTAGCTAAGTATATTATGTATTTGGCTGGAAAGAATTATGTATTTTTAAAGATGTAAATCTGTTACATCCATATGAATTATTTATTGTCAAGCGCCTTAGGGTAACCTTCTTACAGGTTATATACGGCGCTATATAAATTTTGTATATTATTATTATTATTATTATTATTATAATATCAAATTGAATTCTTTAACCAACTTGAAAAAAAGAAAACATGTATATACACATTGTCTGTGCACTTGGTTCAAGTCATTATTTTACAAGGTATGGTTCTGTTTCAGTCCTTGAAGTTCTATGATGATGAGATACCATGTAAACAGGCCAATCTCTTGGATACAGATTTACTGGTTTTGGATGTGATAGATGATTTTGAGTTATCGATTGTAACTGTAGATGAACCAGTGGCACAAGAGATTTGATGCCGCTTATTGTATGACAGTACTAATTTCTCTATCTATGACACGTTAACGCAAACATAAACATTGTTAATATTCCATGTATATTCTTTGTTCTCAGCTAGGCAGGCCTATATTGGTCTATTATCAAGGTGTAGACTTTAAATGAACTTAAATGATATTTTGTAGTTAATATATGATAAACATACGAGATGAATATATGGTGGGAAGTTTGTAATGAATTGTGTCATGGTTGCGTTATAATAGCTGTATATATGTATATGACCAAATAAATAAAAATTAATGGAAGATGATAAACTGACATGATGAAAATATATTTATATCTATTTACCTCATATATACCTAATTGTTTTCATAAAAAACTTGTGAAAATACGCCTTCCACACACAAAAGAAAATAGGCTATGAAATAACCTAAACCACGTTCAATTATTTTCTGATCGCAGTGAAGCGATCACAAATTGTAGGCTATGAATTAAGTGAATGGGCTGTAAAATTATTTAATTCTTTATTTACAGTTTCAGAGCTTGTTTTTTCGATATCATTTGTGCACAATTAAAGTGTTAATTAATAAGAGAATATGTGATCATGTAACATATAGTACTAGTATTGGCAATTCATTTCAACCATACGGCACACATGTACACTATCACATGTGGACAACCAAAGAGCTTTGTTTATCTGAGAAGTACCCCCCGCCGCTTTGTTCGCCACTGGTATAGTCTATACAGATCTAGGTCAAGTCAGCATCAGGGCAAAGATAGGCCTACTACACACACTGACGTAAAGGTAGTCTATCTAGCTGGAGTGGTTGATATTCACAGCGGCCTGACTGGCACCGACGGTTGAATCTATAATTTGACGACCGGGGATAGCCGGTTGAATCCAGAATTTGAGGACACGGGATAGCCGTCTTGGAGAGCTGGATTATTTTATTGGACTAGATCTGATTATTGCCACTATCGAACCAGAAGTCTCAAATTATTGCACTTTATAAAAATGAATGCACAGAAAACAAACATATTATAATAAAGTATGTGTCAATGCAGATCTAACAAAAATAACATGACAAAACATCTTAAACACACAATCACTAATTATTGCACTATATAAAAACTAATGTACTAAATACAACGTGATAATGCAGATCTATCTGTCAATGCAGATCTAGCAAAAATAATACAAAAACATGTTAAATAACCACCTGAAAAGACAGACTGTGTTATCTTTACATATACCTCATATCAGATACTATTATAACACAGATCTAGCAAAAAGTCACACAAACAGAGGTCTACACATCATTATCACTAGTGGTCTTTCACACAGTTCCCGAAAGACACATGGTTGAGATTGAGTGCAGCAATATCCCTCAACACCTCATCGTGGAATGGGAAGATCTTGATCATCTTGTTGACAACCGGAATATAGAACTTGCGCACACTGTCAAAGATGCGTGTCATAATGGCCTACTCCAAATCATCCTCATCGTTTGTGACATAAACTTTAATTTAAAGTAACAACAATACAATGACGCCCTCTGTACAGTTCTGACAGCTGTGTTAAAATGAACATTCCCTACTGGATGACCTTCACCTTAACTACAGCCTTGTGATGTCTACTAGCCAGGATTCTTTGGCTTCCAGCGTCGCTCATCATGTGGCACATCGATGCCCTCATGGCTGCATTCCCCGAGACCGGTTTTGCTCGGGAGATTTGTCCGAACAAGCATAAATGACCCTCTTCTGGACCAGGTAGAGCTACAAGATGTGAATCCGACTTATGCCAATGTTCGGTACACGGATGATCGAGAATCCACAGTTTCTCTTCGTGACCTGGTTCCCTGTCCATCTGTTCCTATAGATGTTGAACATTATTCACAAGCAGCTCCCAGTAAAAGTGTTGAAGAAAACGGGCCAACCCTTGTACCTGATGTTCGTCCAGATCCTGAACCATGCTCACCGACTCCAATACCTACACCTCGACATTCTACTCATGAAGTCAAACCGCCATCTCCCTATGGTTGGTGATGACTTGTATTTTCATGGATGGAAGACAATTACATAAATTTTGGATCATATAAAATTTGGATTAAATGTTTTCAGTGACAATTCTTCTAGGAAGGAAGAATTACATAAACTGTAATTTAAAGTAAAAACAATACAATGGTGCGCTCTGTACAGTTGTGACAGTTGTGTAAAAATGAACTCCCCACTGGATGACCTTCGCCTTAATTAGAGCCTTGTGATCACTACCAGCCTTTTTAAGTTGAATAAAGCCTAAAATCGAAGGTTACAACAGTTTGCTAGCATGGAGCAGAGCTGCTAGTCCAGATATGTCTGTTTTGAACTTAGCTGCACTTTTCGTCGTACTGGTCATCATTACGCGACAAACAAGAACAAGTGAGCTATAG
This sequence comes from Paralvinella palmiformis, assembly GCA_025642065.1. NCBI lineage: Eukaryota > Metazoa > Annelida > Polychaeta > Terebellida > Alvinellidae > Paralvinella > Paralvinella palmiformis. The sequence continues at coordinate 128,220 of JAODUP010000907.1, forward strand.
CAGACACAGTTTGGACAATTTCTGTTGATCCAGGAAAAACACGGGAGACATTAGTCAGGCAAAAATAGAAGAAATTATTCCACACCAAGCTTGATAAAGTTATATATTTTGTTGGTTTGGATTTCGTTAAAAACTGGCGATTTCCAGCTCCCGCCGGGAGAGCGGAAGATGTAGCCATTGACCTGAAAGAAAACTAGACCGAGCACTCAGTGGTGTTTGAATGGGCCGCGCGCTGACTTCCGATAGTGGCAATAAGCAACGTTGAAGCGGCTGCGCTTCGAGTTTTGAATCGATGAACACGGACATTTAGTGATGTGTGCATTATAATTTGTGTGTGCAGACAGTCTGTATTATTCCTGTCCTATTATATGTCATAAAATGTGTAGATCCTATTTTATGCAAATCCGTAGATCTATTTTAGTTGGGATCAAACGTCAGAGATAGGTTGTTAAGCTTAATTTGTTGCCCCCCCCCCAACCCCCCAACCCCCCAACCCCCGCTTTAACAACTATTTTAAATGTGTTCCTTATACTTACCGATGAAAATATATCTCGTTTGTATTGCTTCCACGCCCACGGCTTATGCAACCATCGACACAATAATAATTCACCACGTTTATAAACTCAATTTTGCATTCTAAGTTCCCTTTTCCACAACCGGAAGTTGGGACCAGTTTGCCATCAAATGGGCGGCCGTGTTCGGTCTAGTTTTCTTTTAGGTCAATGGATAATACCCACTACTCGGTTTCAAGTGAGTATTGAGGGAGCACAACAGACATAAATTTGAACATAAAAATATTAGGTCAAAAGGAAATTATGCTAATGACGCCAAATATTTGAAAAATCAAGATCTATCTTTCAATTCAATTGTTTTCAATGTATTGAAAACTACAAGACACAAGTCCCATAAGAGTTGTGCTACTTACATGTATTGGCCTGTCCACTGGGCATCAATCCTTTACCATTTCATAATAATATTCTTCAGTACTTTCGAATATCCAACGGCAAGATCAAAGGATTTCACACTCGTGTTCTTCTGTCTAGTAAAAGCCATTTTTTATGGGCCAGTCTTAATATTGACCAAAAGTTGTTAGAATGTCGTAGTTATATGTATAACATAAAATTAAATTCCAGGGGTTCACCCAGGAGCATGCCCTTACTTCATTAACACTATGGAAACGCAGCCAACGCAAAATTGTGATGATAAAACGTGAAACAGGCAAGAACGGGTAGCCTACATGGCAAACTCGATTAACCGACTATTGACCCAGAGCATTTCCCGAAGTTCCCTGACCATAATTGTTTCCCTGTTTTCCAGAACTCTATCTCTACACCTAGCATCTAAAAAATAATAACATGACCTCATGTCTTGTGTTGTTGAAGTTTGGGGTAGAGACCCTTGGCTGTTGCCTATTGGACACAGCCACCTGGTGTTGATTTCGCATGAAAACATGCTAATCGTACATCATATAATATACAAACATAACTGACCTAATCTTTCACAGTTGTACGGTAATAGTCTTCGAAATACCCTCATCTAGAACTGGCACAACAATTCCTTCGTAGGGAATGGTTTCTATCTCAAGAAATATAAAATGTCATTTAGTACAATTTGTAAGACTTTGGAGTGAACTCGTTTATTTCGCCGTTTACGGATTGTGAAGTTATTAGCTGTTCGTTGGACACGATATCGACTAGTATTGAGAACTTGTAGAATCGCAATCATCATTGGAGGACATTGTTGGTTCATCGTCTTATTTGCATTTGTTTATAGAATACGTTAATAAAGTTTCATTCACCATTAAGCTATAATGGTCATGATTTTTACTTGTTTAATTAATGATTTGTAAAATAAAGTGTGTACTTTATGTAACTCGTTTAGTTTTAATACTTTGAGTCTTTTATGTACGGTTGTACATATTAATATCAAATGCACATCTAGTTACAAAGAAACTATGCTATTTGATGACTTAACACGTTTAGGGAGTGAATTCCAAAGGTTGGGAACAGCAGCTGAAAAAGCACGATTACCAGCAGGAGTTTTAACCCTAGGAACAGACAACAAGTGTAAACCAGATTAACGGATTTCTCTTGAGTTTGGGTGCTAGATAAAGCATGGAAATGGGTCAAATCATACTTACAAAACATATATGCTGGTGAAACGAAGCAAGGCGTGGGTGAATGTAATCGTTCATGTTAAATTTACTAATTAATTATACACACCCGATTGTCCCTGTAAATATCAAAATAAAAATAAACATAATTAATAATTTGTCCTTCAAAGCCTCCAAAGTATTGCCGTCCCTTCAAAATGCCTTGTTTCACGCATATGCTGATAGATGGAATCCAGCCTTAACATATTTTCCGCAATGGACATAGCATTATCACCATCGTCCATTCAATATTAATTGATCGCTTACGATAGCTCTGTGTAGTACTTGAAATAACCTATGTCTATGAACAGCAAAAAGGGGAAACTCTAAAAAGAAGTTGTTAACACTTCCAATTGGGTGTCCACACTTCCATGATGCACTTTCTTTAACCCGCAGACTGTGGAACAGATGATACTTCGTACTACTATTGCCAATTCTCATTCATTTGATGATAGGTGAATGTTTTCCCACCTGGTCCCGTAATAGAATAAGCTATTTCTAGTAATGTTTGGTGCGATCATGTTTTTAAACAAAGATATACATTTTTGATATGCAAGTCAAGACTGTTCCATTCAGAGACCGTGCTGAGCAAAAACGACTTGGCAAACGTGATTGGTCTGCAATATGGGACAGTAACGTTCTGTTCGGTGCGCAGTCCATATCGAGATAAAACTCCAACTTGTGTAGGCAGCAAGTTCGTCAGATAAGGAGGCGATAAACGATCTATCATCTCATAAAAGAGGATAAGTTTATGTGTTGCTTCCATAACTCTATTGTTTTCTAGTCTCTCCAGATCTTCAGCAAAACCCGCTATCCCACACTACATCACCATATTCCATACTAGGCCTAATAGGTGACATTTATATTTATTCTAGGGGTTTTCTTTCTAGTGAATTCCTAAACCTAGACAGACTAGTCAGGTCAGATCGTGCTATTCCACTAAAGTTTTACAATATCCTTAGATGCGATGTTATAAAGAAGAGTTACAGTAATCAACTCTACTAGTAATGAGTGCTGTAGCAATGGTTTTGAGACATATAGCGACGAATACGGCGAAGGTCGGGAATTTGGTAAAAGCAGAGAAATATGTTTTCTGAAATTAAAATCGCTATCAAATGTAACACCAATATTATGTTGGGATAGGATTAAATTCGTAGGACTTATTGGGGAATGATAAAATCAGCTTAGTAACTTCAGTAATCGAGGCTGGTTTAAACAATGTACAGCTGGAAAATAGATATTACCAATCTGAATTTGGGTGATATTATCCTTGAAAATGTCTCGAAAAAGAATCGTGAATTAGTTGAATGATGAGCGGGCATAAAAACAGAAGCCTTTCTATGGAAACCTATTTATACAGTTTCAGAGTTGTTGGAGATCATATTTCCATAAAAGTCAGCTTTAGCTTTATTCATAAGTCTATTGCAGAAATGGGACTGTTTAGTATAGACCTGTTAAGTTGTATGCGTGAATTCCTCCATATGCATTTTAAATATCGGGAACGTACTTTAGTATTAATAATTTCAGGGGGCATCCACGGTGTAGATATTTTAACTTTTGTAGATTTTGATCTGACAGGTGAATCTTGGTCAAGTAATTATTTAAGTGTAGTGTGTATTGTTCATATAATTGTGATAAGTCAGTGTTGAGGTTATAATCATGTACTTATAAATAAGACCTTTGATGTTAATACCTCATTTTATTTCTAGGAGCTTGAAGACTATAATAGACAAAATAACTTGTTACCAAAAAATGATCACAAAAATAAGCTTACCTAATAACATATTATTGCAAAAGTACGGTATTCATAAACAGGTAAATTACATAAGGTTATTCTGTTAATGTCATACATTAATATACAGGTAAGGTACTAATGTTAACCAATGCTAAAGTTAGTGATCTTAAAATAAGTACAAGTTTACACAGTGAAAGAAACACAATTAGACAAAATGATTCTACCTGCTGTGGTAATCGAAACCCGAAAGCTAGCATGAGACGCAGACGACTAAATAACTGTACCACTTTCCCGGCTAAATCAGCTGGCCACGTGGGGAATTTAGAACATGATTTTCACATTAAAATATGGCCACAAAATAGGGTATTCACGACCCACAATATATATATATATATATATATATATTTATCAATATGTATATCAAATAAATGCATACTATTAGATTACGCTCAATATCAAGAAATACAAATACTGGAAATTTCCAACCCTCAACGATGGTAATATGATAAACGCATTGATGAGTGATGTTTCACGTCCTCTTTTGTGCACGTGGTATGCCAACTTGGCCATGATGAACACACCGCAGTTTCTGTTGTTCGTCTATTCACACTAGCTATGTGTGAATATAGTCAGATGTAGACCTGGGTATGAGGAGATAAAGCCAGTGACCATAAATGTCAAAGTGGCAGTAGACTGATTAATCAAGTGAAGATTTTGATCAACTTTTTCAAGTCTGGCTAGTTCTGACAGCACATAGCAAAGAACGGATTGCGTAACTCGAGGAACCAAGTTAAAAATATACCTGGAGCTTATACAGTAATAGTAAGAAGTACTATTACTATTATATTATACTATTACTATATATATATATATATATATATATATATATATATATATATATATATATATATATATATATATATATATATATATATATATATAAAGAACTCCAACTGAAAGTCGGATGATCAGATAATTAGCAGTCTAGTTTAAGAGGTTAGGTTGCTATAGATATTAATTTCTTGTATTATTGAATTGTGAGCAATAGAATAATACATATTATTTTTCTCCATTTTAGAACTGTTTTATATAAGCCACAGAATGATATCGTGATGAGTCAGGATGAGGCAACAGAAGGTGGTGTCAATACTCACAGTACTTCACATGGTATGAAAGAAGGTGTTGTAGGATATGTGATTAAATCTTAGTCAGTGCGCATTTTTATATAACGTAGATATATGTAATCTGAGGTATATTCACATGCCTTCTATTATTAATAAAATTAGATATACAAAAATATGTGCATGCAAACTTAGCTTGCATTAGCATATTTTTAAATACCCAATTTGTTTTGCCAAGCTTGATATATTTCACTTATATTATTAATAAATTTAATTTATTAATCTGAACTCTCTCTCTCTCTCTCTCTCTCTCTCTCTTTGTGTGTGTGTGTGTGTGTTTCTGTGTGTGTTTGTGTGTGTGTGTGTCCCCCCCCCCATCTCTCTCTCTCTCTCTGTCTTTCTCTCTCCCCTTCTCTCTCTCTCTGTGTTTGTCTGTCTGTCTGTCTGTCTGTCTGTCTGTCTCTCTCTCTCTCTCTCTCTCTCTCTCTCTCTCTCTCTCTCTCTCTCTCTAATATATATATATATATATATATATATATATATATATATATATATATATATATATATATATATATGTAATCTTATTTTGTTACAAGATTGGGCCAGATGTGACATAGTTTATTAGTCAATGAATGTATAACATGTAACATGATTGATTATAAATGTATTTCCTTTGAATTATTTTATATCGGTTAAAACCGTGCAACGTCCTTTAGTGTGAACTGTTCCTTTAAATATCGTGGCCTATTTTTTATGAAGGTTGTCGGGATGTCTCCTAAAACACATATTTCCATGATTTTGGTAGAGCAAATTGTAAAATATTCTGCAGGTGTTACCTAGAATAGTCTATTTGTTACATTAACTATATTGCTCAATTATGGTTTTGCCGTAGCCTGTTGTATGTTGTAATTTGAGCAGCTGAAGTCAGTATGGATCTATCTTCAACTTCCACTAAGATTCTACAAAGTGCGGAAATGGCCCCAAATCCTGAATTGTTTTCCTAAATCCTTACAACACAGGGTAGGTGAATCAGCCCTGTGTGCCTGTGAATATTTACTCCGAAGAAAGCAAACTCATACGTAGCTAAAACTGTTATGTTGATATCCACGATTGTATGATAAACAAACGCAGTGTATTAATATTGCTTCCAAGCAGGTACTACAGTTACATATACATTAGATTATATATTTATAAGCATATTGGTTGGTTTATATATAAATCAAACTTGGTAAAAACTATATTCTTTTGTTTATTTTTGAGATGGTCAGACATGGGATAAATTTAATTCCAGGATTGGAATTGATGGACAATTCCAAGTTTAAATTCGGATTAGGAACTGCTTATTTAAAGAAAAATTGAATTGGAATTGATAAATTTGGAATTGGAATTAAATTAAAAATTAAATCCACAAATTAATTTATCATTTAACTTTTTTAATTCGGAAATATTTCTTCCATGACAATCCTACTTGGAATATAAACTATTCGGAGTATGTATTCCGAGTAGGTACTTGTGGTTACATTCTCTTTAATAAAAAGCCCAACTCCGCCCCTGCATTATTTGTTCTTGTAAATATTTAAGCACCACGACTTGTTTCAACATCAGACATTCGTTACAATTTAGCGACTGGAAATAACAATATAGCCTATTGTTCTTATGACTAAACCAATGAGAAATAGCATTGTGAATTTTCTTATCAATTCGTGTTCTGATGTTGTCCAAGCTTCTATTTACCATTGAATTAAATCATGCCCTTTACTTTACTAGAGGGCGTTTCGATTACATTTAAAATTCTTAAAGCGTTCTCACTTTATAAACACATTATCGTCATGAAATGAGATAAATTTTATCATATAACATGACATATCAATCATTTCAGATGCATCTATAACCCATCTATAACAAAATCGTAGATACGGTCGATCATTAAACTATATATTACCATCTTAAACATAGGCTAAGTCAGTTAGCTGAAGACAATTTTTGGAAAGCTTATTTTCTACTTTGAAGGTTGATTACTTCTATTATCAATCTATCTAAATACTTCACTGACTTTATGATTTTTAATGAAAGTAATTACTTGCAATAAATAACTATACTGATTAATATAGTTAATGTTATCCGTTCGTTGGGTATACTTAATTTTATTATTATTATTATTATTATTATTATTATTATTATTATTATTATTATTATTATTAAGTTCATTATTATTATCATCATCCTAATCATCATCATCAGGGTCCTCATCATCGTCGTCGCAGTCGTGATCATCGTTGTTGTTTATTTTGTTAGTCTTGTTTTTGTTGTTGTTTATGTTATTACTGATGTTATCATTATCATCCTGATATTGATAACATCATGATTATCAATATCATATTTGAAATACTCTTTATATATTTAATGATTAAATTATAAATTATATTTGTTTATCTTGACATATACTAAAATCATAAGTACCTACCGGATACTGTACGAAGTGCACATTCTGATATTAATTGCTGTGGTTCATTTCCGCCGGTCCAATAACCGTATGGTGAATGTCATGGTCCTATCATCGTGCCGAAATCTCCATTGTGGTCATTATTAAGATTAGCTGGAGATCAGTTTGAATGCCTCAGTGGACTTCCATCTATCCACACAAAAACTGACTCTCTTTCAGCATCAGTCAGTCCTATGAACGCATATTCTATATTTCTGCCATTTATATCTTCTTGCTACAAACTAGATAAACAAATTGATTTATATATTTTTTTTCTTTTTATTTAAAGCAGATTCTACAAAAGCTATAGACATTTCAAATACACGTTCACGCAATCACTATAATGTGTTGCATCACAGAGCTACTCAACGCAGATTGTCGATAAAAAGAAGCTCAGTTATTCAGTATATGCCAACCTACCTTTAGTAAGAGTAGTTTAATTAATGCATTTTCAGCTGCATCAGAAATTGTTGGCAAATTGCCGCATTCGTTTCGACAGAATGTTAAATTGTACATCTCTATAAGACGATAAAACAGAGATTATGTTTTAGTTTGATAACTTGATGGTGTATGTTTTCCGTTTTGCGGCTTCACAAACATTACAGTATCGTTGTTGTTGGAAGGCTACATCCACCGTCAGGTTTCATCGGCAAAAACTTACAGTTCGGTTAACATATCAGGTTCGCACCGGCTCGACATATATCAGACATACTCGGCAGCTCATGTAGATTATTCCTTTAAGCAAGGATAGCGCGAATTGAAACTGATTAAATGCAGAAAACAAAAATAGCATCAGGTTCTAACACACTAAAATGTTTGATAAATCTTGTTCTGTTTCTGGTGTATAAAGAATCATAATAACAAATTTAATTCATAGAGTATATTATACACATTGTACATATTATTAACTCATTGATACTGGTCATTAGGCCTGTATCAGGATCCGGCATATTTGTACCACAAATGAGGATGTTCATTACCATTTAATGAATAAAAATATAAATTTGGAGGACCAGCATAGCAATATTTGCTCTCTTCCCACTGGCCCCAAATATATGCGTTTTGTGTGTGTGTGTGTGTGTGTGCGTGTGTGCGTGTGCGTGTGTGCGTGCGTGTGTGTGTGTGTGCGCGCGTGTGCGTGCGCGCGCGCTTCAGTGCAGCCAGGAGGCAGAATCCCAAACCCAGATATAACTAATATAAGTAAATGAATTTAATTCATGTAATTACAGAATAGTAGGTTATGTTTGAATACAGGACACGAGACCACTTGCGTAAAGTAATAACTATAAATTGATTAATATATTGTAAGTTATAGTAGAAATGAATGAAACTAATTAGAAGGCAAGTGATCAAATAAAATTAAAAAAAACACTCAAAAGTACAAATATCAGAGATGACAGTCTTTGCAGTGTGGGTTGGTACATTTGACACTTGTTGGGTATAAATCAAATATTTTAATTTTAAGCTGTTTTTTACACATTGAGCTAGAGCCACTTTGATCGATGAATTTTACCCATTTATTCCACATTTTGGTTAATTCATATAAAGGTAATTTATGAGCGAATAGCGATTTGTACTGTGTAATGTGTAATAGATGCGATTGGCGAGTGCTACGTGCATTGGGAATATCCTTGTTAAATGTAAATACAGTATTAAAAGAGGCAGGGGGTTTACCATTGATAAAATCAAAGATAAATAATACGGATTGGTATTCATATATTTCATGCAATTTCAAGACGCGAGAATGTCAAAAGAGGGGATTAGCATGACTGTTAAATTTTGCGTTGTGTATTATACGAAGAGCCCGTTTCTGTAAAATGATTGTATGATGTAAAATAGATTGGGCAGCATTACCCCAGGCCAGAATACCATATGATAAGTGAGGATGAATCAGTGAATAATAGAGGGTTTGAGACAACTATATGATAGTACTCGCTTTACTTCGCGAAGAGAGCATTTGAAATCTTTTTTTATTAATGTTAGTTTCCAGGTAAGGTTTTCATCAGTGTATATTCCTAAATATGTAATGGCCTTTTCATCGCAATCATTACCAATTCGATTGAGTTTAGTGTTTTGTATAAAAAATATCATGGCCAATTAGGTTACAGCGCATATGTTTAGGACGTATTACAATATAATTAGTTTTGCTAGCATTTAGTGACAATTTGTTTGCACAAAACCAGTTAAATAATTTGTTTATCTGAATATTCGCATTATGGTATAATTGATTTAAATTAGAGTTGGATGAATATATTGTGGTATCATCTGCAAATGATAAAATCGTTCCACTACAAGAATTATATATATCATTGACATAAATTAGATATAACAATGGCCCTAGAATTGACCCTTGTGGAACACCACATTCAATCTCAACACTACTTGATGTAAAGCCGTCCAGTTCAACAAATTGAGTTATTCCAGTAAGATAATTTTTGAACCATTGATAGGCAATACCACGGATGCCACAAGAATTTAGTTTTCATAAATAGTATGTCATGGTTAAGTACATCGAAAGCTTTAGATAAGTCACAAAATGTAGCAAGGGTCAAGTTAGAAGAATTATTTGAGATTGAATCGGCACAGTGATTTGAAAAGTGGAGAACTGGGTGCACAGTAGAGTGTTTGTTTGGAAAGCCATATTGGTGTTTGTAGAAGAGGTTTATAGCAGTAAAGAAGGATGATATTTTATTATAGATTAATTTCTCAATTAATTTTGAAAATGCTGGCATTAAGCTAATGGGTCTATAATATTTTAGCAATGATTGATCCGATGATTTGTGTATGGGTATTACTTTGGCTCTTTTCATTTGTTTAGGTACTATGCTGGTGTCGAACGACCTGTTTATGACATGCGTAATGGGTTCAATAATGTGTTCAATAGTAATTTGTGGATATATTATCATGGCCACAATTCAACTTTGGTTTTAATTTAGTGGCGACCGATAAGACATCAGATGGCGACACTGGTTCGATAAACACACTGTCAACTACAGGGTTAGACATGTATGATGAAAATGTTTTATTTGAATTTGGAACGTTATGGCTCGTCATGATCCCTATTTTCGAAAAGAAATTATTAAATCCTTCAGCTGCTTCCTGTTTGTCAGTGATCCACACGTTATTAATGGTAAAACTATTTGGGTAGCTGGACTTGTCATTTAGTTTACCAATGGCTTGTTTTTATATTGACCAGGTCTGTTTAACATTAAATTTATTTTCAATAAGAATATCTTTATAATAAATTATTTTCATTTTACGCTTTAGTGTTGTGTACATATTATTATATGTTTTGTATGTTTTAATATTATACTCAGTAGGCTTTCATAGTTTTTTACAGAATAATTTAGCCTTTTTCTTGGCTGATGTTAGCAGGCCTGATGTGTACCATGGTTCCCTTTTTATTAACTTAGACCTAGGTTTTATATCACGTAGTGGAAAGCACTTGTCAAATATATTTAGGTATACCCATAAAAAATTATTGTATGATTCATCTGGGCAAATGCTCTCCAGAACAGCTCTAAAATCTGCATGGTCAAGGCTTGTTTTAAATAAATTGGTGTTATCGGCAGAAAATAATCTGTTCTTAGAGACACTCGTTTTATGTTGGGCTGCTTTAGTTGAAATAATGTGAAAAATGCCAAAATGATCCGCCACGTCTGTGATAATTATGCCAGAATGACTCCGGGGTGTAATATTGTTAGTATAAATATGGTCGATCAAAGCGGTTATCCTAGTTGGTTTAACTATTACTGGAAGATATCCAATGCAGAATATACTATCCAGATAAGTCTCTGTTTTCGGGTGGGTTTAAAATTTTAGCAAACCTATGTTTTCCAGTGAAAACCAAGAAATTGCCGGGAATAAGCGTGAATAATATGTGATCAATAGCTCTGCAAAAATAAAGATAAATCTATCTATGCATACATATATATACATACATATACATATATACATACACATACATCTACACACACATCTACATATACATACACACACATACACAAATATATATACATACATATACACACATACATACACACAACATACACACACACACACACTACATATATATATATATATATATATATATATATATATATATATATATATATATATATACATATAATATCACAATTATTATATATATATGATGGAAAAATAATGCCGGGGATATTCCTATTTGGTATTTACGCATGTAATTATTAATCAAATCTGATGGAAAAATAATGCCGGGGATATTCCTATTTGGTATTTCTATTACAACATGGCTATATACAAGATCTACAGACGCTTAGTTGATTAGGCCGGGCCATTATTAACATTTGTGAACTATATGTAGATGATAGGATACTCAACGAACTATTGGCGTGGCTTTGAAGATCGATATGAACATTCCGGAGAAACAGATGACAAACAACCGATGAAATATAGATTAAAGCAGGGAGACACAGTAATATCAATTTTTAATTATATGATGTCGTATAATGCATGTGTAGCCCAACAATGTTATTTTTCTTCTGACAGGCTTCAAGCTATTCAATGAGTTGTATTTTGACTCCCGGCCATGGGATCCTTTTTATGGTTAACCTACGTTATATTAATAGAAATGCTAGTACTACTTCTACTAATATTAATTATAATATTAATAATTTTTATAAACTAAGAATTGGTTTATGCATTCTTTGAAAGGCTTATTAAAATATCGCCGCAATTAATTATTTTATTCGTATATCTATTATTTCTTTCTTCGCGCTTGAAATGTACGAAATTACATCCGATAGACCTATTTTGTAATGGGAATAATAACCTTACAAATATCGGAATCGTAATAGGGTCAGGTAGAAGTAATATATAAAATGAAACTAGCAACCAAAGGAACAAACATCAAAAGAGTAACACGCGGACCAAGAGAGCAGCCCAGATGGCTACATTTAAGTTAAAAATCAAATGTTTTGTTAGGATGCGTAATTAGATAATCGCAACACGTGAAGCTGTTTATAAAAGCAGTTATTCTTTACGTTTCAGAATAACTACTGTTCACCATAAACCAATATTCCACATGAACAAAGCCTTCAACTACGCCTATAAAGGGTTTTAGCAAGATAGCTAAAGACAGCTTTCACAAAATATGGAGTAACAATTCGACAATTATCCACAAACCCACTAATATCAATAATAATACTAATAATAATAATAATAATAATAATAATAATAGTATATTTAATAAAGCGCCCTTACTAGCAGGATCCATTCAAAGGCGCTGTACAAATAATATGTAATATAATAATACCCCAAATAATATGTCTGTAAAAACCCTGTAATGATTTAAAAGATAATAATTATTTATCTGTGAAAGCGACCTTAAATAAGTCTGTTTTTAGAAGAGACTTAAAATTTCCAAGAGACGACGAATTTCTAATATTTGCCGGCAACTTATTCCACAAAGTGGGGGCTGCAACATTAAACGCACAATCAGCAAATAACTTGAGTCAGCTTTTATGCAGTTATAAATTACACCATCATTCAAAAATATTTATTCTGAACAGACATCAAGTAATTTCTTCACACCATGTTTAAATGGCGCAAGGATAGTAAGATAATCGCCATAAAATTATCCTCTCACTGCAAGAACCAACAGCCAAGCTAATTAATTGTCAAATAGCAATATTTAAATGTTAATAAAATATCTTTCTCAGCTGTCTTTCTGTAATAATTATTTTTAATAATTCACCTAAATATCATGCTTATAGAGAATTTGAACATTTGTTACTGTTGACACAATTAAATATATTTTGAAAATATTTCCTCCACTTTACTTGAAATAAACTATATATATATATATATATATATATATTTATATATAGTGTATGTACACACACACACACACACACACACACACACACACACACACACACACACACACACACGGATATTGATTATACGTCACATTTAATATCTTTGTATAATCCTGTAATTAATAATTGAGTGGTTGTATGTTGGAATGTTTTTTTATTTCTTTGTTAGTGATAGCATTCTCTAGTTTTATCTCAATTCAGGTACACGTATGTTCACCACAATACAGGAACAGTAATTAATTACAATACTCTGTGGAACAATATATCGGTGGCAGACATAATACAACTAATATAAATAAAAATTGTTCAGTAATAATTTCATTCCCTCACTAGAATTACCAGCATACACTCAACTCAGTTACCTTCTGATTTATAATTACAGTATTGAAGACAGTGTTATTAATGATGAACACTTATTCTAAATTGGATGTTCTCTATCGTATGCTTAACCAAGCCTGGCTAGAATTTCGTTGTATTGAATGAACTTATTTTATACTTGTAGAATAGTGTGGATGTATTCATGAAAAATTAGTATTATGGTGTTTCACCTTATAATTTCAATGTATCTTTGATACGCAACGCGTGTGTTATCATTGAAGTACCTCCGCCTGCTTTAATTTGCTTTCATTTCATATGAACGACCTCTAGCAAATCCCATAATAATAATAATAATAATAATAATAATAATAATAATAATAATAATAATAATAATATTAGATTTAATAAAATGTCATTATTAGAAACAGCATCCCAAAGGAACTATGCAACAATATGCCAAACATTGTGTATCTTAAATCAAATAATAAATGTTAAGCGTTGAATGTTATTTACCCGAAAAGGTAACTTTGAATAAATAGTCTTAAGAGCAAATTTAACTACTTAAAAGATGATGCACTACTCATAACCTTGAGTAATTTGTTTTACAAACAGAACCTGATATATTTAATGAACATATGCCATTTGACATGGTTCGAGACGGAGCTTTCGGTGGTAATATCAGCTTGGATGAGTCGATTTTTGGGATGACTTCTTGATGGCTATTGCATTTTTTCATACATATATTCAAGTTCATTGTTATCAACAGATTTATAAAATAAGCTGAGAAGTACTCTGATTCGTAAAATTCCATCCCTCAAATTTGGGTGATCGACCCTTGAAATAATCCTACTCGTAATTATAATTCTTGTAATGACTAGTCATGGCTGTTCGTACTTGTAAAATAAGTTAACTGGAAATATCATAGATATATGTAAACGTCTAAATGTTGATTATATTTCATCGACACTGTACTGTAGAACACAATTGCCCCTGCTTCTTGGTGCACTGGTATCTTAATATTCATGAGAAAAACGAAGCCTGTGGCCTCGTATTGTGATACATTCTTCGTTGCCACGGTCAGCGAACATATTCTTGGAACTTATATTGCATAGTGTGCCCAGTCTTTTCAACATGTGTGGCTGTAATTGCCGATAATATGATAATACAAGTTACTGAACGATGTATGGATTTAGCCACTTATTTGTGTTACATTACAGACTCGCAATATGACAGCATTAACCATTTAAAAAAGGCTTAATTAAGACATTTAAAACAAACCAATGTTATACGTATTTTATTTACGCGACTTTTTAGACTACATGAACATCGCGATTAATTATTGAAAAACAAAAGAAATAAAAGTAATACACATAAAGCATATGTAGAACAAACAAGGTAGCATAAAAATATATCATTAGACATAATGTCTTTGACACATTTATAGAAACGCAAGTGTCTTACCCAGATTGACATAATAAAATATGTATTAATAAATTTTTGTGTACTAAGCGATAAATACGTTGTTTGGCCATCCTCCTCAGTCAGTTCAGCCACACCCAACTAACATTAAATTCAAATAAATAATTTTTATTCTGAGTATGAAAGTGCTAGTTACCTACGTAACAGTCACGGTTAGGATATTATAAATATTATTTTTAATATCTAGTTATTATCTTAACCTCTGTTAAGTTAACTGTCGGTTTTTATATTCCACGTTCACTAAGAGTATAATCTGGCTTTAAAGTAATTACCAATTTCTCCATTGTTATTGGCCCTTACTAGAAGATATTCGTTTTCTTTCCTTTGACTCCTTTGACTCCGACATATATTGGTAAACAGTGCGAGATAAACCAACAAAGTGCTTTATATATATATATATATATATATATATATATATATAAATTCTTTAACACAGAAGGGGAATTGTCGTATTATAATCCGGCAATAAGGTAGCCTAATATTCATATTACTTTGCATTTCGTCACAAATATGCCAATCAGTCGTCTCTCATATGGTTGTTTAGAATGGAATATATTTCCACATTTTATTTCAGAATAGATTTTGAGTGCTGCGTTATTAACATTAGTAATTATCCCAGATTTTCCATCGCATAAAATATATTAGAAGAGTACTGATTTTCGCCGGAAATTCTTCAATCGAACACAATAGTCTACTGATCTGAGAGCGAATTAGAGTGGAGAAAGAACAAGCAAAGAAGTTGGATATTGATAACAGCATCCACCCACAAACACCCATCAACAAACACGCCCATCAACACATACACTAAATGAATATAAGTCACCGCACCCTAACAGACGCAGAACAATAACCTCGCGCACGTACACAAACACACAAATATTAACTAGATTTTCGTTATTTATACATACACAGACACGCATACTAATAGACAAACGTAGTTATATATACACTTTTGAGACTCCTACTTTTCCACCAATTCCATGTAGATCCATTCGGCGACGTCTACTCCATAATATATTTCTCCATGACTCGCTGTAATAACATACTGATCCTTTCTTGTTGCGCCGTTCAGCGTACAAATGTTATTAAGGGGAGGACTTCCTTTGTAGAAGTTAGCCGAAACACAATCATTTAGCTGAACACATTTGTGGAAACATTCTATCCTAGATCGAAGGTTGATAACTTCTAATATCAATCTATCTAAATACGTCGCTGGCTTTAAGGTCGCTAATGCTGCAGATACATTTACTGAAAGTAATCAAGTCATTTTACTTGCAATGAATAACTATATTGATAAATATATTTATAATTTATACGTTCGTTAGGTATTATTGTTATTATTATTATTATTATTATTATTATTATTATTATTATTATTATTGTTGTTGTTGTTAATCATCAGTATTAATTTATCTGTCAAATACTCTTTATATATTCAAAGATTGTTACCAAACTATTAATTAAGTATATTGTTCATAGGCCAATATTAAAATCCTACCAGGTACTGTACGAAGGGCACGCTCACAAATGAACTGGTGGGGTTCGCTTCCATCATTCCAATGACCATATCCTTGATGTCGAGGTCCCAAGAACACACCGAAATCTTCATTGTTAGCATTATTAGGATTAGGGGGAAACCAGTTTGAAAACCTCAGTGGACTTCCATCTATCCACACAAAAACTGACTCTCTTTCAGCATCAGTCAGTCCTATAAACGCATATTCTATATTTCTGCCATTTATATCTTCTTGCTACAAACAAGATAAACAAATAGATTTATATATTGTTTTCTTTTTATTTAAAGCAGATTATACAAAAAGCTAGACATTTCAAACACACGTTCACACAATCATTATAATGTCATTCATCACAGAGCTACTTAACTCATATTGGCGATAAAAAGAAGCTCAGTTGTTCAGCATATGTCAACTTACCTTCAGAAAGAGTAGTTTAATGAATGCATTTTCAGCTACATCAGAAATGATTGCCAAGTCTCCGACTTCATTTTGACAAAATGACCTGGCGGCGTTATATGTCATGGCTCTGTAAGATGATTATATATATATATATATATATATATATATATATATATATATATATATATATATATATAGTTTTAATTTATTAGCTGTACACTCTAAATGCTCTCCAGTTTCATCTGGTTCATCTGCAATACCATTACACATCGGTTATTATAGTTGGCCTTCACACATGTGATCGGCATTCTCAGTAACTTAAGGATGTTCACGACGGCAATGACCATAAACACATTTAATTCAACCAATAATTGGTTGATAAATTATACATTGAGCGGATTAAAATAAGTATGCGCTGATAGATAAAGCGGACGGTCTCAGGTTTATAGACCGTCGTCTATTAATGAACATCATTCATCTGATGAGAACAACATGATTAGAATTCAGTTAACCAACATCAATCTGTTATCAGATAACGCCATACGTGAATACGATGCTTTAAATCTATGAATCCTCGGCACAACCTAGATTTAATTCATTTGAATAACACATCAATATATTTTAGTATTTTTCGGTGACATAGTTTATCGTGACAAGAAAATGTATGTCTATTCATTTTTCAACGGTAAAGCAGTTGACTGTAAATAAATTAAGCCAATTCAAAGTAAAACGAGCTAAACATGGTATATGTTAGACAACTGATAATCATAGTAACGGTCATTAGAAATTACTGGTTAATTATATAATGATTATTGGGGAGCACAAAATCTTACCATTGATACAGTATATGGTCATTTTCTCAGAATTAGACGGAATCGTATTTACAACAGGGAGTCAGAATCCTGTCAACTTTTGAGAAATGAAGCAGTAGTTCAGGATGAGTAAAACAATAAACGTGCCACAAGTTCACTGAAAACACGATCACGACCATTTGTGCCAATTGTTAATGATTGATTCTATGTTTTTAACATGCAATGTAAGAATCAGGTATTCACAGTGATTGTGACTGTATTTATTGTGCAGACAATACGTAGGTCCTTTTTACTGGTGCTGTATGTTGTATGCTAGAGCCACCATCTCCTTTGATACATTAAACTCATGGCATGACCTGCCATTGTTCAGTTTGCACTGTAAATGTGTTGTGGGTGTGTCCGTATTAAGAGTCTGACAACACTTTTGTGGAAGTGTAAGTGCGGAACACCATATCTGTCCCATTGCCGTCTTTATCTTCATGGTTTCACCCCAGTACGGATACTGGTCAGCGGATTTATGTACGCCACATTCTTCCATGCCGATCTCAGTGTTCTGTATAAGCTGGTAGTCCTCAAATTCTTATTTGGGGACCTCTTAGTCAACAAGAGGAGCAAAGTGTTCAGTCAGACGAACAACTGGATCATACGTTAATTCATTGTTCAGTTCAGCACAACTAAGTCATTTATCACTTTATTGTCACATTTTCCGCACAACAGCATAGTAAAATGTGCGAGCCGGGTGACTGGTGAAGTATGGCATGTGTTCACCGTCTGTAAATACTACAAGCTCCTTCAAATTATTCTCTTCGCACTATGATCAAAGTGGAAAAAATATCAAGGAGAATTCATCCACAGATACAGACAGCGTCTTCATAATTCATCGCCACACACAGTTTTTCAAGATGACATATGCATCCGTTGTTGAATACATTTGGCTGCTTCTCTTTAAGACGGGTCTACTTCCGCTAGCATCGAAACGATTTGGGAACGTTGCTGTCTAGAAATATTACTTTCATCAAGCCGATGAAGTGGTCGGCTACGGGCTCAGAGAGGTTATGCTCGCTAACAAACTGCGCAGAGTATACCTCTGCCTTTGTGTTGAAGGAGAACGATCGCCGTTACATATCGAAGAACGACGCCATTGGTACGTCTGTTTTTGCCTTGGCCTCATTTGTTTTGTGTAGTGCGGTGGCCGGGTGCATATTCGTATCGTAGACGCCTGATGCAGCTAGTTTTACATCGCCAGCACACATACGAGAGTACTCACCGCCAGTTTTGGACGCAATAATTTGAATTGGATAATTCATTGCTGTTGAAACTTGGCGCACACGTTTTCTGTATCTTTGGCGGTGGTGGTAAACGCTGATTATCGCCCATGATTTCTCTGTATATGAATGTCAATTCAAAACTAATCTTCCGTTTTCAAATTTCGTTAACTACAAGCTGTCAGATATATTTCAATACGTCTTGTTGGCAATGATCGTTAGCAGATAGGATGTTCAATTCGCGAAAGTCCTTGTGTGACAGCAGCACAGTCGTGCCCAGCGGTAGCCATGCTGTCAGAAAACATGGCGTCTAGAAAGCGACTTTTGTGCCGCTGTTAATTGCTTTAATGCTTTCTTAGTTCTAGAATCAATCCGTTTTCTTTCTAATCTAATCACTTAATTGAATTGTTTGTATTTTTTTAAACGAGGCTAGTAAATATAAGAGGAATGCATTTTATTTCTGTTCGTTTTTATGCAAATAATATTGTACTCAAGTGTATGTACGTTAGGGGTAACTCCGTTAGAATGTGGAATGAATAAAATGGTTTCCTAATCACGTTACAACCGGTTTTATTTTATCTCGAAGAAAATAGAATAATCAGTGATAATACACTGATATTAACATAAATAATTTAGAAGAGCTTAATACAAGAACAGATTATAATACCAAACTATTTGAACTGAATTCCTATACAGAAATTATTATAGAAAAAGGCTATATTAATAATTTATTCGTTACGCAGCTGCCGTACGTCATTGCGCATGCGCATGTCCTTGTTACTAGTTTAAATTCAAAATTTAAATTCCTGTATTTCTCTCACTGGAAGTCTCGTGCGGTGTCCTATAGTCTTGAGCACAGTTGAACAACTATTTAATCTGTTTTGTACATTCGGATTATTTAATATTTGGTACATATGTAATTTTCTTCATCCTATTATTATGAATACATGTCCAGATATTCGTGGCGACTTTTCCCCCCTCATTATACATCAATAACACTAATTGAAACACATTAAATGTAACAAACAATCTCACACCTAAAAAACATCAGATTTTAACTTACTGATAATGAGCTTATAAGCCAGATTCTGTTTCCGGTGTTTATAAAATCATAAATAAACAAATTTACTAGATAGAATACATATACTACAAACTGTACTCACTTGTCAAATATTCTGTAGCAGGATCCGGCATATTCGTACCAGAAATGGGGACATTCAATAGTCAGAGACAGAGATAAACTTACGACATAACAAACAATTACTTTCTTCATGTTGGTAATTTGGTGTTATGAAGCCGTTTGATTATGAGTGAAGAACTCCTTTTAGCTGATGGAATACTGGACGAATTATTGGCGTGGCTTAAAGATCGATATGAATATATGTATTATTCTAAATTGATATAAAAACGAATAACACGCCCAGAGTAACAGGTAATGGACAACTGATAAATTATAAATTTGAGATGGGTACCATAGTAATATCAATTTTTAATCATATGAAGTGGTATTGTGTCTGTGAAACTCTACGATGTGGTTTTTCTTCTTCTCATAGGCTCAAGTTATTCAATGATTAGTTTTTCATAGACAGCCATCGGGGTCTTTTTATGTTTACATGTACACACGAAGAGAGAAGCTACGGGTTATATATTTGGACTTAGACCGTATAATAATATTATTATTATTATTATTATTATTATTATTAAAAATAACAGTAAATGATCTCTCTCTCTCTCTCTCTTAGTTAATTAAACATAGCCCTAAAGGACAATTTTTTCAGCTGTTGGTTGAGTCGAGTTCATTCAGAATGCATGTACATAAAAATACAATACATAGAATACAATATTGTAACATTAGGTAAATAAGAAATTCCGAGGATAACACAAAAAGTCAAAAAGACTTATTTCCATTGTGGACCTCAAAGTGACTTGACTCAAGATGTAACCTGACCAAAATTAAAACAAGTAGACTATAACCATAAAGTGTAACATAATTGACTAGACATATACTACAAATTAAAAGTACACTTAAATTTATTTGATATACTTATATATACAAACTAAGTTCCTCTTCCCTAACATTATTTAAAAGATGACAATGAGAATCACGATAATAAACAAGTGTGCTCTATGGCTGAAAGATGTTTCTTCGACCAAGAATCGGTTTATGTACTCTATCAGAGGTTTATTAAAATTTTGCTACGTTTATTTAACCTAAATCTTATTTACTATAGACAAATTTCCGCGACAACTTCGCCGGTTGCTTTTCACCGGGTTCGCTGAACCATTTGATAAAAACGGAGATCGGAATATGTTCATATATTGATAACATGTCTATTATAGTTCCCAACTTGATCATTTATTTTCAATAAAATGTATTTTTTTTCAGGCAAAAATAAACTGTAAACTTTCCCCATACAAATAATCTTATCTATTAGTAAAAATAATTATACGTTATATTTAATAAAAGTGAAACTGTTACAAGAACTTGCAGATCGATTTAGTTCTGTGAAACCCCCAAAACATAAATTTACAAGCATTTACCATTAGTGAATTACACTTCCTGTTCTATGCTACTAGTCTACATGGCTTCACTGACCCGCAAACTTCAGTAGATGTGGACTGCGCATGCGTCGCAGAAATTGTCTATTTATTACTTTCCACTTCACATCGACATAATCACAGCCTCCTAACCCTATTTTGATGGTAGGAATAATAACGAAAAAATTGCCCGAATCATAATACCCTCAGGTAAAAGTAATATATGGAGTGAAACTAGCAACTAAAGAAACAATTAAGTGTGAAAAACAACTTAGTTAAAAATCACTTCGTCTGTTAATTTATCGGAACCTGTTAAAACACTATAAGCTGTTGTTATTCTTTAGGGTTCAGAATAACTCCCGATGTCGCCATATACAAATATTTAACAAGCAGTACATCCTTCAACTAAAAGGGTGTGCGGTTTTTAAAGTATTGTTAATGGCAAACATCGCAGAATATACAGCAAATATTCAATATTTATCTACAACATATTCATTTATATATGGCGGACTGGTGAGACATTGTTTAAATTCACACTTCGAGATTCTCTGTGCCTGAGCCTCATCCACACGGCTAACACACACACACACACGCACCCGCACACACAAATACACACACACACGCACGCACGCTATATATATATATATATATATATATATATATATATATATATATATATAGCATTTAATGGAATAAAGTTTCTCATAGAACTGCAAATGAAAAGGTTGAAAATTAATATATCTCTGTCATCACAGAGTGATGATGATGATGATGATTGATGTTTTACGTCCACTGTTGTCTACATATTAGGCTAAATGAGCCGAGCGACTCCAAAGGTATTGAAACGAAGTCAAGGATGAAACACCCTTCAGATATGCCCACGCTGAGATTCGAACACGGGTGGTAGTGATCTGTGATCCAACACGCTACCCCTAAACCACGGAGGCACTATTTGACCACTTAGTGAACTTGTCAATGATGTGAGAAGATACTTGTAATAGTTACTATATTTCTGTAAAAATCTTTAAAATAAAGGTACCTGAGCTTAGAATTTGTGTCATTTTAAACTAAACCATCACCAGCAAATATCGTGAGCAGACATCAAGATAATTCATTCATAATTTGCTCAACTGACGCAAGCACAACAAGATCGTCGTAATACAATTAATTCTTGACCCCACTTATTTAACTGAGAAGTAACGCCATTCAGATATTAAAAATATAATTCCCAGAGTTTCTCTGAATATTATTAATAATTTAATTTATTTCAATAGAAGATATCATCATTTATTCCGTTAACCTTAAATACACGCCTATAGAGAAGTGAGAGAATGTGAATTGTTTTTAATTATTTACACAATTAAAATAATGTCTCCACCTAACTCGAATATTCAGCCACGCTAGCCATATTATAATATTTATTCAAAGTGTTAATATTGTTTCTGATACATATGCTATGTTCAATTAATAGTTTATCAATGTTACACATGACATTGGTTCAAATGATAGGTTACCTTTCGATGATAAAACACGCTCTTGTCTAATACCACGTACACAAATATATCTAACGAATTCAGTTTCATGTTGTTGACCTTTCCATTTAATCTAAATTCATAGAAAGCTACAGGACCATCAATGATTCCAGTTAATTAATTGAAGGTTGACTAAAAACATTTTATACTATCCTGTATGATGCTTAAAGAATTCATGTACGTCACAAGGTGTTTTTCTCAAAATCTTAAAAACTTCTGATGTTTCGCCGATATACAAACACGTAATAATATCGATATAGGGAACTTTAGATCAGTCAGTGTGGTACCCGTAATACTAAAACAATTCAAAAAAGAAATTATATATCAAATACCACTTATTTGGAAAATTGTTTGATCTTCGAGCGTCAAAAAAGGTTATTGTTGCGAAACAGTATTGATAAGTTTGTTTGAAGGCAACACATTTTTCCTAGATAAAGGATTAATTGTATGTGGGGTCCTCGTGGACTTGAATAGGCCCTTCGACTCTATCCTATACAAAGTATTAGTGACCAAGTTCAGAGCATATGCTATATCATATTTGTAACAGCTTTTCATGCAGTCACTAGTTACCAAACAGGTCGTAGTAAATATGCCCGTATAAATATGCGATTACAACTTGTCGTCCAATGTCGCTTTCACAGATAAATAACGACCATCTTTTAAATCCCTTATAGAGTTTTTACAGACATAATATTTGGGGTTTTATTATATTACATATTATTTGTATTACTATAATAGACAAAATAAATTGCTACGAAATATGAAAAAGGAAAATAAGCTTACCAAATAACATATTATTGCTAAAGCACCGTATTCATAAACAGATAAATTACATAAGGTTATTCAGTTAATGTCATTGGTATTAAAAATTAGATTTCATACATAAATATCACAAAATAATACTTATGATCTATCACAACGTGTAACAATATAATAATAGAATAAGAGAGTAAAAATACATATAAATTATAAAACAAAATACACAATATGTATCAATGTAATAATATAACAATAAAGTAATAAATAAATATAATTTAAAAAATTAAATATTTCCAAATAATTGAATAGCCAATTTTTCTTTATGACTAGCAAATTATGACATAACCAATCACTGCAAGAAAGCTAAATTATTTGTTACAATTCGATTTCTGTGAACAAATCTCTGGCACCCCACTGGCACAATAGTTAAGAAATAAAATAGATGTACTCTTATATTATTATTTGTTAGGTTAAATTAAAAATAATGTATGATTTTATTCTATAAGAATTAATAATAATAATAGTAATGGCCGAAATGGCAGCTTTTAACCTGGCTGGCAACCTCAAATGAGGGAGACTCATATATTATGTAAGGTGTCGATGGGGCCCGTCGATCTCGGCTTGTCGACCTCGGCCGACATTTTCTAAGCGGATTAACATTAAAAAATTTGCCCATACCGTCCATCTCGGCCCATGTGGGTTACTCTATATATTTATATATAATTATATATGTATAATTATATATGTATAATTATATATATATATATATGTGTGTGTGTGTGTGTGTGTGTGTGTGTGTGTGTGTGTGTGTGTGTGTGTGTGTGTGTGTGTGTGTGTGTGTGTGTGTGTGTGTGTGTGTGTGTGTGTGTGTGTGTGTGTGTGTGTGTGTGTGTGTGTGTGTGTGTGCAGTCATGGCCGGTTAAAGATTTGTGGCCGGTCGGTTGCTGGGATCGCACGGGTTATAGAATTCTAGGCAGCAATTCTATTTATTAATTTGCGCGTTCCTTCACACACAGAAGACGGAAGACTCGGTGTATTTTGCTGCTATGTCTAGCAGGGTTTATTTCCACTATACAAAAGATCTATCTGGTAACATGGGTCGCTATATCTAGCTACGAGAGACACTGCTTCATTCACTGTTCTATTCACTGCTTATTCGTTGTCTCTCGTGGGTTTGCTTGCTTGTAGTTCGGGGAGTATCCCCAGGCTGTCGCTTGTTTGGCACAGCCTGACTCTCATGAGTCAATCGCTACTGGCCATTCCCGGACCAGAGACCCGGCGTGATACTTGTGGCCAGGCATCAGTTATCTGATCGTATCAGGACTTAATTGATAACTCTAAAGATAATTTGTTTCTAATTGACTTAGCATTAACTTTTCATATCGGTGTATGCCCACTTATATAAATCTAACCCTATCTCGTTTAGATTTCATGTCATCGTTTTCAGTGTTTGAGCTCGGATTTGAAATTTAGGGGACATGTGTCTACCCCTCTTGAAAAAAGTGAGACATCACATTTTTCATGGAGACATCTATTTATAAATACATTATCCGATATAACATTTTTAATGTACAGTTAGTTAATTTTTAGTTCCAGTTAATTTAATGGAAGCATAATATAGCGGCTCTGCGAACGATCTCGATCATTAACATACTAGTTATATGACCATTAATGGCATTATGGGTCGAGATTATGTGAGCCGACATCGATATGATTATTTGAAAAGGTAAAAACACGTAGACATTCATGTAACATTTTATTTTTGTAAACAAACACATATATTTAATTAGGCCGCCATTTAATTATACATAACAATACATAGGAATACCTCTTTATAAACCATACAAGTGGGCCGAGATAACCTGAGTCGAGATTGCAGAGAACCAAGATCGACGCGAGTCGTCTCGATAATTGCCACACATCAAAATTTGGTTTGGGGGTTATCGACATACGTGGTGCTGTGACAGATGATCAACGACCATTTATCAACGACCATTTATCAACGACCATTGAGAAATTTCTCTCGTTTGTTTAGCTTTAGGTCCCGTTGATGCTGATATTTTTGGAAAATTATTTATATCATCGCTCATGAATTATATCTCCATGTTAATGTTCTTGACAGTTAGTGCATCTTGTTAGACTGCCATATTAATGATATTTAAGCAAACGTCAGACGAGCGATGAAATAATCTTTAAATTGTTCTTGCCTTTGATTATCTTTGACATAAGTTCCCGCGTAAACAAGGGAGAGACTTTGTAGATTAAAACTAGGTCAAGGG
Source organism: Paralvinella palmiformis (assembly GCA_025642065.1). Classification (NCBI taxonomy): domain Eukaryota; kingdom Metazoa; phylum Annelida; class Polychaeta; order Terebellida; family Alvinellidae; genus Paralvinella; species Paralvinella palmiformis. The sequence goes on from JAODUP010000907.1 coordinate 154,466, forward strand.
TTATATTTCTAGAGCTGGTGTAGATCTAGATCTACATCTGTTATTCTGTAGCAAATTTTGTTTTTGTTTCGTAGGGTGTCGATAATTGCCAAATGTCGATAATACCACCCCTTGCTCTCTCTCTCTCTCTCTCTCTCTCTCTCTCTCTATATATATATATATATATATATATATATATCTAGTGTTTTTCACAAACAACTAGAACACACACATTAGATCTATATTTATTAGTTATAGATATGAAATATTTTGAGGTGGCTGCCATGGGGATTCCGTACATTTTGGCCAAGCCAATATTACGAGACAAAAGTTGTTCTCTAATTTAGTAATTAGAAGCCATAGTAACTTTGTCATTGTTACAGGTATTATATTATTTTGGGGGCATGTTTTTCCCATATGTGTACATAGATTAAATATATTTTCAGATGGAAACTCAAGTGATGTGCTTAAACTTGATGAGAGAACGAAAATAGCAGCCATTTTACTTTAGTCTCAAGTCACAAATGTCGTGAGTTCACAGCCACACACAGGTACTGAGGTAGAAAATTGAATATAATTTACTTACTATTTTAGGCTATACATTCATTGAATTAATTAATTTTTATAGTATTTTTAATACGGTTAGATTTATATAAAATACATGCGAACTTACTTGAGACTAAAGTGAAATAATATATTCCGTTAATTGCAAATTAGATCTACTGCTTAGATCTAGACTAGACCTCTACAGTCTACAGGTTTCAGGCAATGAAATGGGTATTTTCTTTAGGGGGACCTTTTCTTTATAATACCAATTGAATTAGATCTAGGTCTACTCATCTAGATCTAGTCTAATGATAAACCCAAATTCAGATAGGCTCTAGATCTAATGACAATGAACTTAGAACTTGTCTGGTGTAAAATGTTTTACATTTAGAGTACTTGAAATTGAATAGGTTAGAATAGACATTGGTATGTTTGGACACTGCCAGAATTCAGACACTTCATTACAAATTCGTTTGATGCACACATAAATCAATGACATATTCACATAAAGTAACGACATTCAACACACATAACTCTCCTCTTGCAGCAAAAATTTAAAATTGTTTTGTGTAACACTCCGTTAAGGTATAAAACAATTTCAATTACCCCTCCATTGTTCAATGTAAGAGACGTTTCTTGCTCTAGTAAGAAGCAAGGCTTTGTTTGAACCATCTCGCAGTCTCTTATTAGTCTTTTTTCATCTGTTTTGGGCCAAACTAAGGTATGATTTATTCAAATACTGCCATTTTGAATATAATCTCAAACGCAATATGATTTGTTGAAGGTGTCCGGATACTGCAATGCGAATTAATCGTACCTTTCAGTTTTCGGACACCACACTAAATTGAAATATCAGCTTTACAATAAATACAATAAAGTTGAAAAGATTATTTGATAATTAACAAATTCGCTTTATTATATTCAGAAGACCCAAAAATTATCATCAGAAAGATGAACAAATACCAAATTGTGATTAGTGTCCTTCTAGTTGTGGGGACTTAATGTCTTTGTATTTTATTTAAATAGTATATGACATTTATTAATAGTTCCTCTGGTTGTTTTCTTGAATTTGCAATTTATTAAAAAAATACTGAAGTGTCCGAATTCTGCCGGAAGTGTCCGAATTCTGCCTGCTGACCCATGCTTCACTTTCAGAAAATTTATGGTGCCAAAATATATATAATTAAGAATGAAATGCATATTTATGGGAAGCTTGAAGTTGGATAAATGCCATATCTACTCTATTTAAGTCAAATTTGGACAAATTTGGAAAGGGAGTGCTATAGGTTGCCATGATAAAATGAGGTATATGCACTCCAGAAATACAACCCTGAAGGACCGGAATACCATAAACGGCATTGCCTTTCAATTCCAAATATAAGATATCAAGGGTATTAAACTATTATGATGATGCTAATTATTAATAAGAATATGGCAAAATTTACAATGTTTCAGATAACAGACTGGTCTTGGGTCAATGACCCAACAGTGGCAGCCGTGTGACCAGACAGACTATTATCTGCTAAGCCAGAGGTATTTGCTCATTTCCATGTACATGGGAATCTTTCCCAGACCATCACCGCTGCTACAACAATTTTTTATGCTTATATTCTACTGGTATTTGTCGTTTGATTGGTGTTTTGGTTTGATGCCCCGCACAATGCATTGGTACTCTATAATTTTCGGTAATATCAAGTCCTTTTCTGACTTTTTGAAATATAGGCATACTTGCACTTTCTTCACTGTGTGTGTATATGGGACGAATTGACTTGCTTGCATGGTGACGTTATCTATTGAATGACATTTAAACCACATGCATATATCATTATCTTCTGACTGAGGAATATTTGTTAATACAAAGTGGTTGCATAGCCGAACATCAGAACCATGTTCGCTAGCACTAAAGGTCCAAGCACTCGATGCGCATGCGCTGACTCCCGGTGGCGGCAAGGACTTGTGCGTGCGCTAACTCCCAAACCCGTTATCTCCTTTTTTAAATATGGCTGCTTAACATAATAAAAGTTTATTTGGTCTAAAGTTAGGTTGAGCCTTTAGACATCTTTGAAGATGTTCAAACAATAATCAAGGAGATGGAACATATCACATCTGTCCAACTATATAGACGTGATTCTAACACATAAGCCCGGATCTTTTTATATCTGTATCTGAGCATCCGAAACAAGCCAAAATATGTGCTCAGTGCTCAGCTCTTTTACACCTGCATACATAGCACTAGAAAAACGCATATTTGGTGCATGCGCATCGAGTGCTCGAACCTTTAACGCCAACGAACACGGTTCCGATGCTTGGCTACGTATCAACGTCCTTGTTAAAAATCTTTCAACAAATCAGTTGTTTTCTGTACTTTCGTACTACAACAGTAGCAAGCAATACTGGTGGATTTGTTTTCCTTGTCTTACTGAATTACCTTAAATGAAACAATAAATTTTATTAAAAGCAACATATATTGTGGTCCAAATTATTCACTTGAAACAGTTCCACGCATCATATTCACCACAAGATGGATGAACGAAAGCTAACTATCATTGGGGGAGATATGCCTGACGGTGGGGGGGGGGGAATCCCGGACAATATCTGGTCACACAACTTATTTTATTTATTCATAAATATTGATTTAGAAATTTTCACAAATTAGTTATTTTTGATATTCAATACATTGTTGGTGGTTTTAACAAATAAATAGTGGTTTTACATTTATGCGTAATCATCTGATCGATGATGTAAATACTTGGTCAGAACTCACGTGCAATTTTGCGGTATATTTTCCTTTTTGGTGCCAAATTTGAATGTCCAAAACAAGGGTGAGTTGTGCTTTATGTGATGATTGTGAATTGTTAGTAGACTCCAGAAACCTATTGAAAATACTAGTGAGTCTATATCTGAAACAAGCTTGTAAGTTGTGTGATATTTATCTAGTCAGAATCATTACTGGCATGCGTGTTTTTGAATGAAAAAACGCTTCATGAACAATATATTCCACTAGACAATCTATAAAAAAAATAATTCCTACCTACCGTATGGATTTGTTTTGGCCATGTAACCCCCAACCAATTTGTTTTTAAGACTGGCCTAATATAGGTAGTCATGTAGTGTATCCGTGTCATTTAGAGATCTATAGAGATCTAGATCTATATTCCCAGTGAGAAGTCTACAATTAGTACAAATCATCCTGAATGGCATAGGCCATTGTATCAGGCTCAATTAAGTCTTCAAGTACAATAGTGTTATGTCTCTATCAGTCTATGTTCTGTAATAAAATATGGAATATGTATTATTGTTATTTTGTGTTAAATGGAGGGGGGGGGAGGCTTGTGATAGAGGGTAGAATAATCCTAACAAATATTGGATAGTTACATGACTTGAACACTGCTAAATGGAATTGAATGTCTTAATGACCCTCGTGGATGTTTCACCCCCTGTAATTACAGACATCTTGTGCTCCTAGACATTTCACCCTCGTAATATTATTACTATTTTAAAACACAAATGTAGCAAGACCAAACTGCTGATGTGTCATTGTAAGGCCCCAAACTGTCAGTTGTGTGATGTAATAACAGCCCTAGTTCCCCAAAATAAAACATATATAGCATTATAAAGAGACAACACACATAGTATATGATTGACACTAAGAGAGTGAATAATTATTGATTATTTTCCAGTCTGTCATATGGGGATGCTCTAATACAAGATAGTTTTTTACTAGCCTTTTATTTTTCATGAATTTTATGACCCTGTACTTCATTTGGGTCATGTTTTCAGGAATTTTGTCAGTCACCGAGGTCATTTGGATGAACCATTTCAGAGCAAAATCTTGTTACTACCTTTATTTGTGTGTGTGTCCAGAGCCAAGATCACAGTCAGCTGATAACATCATGCCAATGGTCACTCAGTGGTCATTTTGTTGGGATAACAGCCAATGTGCATCACTCAGTGACAATTTTATGCTTATCACTTTTTGTTTGTTTGCTTTTGTTGTCAGAGTGTGCGCACCCTCACACAACTATTTGTTGGGCAACCGCATGTTTTGTGTGTTTTGGGCTGAATACTACTGTATATACTCGCATATATATAAGTCAATTTTTTGGTAGTGAAAAGGGAGCTCCCAGCTGAAGGAAATATTTTTTCGGCCATCCTGGACACACAACACTACAGGATTCAGCCCAATAATAGCCAGCGTCAAAATAAAATCGTCACATCGCTGCCTACTAAATCATTATTATTTAATAAATAACAATTAATTTTCACCAAACTGTTATTTGGATATCACAAACATGCCGGTCTTTATATAATAATACTTAATAGTCACGCGTTGTTACATACTAGTAATTCCAGAAGTGCTGTGAAACAATGAATTAATAACACTTGCAACTGCGTATTAGTCTTATCCAATAAATAATGATTAAGTTTCACCAAACTGTTTTTTGGATTTCCGCAAACATGCCAGTCTTTGTGTAATAATAGTTGTTAGTCACGCGCCATTAACTACCAGTACCTCCAGATGATTAGCGATACTATAGAAATCACTGTTCACATTGCGCGTTTGGTGTGACAAGTTTGTTTATTAGGTTGTCGCTTATTCAGCACAGCCTATTTATAACATCAAAGTGAAATCCGTGTGTGTGTGTGTGTTGTATCGCTGCCGGTGAAGAAATTGATACATTTACCACGCACTTGCAGACACCACGAGTTTGAAACGAAATTCGTACGATGCACAATTTAAGTTAAAAGTCATTAAATTTGCTGAAGAAAACAACAACTCTGCTGCAGACAGACATTTCATTTTGCTGTTCGTGAAAAACTAGTGAGAGACTGGAGAAAGCAGAAAAAATATTTATTTGAAATACCGAGGACGAAAAGGGCAAAACATTACGAAGTTAGTCCGTACATCAAATTAGAGACAGTTTTGAATGATTGGGTACTGGAGTATCGCCACAATGGTATATTGTCACCAGAATAATGATACGGATACAGGCTATCAAGTTTACTCGGGACAAGCAATATGAGGTAGAGACTGGATTCAAAGCTTCACCGGGATGTTGTACCCAGTTTATGAATCGGTGTGGACTTACACTGAGACAGAGGACGCACATCGTACAGAAATTACCGAAAGATGTAGAGGACAAAATAATCAGCTTTCACCAATATATCATCAAACATCTGAAAGAGATGGCTTTTAAATTTGGACAAATTGGTAATATGGATGAAACGCCGATGACATTCGGCATGGCAGGGTTTAGGACAGTTAACAAGAAAGGGGATAAAACAGTGACAGTTTGAGATTTGATATTCCCCATTTCAATACTAAGCCAATTTATGAGTCATTACTGTATGCTGTTAAACGAATACATGCTCTACTCTTTAATAATTTCTGTTAAAAGATATTGTTTGGTTAACTGAAAAACCTCGGTATTGGTCATAAATTGAATATACATGTAATAATTGATTTTTCTTTTATCTACAGATGAAGAATATCAACCTGCTGTGTAGTTCTTGGGGAAGCACACTCCTCAATAACCTTAGCAGTTTGTGCAAGAAAGAGAAGATGTGTGATGTTAAGCTTGTACTTCAAGGTGGACTTGTTACCTCCGTGCACAGCTCTGTAATGGCTGCTGCTAGTCCATTCTTCAAGTCGATTCTCGATGGAGCTGACAACCCAGAGCTTAACATGGAAGACTTTCCCAAAGAGACCATTGAACAAGTGATTGGCTTTGTGTACACTGGCAGTGTTGACGTCAATGAGTGCGATCTGTATATGCTGTACACAGTTGCTGTTGATTTGAATATTCAGATACTACAAGACATGGTTAAAGAAGTGATGCATAGTCTTGAGCAGATGGACAGTATTGATGCTTCCAAGAGTCAGGAGCGAGATCAGCAGAAACAGAAGGCAAATTGTATAAAATCATGCCAGACCATAGAGAAAACTGTAATAGAGAGGAGTGTGAATACAGCACAGTCAGACAAGACTACAGTATATCCTGCTTATGTAAAGGGAGAAGGTGAAGATGAATTTGTGATGTTTGATGAGTCACAGAACTTTGGCAGCTGTCAGAAGGTTATGGAAATCAAACCTGAGACAGGTAGAGTTTTATCTAGTTCAGGTATACAAGATTTGTATGCACCACTTGCCACTGTGGTATGGCATATTCATTTAATTGATTTTGTCATGTGTAGGATTTTAATATATGGCTGTATACCTCATTCTTTTATTCCTATCGTATACCTGTTAATTTAAATTCATGAATATCTCCATTTTAAATCTCCAGATGTGAAGAGACGACGGGGAAGGCCAAGAAAGAACAACGACCTTGAACAACATGGAGTGGTACTGAAGACTTCCACTGTGTCAGCACCTTACAGGGGAGTTTTTGCCAAAACAGCATTCCCCAAATCCGTATCATTTGGACCCTACAATACATTCAGAGAGAAGGACAAACTAAAACATAGGTAATCGCTGTAATAATAGTTAAGAAATGAAATAGCATATTTTATTGATATTTATAATGTAATGAAGAGCTTCCAAGATCATTAAAAATAAATTTGGAGATATAGCATGCAGTATTTTGTGGGTAAACAATAGAAATACCAAAATTTCAAAGAAAATGGGTTAATAAACATTAAGTATTATTAGATGGTTATTGAAAAATGTATGGCTCTAGAAAAAAGCCTACTCTGGGATACTTAATTTCTGTTATTGCATTTGCTGTGTTTAAAAACAACAGTTGACTACATTATATTATTGTATTTAGAATAATGACAGTATTTAACAGCATACAATATATGTAATGCTGCACTTGAATAAATAAACACAACAAACTTTTGGACTTTTCTCTCTGGAATACATAAAGCCATAAATATCAAGAGGACATCTTTGAATTTGTTTGATGAAATTCAAGTTGTTCATTGACATTTTTATAATTTGTTTGATGAAATTCAAGTTGTTTGTTGACATTTTTATAATTTCATATTCTCTGCACAAACATATGTACCTTGACTTGATTTAAAGCTGGAGGTTTCCAATGAGTGTTGCTGTTTTAAGGCCACTTTTTTGCACATGGTAGGCTAAATGAGCCGATTGACTTCCAAAGGTAATGAGGCAAAGTGAAAGATGAAACATCCTTCTGATATAGCCTGGCTGGAGTTTGAACCCAGGTGCTATAGATCTGTGGCCAACCGTGCTGCCAGTTAGGCCATGGAGGTGCCCTCCACTGCACTATAATGTACTTAGTGATGAAGTGAATCAGCACACAAAGATAACATAATTCACAAAATTTTAAATATTAATACTGTTTCAATTTCTGAAGTTCATTTATCAATTTGTTCCCACCCCAATTTATTGAAATAATTAGCAAGTGTTCTGTTTCATATGTTGCAGGAACCTGTAAAATGTCCTGTACTGGTAGGGAGGGTAAAACAATATGGATAACAGTTGACATATCATTTAATTATCTGGGCATAGTCAGAGCTACTATTTGATAGAGCTACATTGATGGTCATGATTTTATTGCTGGTTTCAGGCAACCTCACAACTGGATGAAGTTTGTCCAGTTTGCGGCTACAAAAGAACTTCAGAACCTTGAAGCGTTCAATTCTAGTGGCTATGTGTTCTTCAGGACAACCAAGAATATTGATGCTGATACAGAACTGTTGCTATGGTGCTCCGAGCAAGACCAAGAAAAGCTGGGTATTAGCCAGCCAAGTACGAATCATGATGAAGATGCTTTCGCATTTGGTTCAGATACCATTTACCTACCAGTTGGAGAGGTGTTTCAGCCACCAGACAACCGCTTTGATTGTAATCAATGTGATATGGCATTTATTTCTGAGGTGGCCTTCCATAAACATATGAGGCAGAAACATGACAAACCATTACCACTGGACATCTACCTGAAGATTGAGAAGGATAAACAAAGGAAGAGGAAAGAAAAAGAGCTGAATAAAGCCAAGGATGAAAATAGTACGGCTGAAATTGTGAATAGCATTGTGGTGCAACGTAGAGACAGATGGCATGGGAAAAACATGAAAAGGCCTCATGTGTGTCCCGTTTGCAGCAAGACATTTGCAAAAACTATCACCCTAAAACAGCATGCCGCTGTCCACTCAAAGGAGCGTCCATTTAAGTGCAAAGTTTGTGGCAAGGGATTCACACAGACTGGTAACCTGTCCACACACATGCTGATACACACTGGTGAAAAGCCGTTCAAGTGCGAGACATGTGGGAAGGGTTTTGCAGAGGCTTCAAACTTCCGTCGCCACTGGAGAACCCACACTGGTGACAAGCCTTTTCTGTGCTTCAAATGTGGGAAGCGATTTTCCCAGTTTTGTCACCTGAAGTCTCATACTATTAAACACACTGGTGAGAGACCATTCAAGTGCACAGTCTGCCCCAAAAGTTTCTGCGAAAAGAGCAGCTTAGCCGTACACATTAAGCGCCATGGTGAAAAAATCTATCTGTGTCCTTTCTGCAACAAAACATTCTATACAAGCTGTGAATTGATAACACACAAGAAAGCTAATCATCTAACATAGGAACTGTCTGAGGTTCTGCCCTGTTTGCACTGAAGTTCATATGTATACAGTTGGATGAGATTCTTGTTTTGTGACAGTGTTGGTGATTTAGGGTTTTATGTTATGGTTATTGTTATCATGTGCTTATTGTCCATTCATTAATTACATAAATTTTGGTTTCATTATATATGTATACAAAGAATTTGGAATAACATATTACTTAATCCAACATGATATCACATGACCAATGATGACGGATTACATAATGGGTAGGAATGTTAAATCAGACCATTCTGATCGTTTTATTTGACTGTCAAAATCGTGACATCTATGTCTGTTGTAAATGGGTCATTTAATTTACAGCATTCACATAGAAAACTAAAATGTTCATTCAATATACAATGCTTTAATACTAATTTTATTTCATATGTCAAGTAATATCAGCTAGTCTATACTGTAAATATTTATTTGTAGCCGAAAATCCATCAAATTTGGTAGCAAAATGTTACAAAGAGCTAATTGAATTGAAAAATTAGTGATAATTTTTTTTAAGTTGCGCATTGTTAATTGCTTGGCACTATTGTTTTAGAACTGCCTCATATCAGCCATAATTGTTTTAAATTAAAGTGTCAGCATGTGCTGGATTGGTATAAAAAATATTTATCACGTCACCAAGTGCAGTCTGTGCCATCTTGGAATTGACAACATGAGGAGCATGTGTGTCATCATCATTTTCTTGGTCATCATGTTCAGGGAGGTTACTATCCGTAACAACAAACACTGGTAGCAGTTGCCTTTTGCAAGAGGATGGAGCGTAGGTACACCAACACAAATTGGTTGGTGTATCTGACAGTTTGTCAAATTTCACTGGCATACAATTAGACCAAGCAAAGACCTACTCATATTGGTTTGTGTGTGATTATGGAATGTCAGAATAAACAGGTGTAAATACATTGAACAGTGTCGGAATCCAGAAGTTCAGACTTTTGGGTAAAACAGGCATTTGTAATGGAGCAAAATCTTTTCCACACAAATCTTAGTTGGATCCCGATTGTTGGAACAAACATGTCCAGATTACAAAATGTTCTCTCTCTCTCTCTCTCTCTCTCTCTCATATATATATATATATAGTGTGTGTGTATGTGTGGAATTTTTTTATCTAATTAATTACTCAGTATCAGTACCAATTTGATATATCATTAAATCATTAGTAATACACATAGCGTTGATCTGTTTGAAGCAAGAATGACACATGATTTGCTTGTTTGATATTACTGTAACCAGCCACCATAAATTAATCTCATTTTAATAGGTTAAGAAATTATTATTTGTCATGAAACATCATTCCTTTTGGTGGGAAAATGCACAAGTCAAATGTTTTAGCAGCAAACTTTAGTTGGTCAGGAAGCCGTTGAACGAAAAAGTCATGTGGCATATTTAATTTTTACATTTAATTCCCCCCAGCGCCGGAAATGAAATGTTCTTTTAAGGTTCACTTTCTGCACATTATATTCTGGAATACTAGCTGATATTGTGGAACGTATAGGATTATATAAATGGTTGGCTCATCAAGTTGTTCATTTGATAATTGTATTATTTCATATTAGTTTTATTCTATATTTCCTTGAAGCAATTGTAAACTAATTAAAGCGTGTTCTTGCTGCATATGCAATTAAATAGTTTTCTCTTGTTGTTAGATGCATATATCAGCATTCACGCGATCATTGATATATTCATGATCTAGATGATTTACATTCTCGGTTTTGTTTATCATTAGTGCTGCGGCCTGGTTACATTGATTTCTACTCCATGGTTAACCAGTGTTCCTGTCTATCTCATCTCTGCTCTCTGGGACTATCATCCCGTGTGAGCATAGTGTTTATTGTATAATCAGTAATTTCTGTTACCATTTTCTTACACTTGTTAAGCTAGTGTCATGCAGTTGGTAATATGCTATATTGTAGCCAAGCTATTCATTGTGCTCATTCATTATATTCTAATGTACTTGTAAATAAGTGATTCTCTAATTTAATTATTTAAATAACTGTTAATTGCGTATGTTATTATTATGTATAAGTTGGTTATACAAAGATGTTAAATATCTACTTGTATTGCATACAAGGCATTACGTAAATATATAACTGATGCTGCTGCACTGCCTGAAGAGAACTAATGTCATTGCACCATTCTGGAGTGAAAGTGAGGCAGTTACACTACTGTACTGAGATATCTTCAATGCAGCTATGAGAATTAAAGCTGGACATGGTTTTCTGCAAAACTATACCTTTGTATAGAAATAAAATTTCTGTAAACTCCTGTATGCTGTCATTTGTAAGACAATACTGTGGAACTGGCTGTTTTATTTGCATTGAATCCTGGTACTCTTTTGTTTATACTGAAGTGAATAAATGCAGTAATTCTTTGATGAAATAAACATAACACTTGTGTATGATCACTCTTCTTAATTAAAAAGAAGTAATGGTTGGTATTTAAAAAAATGGAAATATGCATTTTAAATGAACAGATCACCATCAGATAATGTGATTTAAATGTGTAATGCTTATAAAAGTAACACAAAATGCCCCCAATAATAACCATAAACTCTACATGGTAGAATAGATATAAGGAAATAATCCTATTTACTGGAGGTTCACCATTACAGCTTACTCATATGCCAGATTGTATGGTGGGAAGGAGAATGGTCAAGTGATTCAGATCAAGACGGGTCACAGATGCTCTACATTAGCCATCCTCACGACCTTACCTGCCTCTGCTCAACTGTTGCCAACAATGGTTCATTTCCAAGATCTAACAGTTCATACTACGAGACTACAAAACAATCTTCATAAGAATTTTCATGACATGTAATGATGTATATAGTTTTCTTTAACCATTTCAGTAACATATGGTGATGTTAGAACAAACAAATATGCATAAATACATTTTGTTTCAAAATTATATGCTTGGCTGATCTTTGTTTACATTGTTCTTACCAGGTCATAAAAACAGCTTAGGTTACATGATGTCATATTTCAGGAGCATCCAGTCTGTGTCTGGCTTCAAAATGGGAGCACCCACAGATGAGTTAGTTGATTCACCAGCAGTTTAAACTAATTTATTTAATATGTGGCTAGTCGTGTTCATATTCTGACATAATTTATATTTGAATGAATATTTGAAATGTTCCTTTAAAGAAAATTAGATACAGATTGAGATATTTATACCAGGTGAAATACTAAACCCTGCTAACAATCAATAGAAAGTACACATACCAGTAACATTAAAGACAAGGAAATGAAACAAGAACCAGGCAGGTATGACAGATCTTGTGGCTATCAACTATTTATTATAGTTTGAAAAATGTGCCCAAGATTGTTGCAGCAAGATGTGAAACCCATAATGCTACCATTTCAATCATGGATAAGCTCACTTACTGTTAACTGTAACTAACATATTTATTATTAAATGGTGTTGAAAAGTAACGTTTTTATCACATCTGTATATTATGGCCAAACACATACAATTCTAAATTCCCTATTCTACTTTGAAAGTCTAATTTTGTTACCAAAACATCAATCAACAATTAACAGTGGCTGTATTTCAGTCCTGACTCTTCTTCTTGATGGCCTTGTTAGTCCAGCATGATGTTTCTGTCGCCGGTGCAGGCGCATCTTGCTGTTGTCAGCAAAGGCCATGCCACAGTCCAGGCAAATATAAGGCTTCTCGCCTGTGTGGATGCGTCCATGTGATTTAAGGTAAGCTGCATCTCTGTAACATTTCCCGCAAACGTTACAAACAAATGGCCTCTCTCCAGTATGTATGCGAGTGTGGGCCTGAAGGTTGCTGTTGTTTGTGAATGCCTGACCACAAACGCTACAAACAAATGGCTTATCACCCGTGTGATGTCTTGTATGCTCACGAAGATGGCCAGACTGTGTGAAACTCTTGCCACATGTGGAGCACTGATATGGCTTCTCACCAGTGTGCAAGCGTTTGTGACGGTCTAAATTGCCAATGTCCGTGAAACCTCGGCCACAGGTGGGACACTTGAATGGTCTTTCGCCCGTGTGCCTACGTAGATGTATCTCAAGTGGACGGGCTTGGAAGAATCCTCGCCCACAGATTGAGCACACATGCTTCCGTTTGGCATCATGACGTTTTAAGTGGTTATCATAAGCAATTTCTCTGACAAATCGCTTGCCACATTTCGGGCATTTATAGGGTTTCTCATCTATATGTACGTCTTCATGCTGTTTCAAATATGCAATCTTCTTAAAGCTTCGGTCACATACAGTACAAGTATAAGTCTTCAGTTCCCCTTCCTCAGCATTCTTTAGAGATGGTTTCTTATTTGCTATATTTTTCTTCAGTTTCTTTTCTAAACCGTCTTCCATTCCTGTGCTTTTATGCTTCTGATTTTCCATTGTCATTCCCGGTGGCACATTCTTCACATCTTCTGATTCTACACCACCAACACATTCATTGCTTTCTGTGCCATCAATTGTCTGGTCAATGGTTGGCTCTAGAGTCATTCCTCGCTGCTTCTGGATCTTCAAGTATATTTCCAGAGGCATGGCACAACCATGTCTACTCCGCATGTGTTTATGATATAGGATGTCTGAAGAATATGCCACATTACATTCTTTGCAGGTGTAAGGTATACTGGGTGCTGGATCAATAATCGCAGACTCAGTGATCTCATCAGTAAACTCTGGATCAAACTCTTCATACTGATCAGTATGCCTGACTAACAATTCTGTGCTTGGAGGTAGATCTTTAATTGTCCTGAAGTAGAGCTGTCCTTTGTGTTGGAATGCTTCCAGGTTCTGAAGTTCTCTGTCCAATGTATGATTTACAAACCTCATCCAATTAGCCGTTGACACATCTGTACCATCTATCCAGTAGAAGTCATCATTGTCTTTGGATATTTTCCAACAATACCTTTAATAAATCCAAAATGTTCATTAATCAAAACGTCATGTCAATAATAATAAAACACTTATTTTCAGATAACACAGTATAGACAATATTCAAAGTGCATGTGCAGAGTAGCATTAGCATGTTGTGGGCCGATATTGAAGGGCCTACACTTAAAAATGCAACAATTTAATGATGAGTGTGTGTTTTGTGTAGGAGTCTGTATGTGTGTGTGTGTATGTGTATACCTCCTGTACAGACGTTTTATGCCAGTCATTCTGCGCAAGACACTCGAGATCGGGGCCCACAACCAGAGTGTTACTAACTGCCACCAGATGTTGCACTAGTTGTGAATATTGTCTATTAGACATTATTTATTGCATTACAAAGTTCTAATTGATAAAATTAACAGTTTCAAATAATCATTTCAAATGGCAGTCAAAACTTTACTTGCTGAGAGACCATTTTCAAATACCTTGCTCCCTAGTTATAACATTAACAGTAAGAGCTAGTAGGAAAGATGGCATTGGATATAAGAAGTTAGCCCAAAGATTGTCATGGTGTGCAATGATTTTGCTTTCAACAAGTGCCACATGTTTATCAGATATATTAAAACATTGATGTTCTAGGCACCATGCCTAGGTGGTCATATCTTAGGGAGCACTTCTCCGAGTTTAACTATGAAATAACTGTGGTGCTACCATCATGAGTTTAGCAACAATAATACTTGGTATCCGTTTATTTGTCTCGTCCAAAAAAAACTTTAATATTAAGTGTGACTCCATTGTGCACGCTACATGAAATATCTTATAATCAATCCGTAATTTTTTTCTTTCAATTTAAAAATATTAACGTGATTTTATTTTAGTAATGTCTTGTATGCTCATGCATCACACTTGATGTGTTTGCCACAAATGAAATGCTGGCACACTCCAGACAGGGATAATTTCTGGCACCACCGGCGAATTGTGCAGTCTGTTCCGTCCTTCTCATTCAGCCATGCCCATCTCCACTTGTCTTTGACGCCATCTAAATGCTTTGCTTAGTGTACACACAGTACACTTTAGCAGCTGTACTTAAGAATTATTAACTAACAATTAAGCCTTGTTAATGGGTATCCATTTTCAACACATCCAATTTTCTCTCACACACATCAATGGTTAGCATTGTTTTAATAATATTTCTACCTCCTTACCTATTAGGCTCATTTGATTGTTCAGTTAGAACCCCTTCATAAGGTCCAAATAGTACATGCTTAGGAATGAAGATGATAGAAGAGGTGAACACTCCTTCCTGGTCTTCTGGCCTTTTTTCAATTGAAGAACCGAAAACAAGTACACTTGGGATGGTCTGTCTGGCATGATTCATCTCTGCATCATCCACAGCACTGGATACTTCATTATCTTAAAAAAAGATGACAAACAGGTGTTGATTTAAATTAATGTAGGATACCTGAAACCAAGACATTTCAGATTATGACATTTTGGATAGGCATTTTTGGAGAAGGATGTTTCAGACAATTTTGTTTCCTTCAAATACTGACTTAATGAATTTCATTTAAAACCAATCTTTCATCAGACACAGTATACAGCCATGATATTGGAACTTGTTAAAAACTTACTTATTAACACGGGGAAGAACCTGATTGAAGTACATCAACATATTATTAAATCATTCTTAGTGATTTGCATATAAATATATATATATATCTTGATTATAGGAACAATCAAACTTAAAAGTAGCAGTCCACTCTTTTGTTAACATTCGATAAATAATAATTGCAGTTCTTTAACTGCCACAGTAACACTCAGCATATTATTACTGGGTGCAGAATTAAAACTACATTTATTTTAGTTCATGTCTATAACAGTATATACTCTTCAATTAAAGGATGCAATTATTTGCTTAGTGAAGTAATTCTACCCTGATGCTGATTTCATCAACCATGACAGCATGTCAGACATCACTTTTTAATACAAATCAGGAGACTAAATGTTTTGTTCATATTGAGTTTAATTGTTGTCGCTAATTCAATAGTTTAAAATTAATTTCACATTATATCCAGAAATTGTTTTTTGTGTCTTGTATCTGAAAGGTTTGTTTTCCCTTAGAAAGATTTTAAAATGTGAATAGCACCATATATAATCTGAAATATCCTACTCTAAAATGTTCATTCACCGTATTAAATATATTTCAAAGTTGAGTCAAAGTGGATAAATGCAATGCAAGTTTAAATAAATAGTCCATTAATGTTAAATAATCTGTATCCCTGAGCTGAAGTGTCATCAACTTCTTACTAAAGAGACAAATCAAAATACTGATTATATAATGCATTTGAACAGGTCCCTTCAGTAATGGGAGCTATGAAGGGTATTCACAGCTGTACAGCTGACAGTTGTGTTCAAAAAAGATTACCTTCAACCTTAAAAAAGGTTTTCAGAGGTTCTTGAATACTGGATGCAGGATTAGAGTCAACATGTTGGTTGGCAAGTAAATCCTCAGCATGGATTTCCACTGGCTCCAATGTAGTCAGTCCATTCAGTATGTATCTTGGATCCTTTTATGAGATAAAAAGGTTAACAGATGCAAACAGGCACTATTACAAACATTAATTAATTTTTAGTATGATTAATAAGCAACAAAAATCAGCCAGGTGCAGATGCAATATTAGGTTCTAAGTAGGTACAAGTTGAAATATGGTACCAATGTTGATCTCTGCACATAACATGT
Source organism: Paralvinella palmiformis (assembly GCA_025642065.1). Taxonomy (NCBI): domain Eukaryota; kingdom Metazoa; phylum Annelida; class Polychaeta; order Terebellida; family Alvinellidae; genus Paralvinella; species Paralvinella palmiformis. Next base: position 171,167 of record JAODUP010000907.1, read on the forward strand.
GACCGCTTCATGACAATTTCATATTAGCGGATTTCACACATTCACAGACAAATTTTAATTTGTTTAGTTATGGCGGTGATCACATATGAAATATATGACTTATCTCCTATGAAAAAAGATGATCCAACTAAAGCTTTTTACTAAAAGATGAAATATTCCACAGACACTGTATGGAGTCAAATACATTGAAATGTATTTAAATAAAAATCTATTGTTTTTCCTTTGCTTTTTATTCTGATACACACATTACATAACATCAGAGCATCAACTAGATTTGTCACATCAATTTATGAATTTTGTTGTTGATTACACCTGAGAAAAATAAGATGTTCAAAATTCTTTGTAGGAATGTCAGGGTGTATCAGCTGAAATAATGAATGATATATGCTGGAAGGTTAGTCCTTTTATAGGAAAGATGAGATATGCTCATTGGATTTACTCACAAGATGTTTCATATTATCCTTTGATCCCTTCTAATTATACTACATATAATTGAGGATAATCTCCCTTTGATTGACAAGGAAGCAACCATAAAGTCATTACATCAAAGATATCATTAATTGCAATTCTTTATGATCCCAGAGAGAAGACAATTCCTTCACAGCTGTGTGTGTGCAATTCAGTGATCAGATAAGTATTTTAATGTATTTGAAAAATCAAATACTTTGTGAAAGTATTTAAATACAAATAATTTTCTTTATGGTAAGCTCAAATACTTGAAAAAAGTATTTAAGGTACTTTCAAATACAAATGTATTTGACCCCATACCTGGTAAGTATAATGTAAATAATGTACATGCAGTGAATTACAGCTGTATAAGTATACCCCACTTACCTGTAGTACTTCATTATTATCATCAACCAGATGTTCAGAAAGAGCATCAACCAAAATAGAATCATTCAGTTGGTGATCAGCCTCTAAATTATCTGGTCTATCAACTTGGGATGAAATTTGCTTCACCAAGTCCGAGAGGACAGAAATGTGCAGTGTGTCAGCCACATTACTAAATAAATCGAGTTCGGAATAACTGACCAATGTCCTGCCAGTGTAGATGAAGTTTATGACCTGTTTGATCAGTTCACCAGGAAAGTCACCAAGGTCTATTTCAGGATCATCCACTCCATTAAGAACAGACTTAAAGAATGGACTAGAGGCTGCTAGCACACAGCTGTGAGCTACAAGCAGTTCACCATGTTCAAGCAGAATCTTGACATCACAAAGTTGGTTTGACATGCGCATGTTGTTCAGGTCTGCCAGCATATTTTCACTCCAGGAAACACAAGTTAGATCAAAGAACTTCATCATGGCTGCAAGATAAAAGAAATATCAGGATCGATAGTTAACTAGCTGTATTCTTAAATTCTTGAAAGTGGCCTTTACTTGCTAAATGAAATGTCAATCGCATATCCATACTATGTGTTTTTGTTAATTGGATATACAGTAAGCCTCCATTATAATGTGGATGTTGTGGTCCGCAAGCTGTTAACCATGTTATAGGTGGACCTTGAAGTGAGAAGACCGAGCACTGTCAGTGGTGGCCAAAAATTGGGTGTCCATGTATTTACCTCGTTTTGTATCATCCTTGAAGATTACATTACAACTGTTTATTTCATCAATGTTCCCAATAACTGCTTCATCATTTGTTGACTTAAACAAAAATCTAGTTTTTGTGTAGAAGATTAAATCTTTCTGCAAAATTGCACAAAAAGTAACAGCCTGGTTTGATTGGTGATATTCATCCGCCAGAAATAGTGCATGTTTTTCAGATGAAGGTAGTAAATATATGAACCAATAAATGAAAGTTCACAGGTTCATGTGCACAAACAAACATCTGTGAAAATGTATTTTTTATGTATCTGATTTTGTAATGAAAATAGTTTGTGATTTCCTGTCTGGTTTGTGCACAGGAGTGGAGTAACATGGTCTTTGCTCCATTTGAAAACTTTGTACTTAAGCTTGTCAGTCTTGAGAGCCAGTGTATTGTCTAGTACTTTTTAGTTGTAGTAGAGCACAGTTTTGTCAGCGTTGTATATATGATAAAAAAAACAGAAGTATTTTATACACAAATTTTTTTTTCCTAATTACAATAAATAAAACATATGCAATAGCTGTGAATTAACAAAAAGAATCAAATTTATATAGTGAGTGGAGTCATACAATAAATGGGGGTTGTGATTGGGCTGTTTATTTGGCTGACTGAGCCCAGGTGGTGTGTAATTAAGGTTTTGATAAATAAATCTACTCATGGTTAATTTGTGGCTGTTGGATATGTTTTTATATGTGAATTACAAACTGTGAATACAGGTTTAAATTATTTAGAAAAATTTAATTAATCAGTGCTGAATTTCATGCCGTTATTTTGGAAATGCACTGTCAAGGATCCCACAAATTGGGGTCCACGGTCTGACCTTGTTATATCCAATTTTGTGTTCTACTGGACCAAGTTATAATGGGGGCCTACTGTACATGATTACATGTATGTAAATCAAATACTGCTACTATCATTCTTTGGTGACATTCTTTGGTTGAATGAGATGTGAAACTTAACAGGTTATTATTCTGGTAACACCATTGTATCTTACAGCAGTATTAAGGGACAATAAAACTATGTTCACACATATCGTAAATGATCTCAAAATGTGAACACAATCACCTACACCAGACATGGGGTCAATTCAATTCAGGAATTGCTTATTTAAAAAAATGGAATCGGAATAGATAAATTTGGAATTGAAGTTTGGTACAAAAAAATTAAATCCACAAATTAACTTACTATTTAATTTTTTTAATTCAGAAATATTTCTTCCATGACAATCCTATTTAGAATATAAACTACTCAGAGTGGGTATTCCAAGTAGGTACTCAGAGTAGGCCATTTGTGAAGCTAGACAGACAGCAGAAGCTCCTGAATGCTGACATTACTTGAACCCAGCAGTTTGACTGGAAATCTGTAGAGCCCATACAAAAGCATGTAAACAAGTGTTAACCAGGAATAATTCCAGAACAAAACCTCGCTAAAATTATGCCATGAATAACATACAACCACATCAGTTATTCTGATTGTTTAAAAGATTGCGGAATCACTGAAGAAACCTCGAGGAGCACCAGGAACACTAACTAGTGTCTACGTGAACACCTGGCCCAGGTGATGTCAGAGCATTTGGCTTTTTCTCTTTCCTGCCATTGAATCTGGCTGTCTGTGTGGCCGTAATGGTGGCCCTCCAGTAATCAGGTATATTTCATGATTATTATTGTGAAATTTTTGTTTACTTTTATAAGCATTACATATTTAAGAAATATTATATGAGGGTGAACTGTCCTTTTAAAAGTAATATGTTGTCAGAATAGAGATAATTACAAGTACATTTTTTGTAATCAATGGAGAATAATAAATGGTAGATCTCTCCGTGCACAAGAAGACAGCTCAGCCTCTATTCTAAGACAACGTCACATTCACAGTTAGACCCAATAGAAGGTATCAGTTAATGACTAATTGAGTTATACTTATAAGTAAAATAAGCAGACACAGCACAGGTTCACGAATACTATTTCGTTATATTGCTTATATGCAAAATGAACAGATACGTTGACCACATCACCCACAAATTAATTCACAGCCAAAGGGGCATCAATGAATAAAACAATAATTTTGTATTGCTTTGAGTTTCCAAAAAGAACAATGACATGGAGGGATGGCATACTGGTTTAATTGGAACACATTTGGAGCAGTTCTCCATTTTACAAGCAAATTTCTTTGTTATACCAAGAAGCACAAGTGGTGTCATGAGGTTTAAGTATTGAATCTGTGGCATGTTGATTTTAACAAAACATGCATTAAGCTGTTCTTATTTTCTTTTCATTCAGTTGTTAATAGCCTGCTGGCATAGCTCACTGGGCCACTGAGACATACAAGCCCCCTCACCACATCAAGGAATGGACTATGAATGGGATCTTTTCTAATTATTTGATAATTATAATGAAGTATTGCAAGCAATTAATAAATCTATTCTTAAACAACTCATTGTTATTGCACATCTCCATCAGTATTACTCATTAATATAGCTATTACTAGTCAATTAGAAGTCAAACAAAACCTGCTATGTAATGTACAAGTGCAGCCTTATCACTGAATAAACATGTTTCTGAGCTGGGCCGAGTTATCTCAGGATGGAGGATGAGCTGTCTGAAGACTCTGAACATGGGTAAAGTTTTTTTATGACAAAGGCAAATAGTCTGTAATATAATCCTAATCCCTGATTCTTGGTAGCTGAACATGGAATGATGAGTTACACAAATTAAATTATTTTCATAAGTGTTCCATAGGTATTTTCAGTCAACTAATTTTCAAGGGATCTCAAGTGGTTACACATATCCTAAAACATGGCTAATTTTCTGTGAGTGTGACTGTTCGCAATTGCACCAACACAAACTTCAACAAGACTAATCACTACAACTTACAAGTCGACCTTGGTGGTATTGTGGCTAAGTGTGTTGCACTTGTGGCTAAAGGAGAGATTTACCATAATGATCACAGATTATGGGTTTTATTCCACAAAATGGTAGAAACTTGGTGTGATTGTCTGGCTCACAACACCATGGGTGGCTGTATTAGTCAATTTATAAAATTACGATGTTAAAGGCCCTCTGGGCACTTAAAGCACTTGACCACACTCAGGATATTTTAGCTCTATATTTCTGTAGTGGATGAAGGGGGCGGGGGGTCTGTCACTAAGTTTTTATAAGTAAATGGAAGCACATTGAAAATATGTCTTTTGTGTTATTCTTGTTTCATGATCATTGATGAACAAATGATAGACATTAAAATTACTAGCATATATGTAATAAATGCTTTCTAAATTGTATTGCACAATACAGATTATAATCATTATTATAGAAAGCTAAGTAGATAAGCGGCCATTGAAGTAACACTAACATATTATACTCATGTCATGATGATGATAATTTATATTGTACTAACTGGGAACAGGAATGCTCACCACTGAGGCCTTCTTGCCACCTAAAATTATCTAGTTTTCATGGCCTATTTGCCACTCAAGGTAGAGCCCATTCACCCTTTATAGTTAGGCCCATTTACGACTGATTTCATTACTTGTGTCAAAAACATAATAAACTTATATCAAAGCAACAAATTGTGTCTACTCCAATTAAGCAGATCATAAACATTAACACTGGTTACACTGCAAATTAATGTTGCACTGTTAATAAAAAGGATACTAAAGATTGAAGATGCCAATAAATGACATCGGCAGGGTTTCCCCTGCTATATAACAAGCGAGGCGGCCCCCTTCATTGATTTTCTACATATGCAAGCTGCCACTCGGACTGATTAGTCATGTTCTCGGCATGAAAATCTTCAGCATATTCCTGAATAAGTGTTCTAAGGATAGAACCGGATATTGTTTTATTAAAATATTTATAGGTATTTGGGGGGGCATTTAAAATGTGTAAATTTGTTTTGGGAAATAACTGACATATACACACACATTGTTTTTTTTTGCTGTCCATTCTGTATTTCTACTGTATTGTCATGTTCTGAATGAAAACATATGGGAAAATGTTTATCTGGAATCACACAATACACATGCCATATGATTCTTTGCGTAGCGAAGCAATAGGTTGGACCCCCTTTGCTGACTTCACAGCTTCTGTACTTGCCTGTCCCGCTTCATGCTCCTTTTTGCCCAGGGGAAACACTGCTTGTGTACATTACAGATTGTGTTTGCATGAAATGTAAACGTCACCTGTGGCAGATTTATAACCAATTTTCTTGCATCCCTTTTTGTTTGAAATTAAAAAAATAAGTAAGACCAATAACAATAATATAACCAGTTTTGTTTTAATGGCATTGTTGGTAATTATATCAATTATTTACTAGGACACCAAATGTCAAGGAGACACCAATTAAATAGGTTATGATTATCAGAGGTGGGACCACACCATTAGTCCATCATTGTATTGGACTAAACTTGCAAGGCATATACATTTATGTGAATAGGCTCAAGTATCGGTGGCGACTGGGCCAAGACATTAGTGGTGAATGGACCCAGGGCCAGGACCAGGTGTTAGTGGTGAATGAGCCAGGAATTTGGGCCTGGTGACGAAGAGCCTTGCCCTTGGGTGGTGAAGTGTCCCGGAGCCATACTAACTAACATACTGACCTATTCATCATCATCATGATGTAGATTATACTTTTATTGATTGTCTATACTATAGACTACATACCGAATATAGTTGAGCAATATATTGAATATCAATTACACGCTGTACATTCTTCAAAACTAGACTACTGAGTAATTAAGTAGTGTAGCTAGATCTATATCATAGCTATACACAACGCAATAAGGATTACGATTAGGCTAACAGTATATTATTTACTAAATAACAATTTAGACGGGTTCACAATACTCTATTATCGCCCAATACAACAAATGAATTTTTGGTCTCTTTATTGTTCTCATTTAATATAAATTCTAAGTGCTCTTTTTATTTGTAATTGTTGCCATGAACAGATTACATCTGAACAGTAACTCACCAATAAGTAAATAACGTTACCTGGATTGATATTATAACACAATGCATCTTAAAAATAATAAAAGGCAATACGGTATTAATCGTCTCGAAATATTTCGTACTTATGTTAGTTCGTATCATACAAGTTTCAATTCGTAAAGTTAGGGGTCTTGATATGGATAGCAACCATTGCAACCAACACATCAGTCAATCAATCAATATATATCGAACAAAGTTCCAGAATATTACATCCATATACAAATATGTAAACTAGACAATGACTAAAATCATTTAGAAATTATCATCAGTGATATATACACGTTATTTAATATTTGGTGACCTGTGTGCATATATATATATATATATATGTGTGTGTGTGTGTGTGTGTGTATAATTTACATTTGATTGAAAAATGATATGAAGATATACAAATTTGATCAATAGTACGAATGACTAATACTTGTTACACAAACATATAACAATATAAATTTAGTGCCTATAAGCATCAATTCCCCCCCCCACACACACGCACACGCACACACACACGCACACGAAAATTTGTTCAATTATCTGAGTTATATCCCGATTGAATAGGTTTTATGGGCGTATATATATATATATATATCACAAACGGGTGTAGGACAGTTGCTCACCGGACAGTTGCTTACTTGGACACTTGCTCACCAAGCAGATGAAAAAGTGGACACTTGCTCACCAGTGAATATTTAATGAGAGAAAAACTGCATATAATTATATTAATCAAATTAACTATAATCTCATTAAAATTATTATTATTTAATTTCAACTATTAATCAGAGGTGGCATGTTTGACTTCCAAGTTTTTCAAGAATTAGATGTAAGATTAAAAGGGCAAAGTGTTTTATTTAGTTTTAATAACACTATATATATATATATATATATATATATATATATATATATATATATATATATATATATAATTATTATATACGGATGAACTGATAATTTCCCACAACATTCAGCCCTCCAATTGGTCCACTGGTTATAAGAATTCTATAATATTGATTATGCTACATTTTAATGCCCTAATATTTGGTAATATTCATCTTAATAATTATACAGGATACTAAGAAATATATTTCTGAATTAAAAAATTAAATGGTAAATTAATTTGTGGATTTTTTTTGTAGCTTCAATTCCAATTCTATTTAAAAAAAGAAGCAGTTCCAATTCCCGCATTGAATTGACCCCATGTCTATATTAAGCCATACCAAATGAATAATTATTGGTCAAACTTTCAACTAAATCATATTAACTGCTATTCTATGTCTTGTATTGCCATATTTTATATTGTTTTGTTTGTTTTATTGTATATATGTATGTTTATCCACTCTGTGGAGGTTGAACAAAATAAATAAACATAAATTTACCTTGACATATGGAGTAGCAAATTGGATGTAGCCTCGATAGAAGCTGCGTCATTATTTGTGTTATCAAGTGTCCATTATTTCATTTGCTTGGTGAGCAAGTGTCCGATTAGCAACTGTCCAGTGAGCAACTGTCCGTATACACCCCCCCCCCCACACACACACACGTACTTGCTGTTCACCAAAGGGCTACATACACTTTAATGAAAGTTGACACTTGCTAGCTGTAGCGGGTTAATAACAATTGCGGGTGTGTGATCAGTGATGTACATAACATCAAATTGACCATGTATCAAACGTAATGGGATACATTAAATTGTCAAAATAATTATAAACGATGAAAATGGCCAATTATCTATGATAATAATCATAATATATGTGACGATAATTACTGGATAAGTAGATTTAGTCTAATTTATTATGTACGTCGTAGTCGGATTTGTTTCAGTTATAGGCCTATAGTTATGTCATAATATAAAATTCAACATATTTAATAATGAAAATAAACAGAATTTAGTACTAATAGATCGATGTATTATATAACCTGATTGATTTATTTTGTGATTGATTAATTGATTTTTATATAATGATGATGATGGTAATTAATGTCCAAAATGGTATATATATATATATATATATATATATATATATATATATTATTCAAGATTGTGATACTGGTGTAATATATTATACACGTACGTATATAGCTCCTTCCCAAGCTTCCGCCCCACACACGCGCGTGCAAACATTTCACAACCGAAACTAGTCGTGCTATTTGGGCTGAGTGAAAATTATACTATTTCTGCTATTCTCGGAGGTACTAGAATTATAATCATAATATGTATATATTATGTACTAATATATGCTTTGTTTCCAATTACAACTGCCTTATATGTTTATAAATATATATACAAAATTGTTTTCTATTTAGGTAGTGGTCGTTTGGCCACAATTCTGTAAGAAGTATAGACATCACAAAACCCTGAGACCGCGCCTTTATTATAACACACACACAGTTCCAAATTCTTTGTTTGACTGCTGAGACCATCCATAATAAGCAAAAGTTCATAACGACATAGCATTGAACATGGACACAGGAAATGTCACAGCACTAACACTTTTAGATTTATCTGCAGCTTTTGACACTATTGATTATTCTGTTCTTCTAGATCCCCTCTCTGATTAGCATGGCATATCAGGCACAGGACTTGCCTGGATGCGCTCTTTCTTAATAAGTAGGTTCCAATCAATAAAAATAAGAAAATGTTTTTCATAGGCAGTGCCTTTGTTTTGCGGTGTTCCATACGGTTCTGTTCTTGGATCACTAATGTTTACTTTGCATACCACACCACTAAGCTCACTTATTCATAGCCACAAATTAGACCATCATTTATATGCAGGTGACAGCCAAGTATACATATCTTTATCTACAGCAGACACTGAGCTTTCTCTTAAACAATTAGGTACATCGAGACAACGCAGGATACTTACTCATTTCTTCCCTACGTCCATCCTTAATTATAGCATCACACCATCAGACACTAAACGCAATTTTGATGTTACATTTGATAGCGATTTTAATTTCAGAAAAACAGATTTCTCTGACATGTCGCTCCTGCTTCTATCATATTCGTGACCTATGCCGTATTCAGTGCTATATTTCTCTTTCAGTCGCTGAAACCATTGCTACAGCACTCATTACTACAGCTGCAACTCTCCTTTTTATAACATTGCTTTTAAGGGATATTCTAAAACTTCAGTGTGTTCAGAACTACTTAGTTTGGGTTGTCACACTGTCTCCTTGGTTTTCCCATTCTGTCTCACTTCTGAAATCTGTTCACTGGCCCCCTGTTCAATCTCGCATTATTTTCAAACTCTCCACTGTTGCCTATCAAACTCTTTCTTCTGGAGAACCTTCATATTTATTTTCCATGCTTTCTTTATCACCCAAGCCCAGAGAGCTCAATTCTTCTGGTTTTCACTTGTTGTCTGTTCCCAGGGTTAAAAACTCATGCTGAGACTCAAGTTTTTTCAGTTGCTGTCCCTACTCTTTGGAATTCACTCTCTGAACATGTTAAGTCATCAAATAGCATAGTTTCTTTCCCTCACCATTTGAAAACTCACCTTTTCAGACTCGCTTATCCTGCCTAAGTTTCCTTTCCATCTGATCATAGTTGATGAAATTTGCATCGTACCAGGACTATGAGTTTGCCCAACCCCTGTACTATAGGTGCGCCACAGAGCTCGATTCTTTTCGAGGATATTGGCGCTATAGAAGTTTTGTAATTATTATTATTATTATTATTATTATTATTTTTCCAGGTCAGATACGTCCCTGTGATGTTGGTGTGTATGCAACTATATTTGGTGACACATTGTGTGTATGCGAAGATATTAAGAGACGAGATATGGATGTTAATCAGCACTGTGTATCTACATATTAATATTGCCACAATGAGTTACGCTTCTGTGATTAACAATGGGTATTCACAACAATTTGGGTTCTAATCTCGGCCTGTTCATATAAAACTGATGACATGCTCATATTTCCAGGTCTCAGTGTAATATGAGCCACTTCGTGATTAAATTCTTTTCTAAAATCGTGACATTATTTCGGACCGTAAATATATCAACAGTTGGTCAAATAATCGATGTTCATGAGTACTTTCACATACGCTTTACACATTATCACTGTCCGGTGTAACACATTTAGCGAATGTGGCTCATATTACCCATGCAACCTTCCCCTTTACACACGCACGCACGCTAACTCCTGTCATAGTCACATAAATATCCATAGTTATTCTGTAGCACTAATAAAATATCTCCGGGTCGATTGCATAAATTTCATATCTGTAAACAATAACATAGTACGTGGTATAATATATGTGTAACAAATTTAATATTTTTTCGCAATGAACGAGACTTCGTTGGGAAGTAATATAGACAGAAAATGGGTCAGTGAACTTTTATCCTGTCGAAATATGATTAGATAAGTGTATCCCATTGTAGGAGAAAAGTGATCGTCGTTTATAATATCGTTTTGTCGTCTGCCGTAGATCGTAATTTTAAATATTTCGAAAAAGTTGACATATCGGCCTAGACAACAATCGACCAACTAACTATATGTTACTGCTTGTGGTACACCAACATGGACATCGCAATTGCTGTAAACCTAAGCGTTTAGTTACAAATAGCTGCGGACTCCTCGGAGTAATCAGTACTAATGAGACACTTTGGCCGGGTGAAAACGAGATGATAGCTTTTAAACTCGCACACCTAAAAGCAAACAGCGAGTTTAATGTCTGCATCACATGATCTGAAACATAGATACATACATAAATATGGGGCCTATGGGAAGACAGTTCTTTATCTTCATAGGTCCCCCAGTTTGCACATTTGAATAATTAATAATGTATACAATTTAAATAGTATAGATATATGTATGTGTAAATTGGAAATAAATTAATTGTCGTTTTCATACACGAATTCAGATGGTTGAATCTCACTTCGCATGTGAGGTCTTTTTAAACAGTATATACCATTATCACATTATTTATAGATTCCGATTTTTGATTAACATTGAAGACAGGGATAATTTGTTTGATGTTACGTTATATATTGAGTGCGATGAGCATGTTTATATCATCTCCTATCTAAAGCTGATATAACTCCTCTGTGGGTAGATCTAACGTGTGTCTGTTTTAATTGGCTTTCTCTAAATCTTTATTATTATTATTATTATTATTAAGAAGAACACAAAAATATAGCTGACTCATTAATATCACATTTTTAGTTAAAGCACCAAAGGAAATCAGTGCATTTATCAAATGTCTTTTCTCCTGCTGATTAATTTTCAAAATGTATGCTAAACCTCTTCTAATTAGACTCACGCTTATTACTTCATAATGCGCCCCCCTTCTTGGTCGATATCAATATTAATTTTTGCTGGCATTCTTTCTGCCTGTGCTATAGTGACTTACGTTTTAGATAATCAAAAAATAATAAGATACAGCTTTCAATTCATATATAGTCACACTGTTCGTCTCGTACAGCATTGGTTAATCAAACCAGTCAATGTAAACACTTCTAACTACAGAGCCAGTAACAATTTTTGTTTTGTTTTGTTGGCCAGTTGCGTCCGATCCGATCAATAAGGCGCATTATGTTTGCCTGCTGTGATAACATAGTAGAACATTGAAGCTAAACATAGCGCGAACTACTGTGGAGTATAAATTGTAGGATTAGAGACGGCTGGCAGCAACTGTCCAAATCAAGAGGGACTTATGCTCCGGTATTTCGATTTACACAGCAACGTTTAGACTTTTGATAAAGACGTCTAAACTTCTAACATATCACCTTCCAACACGGGGAAGGGGAGTATAACTGTAACGGCATTAAAATAACTTGAAGGGTCACACCATATTTGGTACTCGTCCACTTCTTACGAGAAGAACTGCGAGGCGTTATTAATGAGAATGATGTCACATCCCGATTGCGTGTGTTTTATGACAACCAACAGATGAGATAGATTATAATGATGCAATTGATGTGTGTGGTGAGTGTACTGTTGTTATTTCTTCTTCTCATTTCTTCGAATATAATATAATTGCTTATAATCGGTGCAGTGTGTGTGTGTGTGTGTGTTGCAGCCGATGATGGAGGAAGTAGTGGCGTTGATGTAGACGGTGGTGATGGTAGTGTTGAAACGGTGCTGCAGCTTGGAACTCACCAATAAACCAGAGCCTGTAACGCAACTATGATGACACGACCGGATTGCTACACCGGCATATGAACATCAGCAAAACTAGAGCGGAATTTATTTCTAGCACCAATAGGTAACTGTCGATGAGATTTGGAGATGATCCCTGACGGTAGTATCAGCATTCACCAACACAAATATGGAAAAGTATGAATAACGAGCGGTATTGATTGATTTCACCAGATTACCAATATTCCACTTGTACAAGCACCTGATGTATAAATTATATCCGCGACCAATGCCAGTAGCTACCTATGACTCGGCAACTAAAGTTATTATGGTAAGTTTTATTTTCTATTTTGCTCAGTAATGATTGCTGCTTTGACAACAGTAAAACGGGGAGACGATCTGCCCATTTATAATCTGTACCATTCAGCAGCAGGATTTCTAGAAACACGATAATATTTTAGAAAAGTACGGTACTTCGTTGTTGCTTTTGTTTGTTGTCTATTGTCAAACTTAGATCGAATTTACGGTATTCTTGTATTCTAATGAAACTATTGTAAATGTCTACTAAATCCGGAACGTGCCGACGATCAATATTTTTCGCTTACAGAAACAACGATATCGTTCGATTGCTCGTAACCCTGCGATTTGATGAAAACAACTCACAATGTAACACAGTTTACTGCTCAATTAAGGATGGGATCGCCACAAAATAATAACAAGGCGCGTGGAGCTGCGGTTTGTACAATTCTGATTACGATAGCTTTGACCTTTTGCTGTATACGTAGCAATATCACCTCAGAAGAGGACCTGCACGTTGTTAAGTCGTATAATAAATCCATAAAAAATCATGCACCATTAAATCATAAAAACGATACCGAAGATTACTTTTCTATGATTATCAGTGAAGATGACATCGAGACGTTTGCAGTGGTGAGTAGTTCTCCCTAATGCTTCTTTGATTGAATAGAAAAAGTGATAGTTTTAGGTTATGGATATAATAAATTAAAATATCAAGCGTCACGGCTCACTAAGGATGGTATATTATGCGTTTATTTTTTTAGAACCTTCCTGGAACTCTTCCAAACTTTAGGAACCTTTGTTGGATGGAAACGGTGCCTACCAATTTTTCATATTTTACTGACAGTTTCTACTACAAGCTTTATCGAATGTTTCCAAATATTGAACAGTGGAGTCGTTGGGGAAAGGTTTTGGACAATATGCAGCAGGTGATAGACAAAAGGAAGGAGGAGAACTCCGACAATCTTGGATGGAGAATACGGTGTTTTCCTTATTTCTTCTTATTGGGATTCACGAAGTGCGGAACAACCGATCTGTTTGTGGCTCTGTCACATATTCCGGATATTGTGCATCCCTTGACAAAGGAGCCAAACTTTTGGCATATATATCGTTTACGTTATAAAACACAAAAAGGTAGCCCACTCGAATTATTACTGGCTGAATAGGTTTACCGACTTAATGAAATAACACCTTTCAAAGAAGTGAACAGCTCTCAAGCGAATCACCACTTCATACAAATTATATACACACAGAACATATTATACTGTTATATAGTAGTCGTCCATATCACAGAATGTTGATATTTACACAAGAGTGTGTTGTATTTAAGAGATAACAGTTATAGCCGCCTTTCCTGGTGGTGGAAACGAAAGAATTAAAGTATGATTATTTATCCGTGGAACACACTCCAGTTGGTACAATGCCTCGAAGTTATGTACTTAGTACTGCAAGATTATAGACGAATATCACATCTTCGCTACTAAATTATCCGAACTAATGCTGCGTTAAAGGCCACCATCAGAAGGAAAGTTGCAAAGCGAATAACAATTAAGACATCCGGGATTTCAATTATACACCTTTATCGTAGTTGGTGATTACTAATTTTTGTTCTCTGCTTTTTTAATTCGAAGATTTGAGCTAACGAAAGGTAATAAGTATTTTTATGTGTCATTTCTGTTTTATAGCTGGAGTTATTTTACCCCGGCCGAGACTAAGTGACTACTTAGATATATATGATGAAGCAGCTGAACAAATACGTCAACATACCATTATGACAGAAGATGGTGTTGTTTATCATCCAGGTGTCGTGGGTCAGTATTATATAACTACACACACACGCACACACACACATACGCACACATACACACGCACACATACACATACACATACACACACGTGGCGGCTTAGCGACTGGTGAGACATTACACATGTCTCAGCAAGAAAAGTCGCCACTCTAGATTCAGTACCCTGAAGAAACGTCCAGAGTTTGAATTCACCGTTCGAGATTCTCTATGCCTGTGCCTTATTATACACAGCTAAAAAAACAACAACAACAAACACACACACGAAACACAAAATAATAATCGATGTCTATGTAGGAGACCTTGACCCTAAGACAATCTGGTTCTACCCGAAATGGAAACATATCAAAGGCAACAAGAATAGGGATGAACCAAAATATCTTACACAACACCATCTTTATCATATAAACCCCAAAGCTAAGTTTCTAGTGATGCTGCGAAATCCGGTTGATAGGTAAGCAATTACTGAAACCATGCTGTGAAGGATTTATACATGTGTATTCTGTCATATTATGAACAATTTTTACTCAGTAGACCTAGTCAAGATTTTAGATATCTATTGTTTGTAAATGTTTCAGAATATTCTCGCATTACAAATTCTTCAGTCGCTTGGAAAATGCTACTGTACGACCTGAGGAATTCCATGATGACATACAATGCTTAGTAGAGGAACTGGAAACATGTTTTAGAGAAGAAATCAATTAGATGTTGTGTTTACAAGGCTTTGGTGGGGTGGCATCATTATAAGAAATTTAATGGTTGAATTCATAAAAACAATTATGGTTTATATATATATATATATATATATATATATATATATATATATATATATTATTTATTAATTATTTCAGATTCACACAGATCCGAAGACAAACATCTTAAAAAGATCTGTAATAGGAAGTCTGTATCCTGTTTTTATAAACGACTGGCTTAGTGTTTTCCCGAGAGAACAATTTTTATTCATCAAGTCAGAAGAATATTTTAAAAATCGAACTGCTATTATCATGGATATTATTGATTTTCTTCAACTTAGTAAGTTCATATATTGTTGGTAATGTCATAATTAATCTTCCGATTTAACTTATCAATCACATTATATAACTATATTTTATGAAGCATAGAATGTGTCACAGGGGACACAACTAAGCGATGGTGTGGCTACTAGGTTTTATTTTGTTTATTTAGTTTTGTTGAGCCTTCAAAAGAAGAGTATCTAAAATACACATACAGGGAATACATAATACACAGGAATATAATATCACTATAAAGTAATCAGCAACCTGAATACAAAATTAACTGGTTGGTTAGCAGTTAAAACATGCTATGTGTAAAATGGAAATATAACAAATATCAGAAAAATATTAGGTAAGAATATTTCAAAATACAATATCATATGTCAACATTAAAATGGCATCTACAACATATTTAACACATAACGATCGTAAGGATATTGGCTCAGCAATAGCTGTCGTACACTGTCTGCTAGCCCATCTTCTACAGCATAGTACTTCTTTAAATCCATTCTTGTTTTGTCGGCATAATATTTATCAATAACAAATTAAAAAAACATATATTTCGTGCTTAAAGCAAATAGTTGAGTATAAATTGAAGTTGCTCGTGAAGTGTTAGAAACTATGGTACGAATCAAATCCACCAAACTTATTTCGACAGTCGTTTCTATCTTATTTACTTACATTCAGTGCTTTCAAAGCAGGTGTAGTTTTGCAGTATTTGTGCAGACCTACGTTGGCTTTAGGAAGTTTTGTCTGCAACCTTTCCATGGTCTTTGGAGCCTTTTTACTTATATACATAGAATTGCAACAATAAGTTAAAACAGGTCTAACTGCTGCCTTCCAAACATAAGACAAAGCATCAGTATCGGAAATGCTATTAAAACCAGCGCCTTACAAGGCATAATAAGCTCTCCTACTTGCATTAATTATGCTACTAAAGTGTACATTTGGCTTAGCATGTGATAAAGTGACACCTAAATAGTTCACACGGTCACTTTCTTTAAGATTTACACTGTTAAGCATCCAGTCAAGATGTGGAACTAAATTACAATTATCAAATATGGTAAATTCGGTTTTAGATGAATTAAATCGTAAACCATGTTCTGTAATATATTTGTTTGCAACATCAATTATATGTTGCAAGCTAGAAAAGGTCAAACTGGCAAACATTAAATCGTCAGCATAGCAAAATACATTAAAAGATATATTAATAATATTAATGCTACCTGTACATTGAGATAATTCATTGATTAAATCTTGATAAAAAGACTAAGCTTCTACCGGCCACAAACCCAAATTGTAGGTCACTAAATTCCTGATAACCGGACACATCGAGTATAAACAATTCAAGAAGCTTCGATAAAGTACACGATACAGTGAAATAACTAAGCAGTGTTGTGATTGCCAGTGACATAACTAAGCAATGGTCTAGCCGCCAGTGACATAAATAAGCAGTGGTTTGGTCGCAATTGACATAACTAAGCAGTTGTCTAGCCGCCAGTGACATTAAACAATGATTCAGCCGCCAGTGACATAATTAAACAATGGTTTAGCTGCCAGTGACATAACTAAGCAGTGGTTTAGCTGCCAGTGACATAACTAAGCAGTGGTTTGGTCGCAATTTACATAACTAAGCAGTTGTCTAGCCGCCAGTGACATTAAACAATGATTCAGCCGCCAGTGACATAATTAAACAATGGTTTAGCTGCCAGTGACATAACTAAGCAGTGGTTTGGTCGCAATTGACATAACTAAACAGTTGTCTGGCCACCGGAGGCGATATTTACAAAGCATTGGCAATAATCATTCCCAATTTGTTTCGAAAAGTCTAACAATCACATGAGAGCCAAATATCTCATGCCATCAAGACAAAACAATACCCAGAAGATCAAACTTCTAAAACGTAGCTTATAAGGAATTATTTGCAGCAACTCCAATCTTACATATTTTCCTTGGTAGGGAGGCTTAAAGTGAAATCCCCTCAGCTAAGAATCTCGTTCGTGATGTAAGCCTCGGTTGGTCACCAACATTTTTCGTTGGCTAATAATATTTTTAGTCGGATGCTAATTTCGTTTTGCCACTATCATTCCATTGCCCAGTTCTTAGCCTGGTATTTATGTTGTTTGACTGGAATAATTTAGTTTCAACTTGTGTTGCAGATAGAACGATTCCAGACGAATCTCTAAACACGATACGAAATCTACGAGTCGTCAACACATCGATTAAGACAGTTTTCTGGAAGAGAACACGCGCCTTACTGTGGAACTTCCTTCGGCCATTCAATGACAATTTAGTAACTTTGTTGCGAAGCAAGAAATGGACATGGGCCCCAAGCTAGTAGTAGCAATAGACAAATGAACGACAACGCTTAGAAAACTTGATTGGTTAATTGTGCATATACTTTGAAGGAGTGTTGTCATCCAATAATATTTCGCAAGAAAAGTGAAATATTTAGAACGTTCCAAGCCGTTTGTTAGTGAAACAGTGTAAAGCGATAGATAATATTTCAGGTAGCTGACTACGTAACTATCAAACATGGGTCAGGTGTAAATTTTAACAAGCCAGCCAGTCCAATACCAAACCAGGTAGTCCCTTCACAGAATGTTGGTGATCAAGAAAGCAACTGTTTTCAACTTAGTTTGCTTAGGGTATGCTAACTGATGCCACAGTATAAAAGCGTTTGACTATCTGCGTGAAAAACAAACTAGTTTACCCAATTCTTATATAGTATATAGGTTTCATTAGTTCTTCTGATAGTGACTCTAAATGAAAGAGAAGAAATCGATTCATGTTAACTAAGGGTTTATACCGAAATCACACTAAAAGTGCTGAGAATATTTGGCAGTTTACTTGCAGCTATTTATGAATTAATAGATTTCTAAGGTGAATTATGGATCAGTAATGTTAACATGTTCAATAATAAATAAACTAATTATGGCTCTTATTCCATAGAGTGACAAATTTGATGTGCCCAATTAATTCTTATGTTTTACGGTAAATGTTTTATTACCGTAAGTAATAAGCATCATCAATATTTTGACATATTTCGGAAGTCATGACAAAAGTAATGACACATCCTGCCTTATCTGGTATTTAGTTTTCTCACTGCCTACTAATGTTTGTATTGCTGATGAATGAAATAAAATACTAATACTACTACTACTAATAATAATAATAAAATAATAATAATAATAATAATAATAAAAATAATAATAATAATACCAACAAGAACTAACAACAACAACACAGTATTTTCAACATTCTAATCAAAGTAATTAAGAATAATAAAATAGTGAGATAACATTATACTTATATTGTACTAGTTGCAAGATTGACTGATAATAAACCAACACTTGATATGGATAACACTGGAAAGATAACTAAGTATTTAGATGGACCCGGGTATGGCTGGTAAAGATTGGAATATTATCATAACATCCGGAAGGTGTACATTCAGCAAAGTTTTGGTGTGGACGAATCTGAGCCACTTTTCAGAGGAAGGTGAAGCACCCCGAGTAAGTTTTGGATGGTATGTACCATTGTGGTTGCTATTTTGGTTGCTTGTCACCAAGATCCAAAATACAAGAGAGTGCCCTCACAGTTAACACCGTGAAAGTAGCGATGTACATTTTGGTTATGCCAGGAAATACACTGGGCTATATATGCGAGAATCTGCATAGTTAGTTATATTATTCATTAAAGAATAAATGTTTGTAGTGAAGTAAAATATGCATGCTATTTACGACATTTAGAATTATCCGGTAAACGGTTCTAAAGTTTAATCTAAATCTTTCGCGTTTCTTTCCTTGAAACTCAGAAGTAAGCTTCATTCCTGAAAATGATAAGTGTACATCAGTTAGTAGACCTCTAAATTTAAGGATCACTAATCTCATTATAATAGAAAAAAGAACAATACTAAAGGACAATTTCATATCTCGCCCACTGTGAAAATTCATGCCCATATATATATATATATATATATATATATATATATATATATATATATATATATATATATATATATATATATATATATATATATATATATATATATATATATATATATAACTCAGGTACAATACATACATAGCTATTGATAGAGAGATGTAAACAGAATACAGTTTACATTTTGTTTCCAAAATATATTACCTTTTTAAAATCGAAACTATTGTTTCTGTACTTAAATGTTTAATATATGTATGTTGATTCATCTCCATTTCATTTTTAATTTTCGGTACGGGAATTCCTCTTAATACCCATATTAGCTCAGCCTGATATCTAAACGATACTGCGTGTTACCCATCTAATATCTGTGTTAGCTCTCAGTATGACATATTGCAATTAAATACATTTTAGAAAATTACTGTTAAGATATATTATTAGAATTGTCAAAGACAAAGTTAATGAATCTTGTACAAAGAAGATTTGTTGATTATCTGTATGAATTTTGTGATTGCAAATGATATTTTGCATCCACCGTATTGGAAGATCGAAGCTTGTGTTGACATTAAATAGTTGTAATAATTATTAAATAATATTACTAACTAGTTATCAGATGGTAAGCAACCACATCCACCACACGATTATATAATTCGTCATTAAAGGTACAAACTAGAGGAAGAAAAAGAATAGTTAAATATTCAAATATAGATGCATAATTAAATAATAAGTTTTGTTTGATTATGACAATTGGCTTGAGGTATTCCAATCTAAGTAATATTTATACCAAACAATTGAGCTTAGACTCTAGTACTACCCTATTATATTAACTGATGACACCAGTTATAATTTTTATTAAAACCAATCACTTTATCATGTTCTCTCCACAAGAAATATTTTCTAGCCACATTAAAATATACTTCGTCATAACTCTGATTGGCTATATACGCCGTGAATAGAATGTAGCAATTTATTTAAAGGGTCATTTCAGATACCGTAGAATTAATAAATTTTTCAACCAAAATCAACAAACATGTATGCTATATTAACTAATGAATAAACAAATTGTTTATAAGAGTTTCGAACAGTCTCATAATATTCTACATTTATCAATAGTTGTCACTTAAAGCGAGCATAATATTTGTTATGATATATCTGGCTTGAGAAAGTCATTTAATTAATTCACGCTGATAAACAAAATGTCAATTAAAAGAAGTGAATGGTTATTACCTGGATTGTGGAAAATCCATAATTGTTAAATTGTTTGTATGTTGGTTACACATCTCTCCCAAAATCAGTGACTGATCAGGTAGCTTCCATGGCACAACATCTTCTTAATTGCAAAGCACATATACCATACCCACGCGAATAAGGACCCCAGCGGCTATTTATTTCAAGCAATGTTTTCTCCCTGTTTTGCCCTTATTCAAGCAGAGGCCGTTTTTTATGCATATTTATGTCTCAAATACTAAAAGATTTTTTCCCGCGCTAATTACTATTAAAACAAATGGTTGGCTTGCCGTAAATTGATCATGTGACTAATTATGGGAACTAACAACGAAATCTAGCCCAAACCAAATCTGGAAAACATTTCACCGATATATCACATAAAAACAAGTAAATATATAATAATATGTTGTAATTTTGAAATATATTCAGGCCCGTTCTAAACATTAAACGGGGGTAAATTCGGAAATAGCAATCGGTTATTACAATTGCTATGTGGTGGTGTTGCTGTACTGTGGGCGGAGCTTACTGTATCCAGATTATGTTAATCGGCTAGATTCCCATGGACTGTGTATATATATCTTGTGTCATTATAATTTACCAAAGCTCTGGATCAGTTGGCTCCAGTAGAGCAATACCACCACATGGCAGGTTAAGGTGGACAAAAGTTTGATTAGCAGAAGAAAATATGGCGGACGAAACCCTGAATATGCTGTTAAAAGCTCATGGCATAAACGATGATACAACAATAACATTGGCCGACCAGGGATTTGTGACCGAGGAGGCCATTAGTGTTCTAACAATTGGTGAAATATCGTCATTAAAGGTCAAACAGCTGGCACAACGGAGGCTACTGGAAAAAAAATTATAAATAAACTAGAAAAGGATAGCGCAGCGGATATGAAAAAGGAAATTAGAAGGGATGCTGTGACGTTGGAATCAAGAAGAATGGATACCAGTGTGTTGGGGTCATCCATGGGTGCTACGGGATCAGAACATGTCACTGACAGTCAAAATGCACCGGAGATATCCAGGACTAAGGATAATTACACCACAACGTCATCGTCGTTGTCCCTAGATGATACAGTGAAGTAGCTGATCGTCCACGGCGTCCTCGTCCACGGCGTCCTCGTCTACGGCGTCCTCGTCCACGGCGTCCTCGTCAACGGCGTCCTCGTCTACGGCTACCATACCACAGCACCAAGTTACGATGCCAGGTACAGAGATCTGAGATAATTAGGTATCAATAATGACAATAATGTGTGTAATAGCATCAGGGAGGATCTCAACCCTCTGGTATATCAGGGGAGGATCTCAACCCTCTGGTATATCAGGGGGGGGGGATCTCAACCCTCTGGTATATCTAGCAGATAACAAAAACGCAGACTATCTCGATATTATTGATTATCTTCCATCCCTGTGCTATGAGTCGGAGGAACAAGTGGTTTTCCTCACAGGAGGAGTCAGAAATTGTGTTAAAACGGGACCCAAATAACCTAGGCTAGAGAGGGTAAACCAGATGCATTGGACAGCAGCCAGCTGTCGTATTTTAGCAAAATTATTATTGGAGGGTAAGCTAGGCGTGGATGGTGTAGCCCACTATCTATCATATACTGTCAAAATATCATGTCTGGCTCAAGGCTATGTTTGGGACACAGTCTTGTTGTATGATAGGGAATACCGCAGGGCTCAGGCCAACTATAACTTCCCATGGGAAAGTGATGTTCACGAAATGATAGAATAGTGGTGGCAAGTCAGAGAAAAAAGATTCATTTCAATTAAAACAAGCATCAGGCTCAGCTAGGTATAAAAAACCTTACTCATGCAATCTGTTTAATACAGAAGGGACATGCAAGTAACTGCAAGTTCACCCACGAATGTAATAAATGCAAGGGACCACATCCGGGCTGTGAGCACCCGAAATTGGAATTATATCCCTCCAAACCTGAAACTGTATCCCTAATGTGTGAAGTTTTAAGAAAAATTGACAACAGGCTGTCAGATTTTGATTCATCAGTATGGGGCAGGGAACTGAAAGGAGATATTGATCGGGAATATATTTTAGATGGAATACAACATGGCTCTAAAATTGTGGATGATAAAGTTGTAGAAACACCTGTTGATATACCTAACCATGTCAGTTGCACAAAAGTGAATAGGACTCAGATCGGAGAATTCTCACTGGTTTATACTTTTGGATCAGATCGCTTAGATACAGTGGTGCTGTTCCACTCAGTACACTGAATGTACGCAACAGGATCTTGTACAGTGTTCTGAAACGTACAGGAAGCCAGTGCAGCTGGAACAAAACTGGTGTTATATCTTTCCTTTTGTGAGTGAGTGTCACCAGACGTGAAGTAAAGTTCTGCCCTCACTGTAGGTGGTTTTTGAGAGAGGGGGGATATTATGTAAAAATGCATTGCCATAGTTCAGCAAGAAATAATAAGAGCCTGGACTAAAGTCTTGCATGTTTCATCATTTATGTACTTACTAATAAGTCCTATATTTTGTATATGATTACATATTGAATTCACCTGCTTCTTCATTCATAGAGTATTATCCAATATAAACCCTAGATTCCTTAAAGACATGGAATAATTTATATAACTGGATTCTACCTTAATGCGAAGATTCTCAGTTTTCTTCACATGTTACTTGGATGAGAAAATAATTAATGCGGTCTCATCCGTATCCAATTTCAGCATGTTTCTGTTAATCGAAATACCTATGTGTTGAATACAAGTTTCAATTGAAGATTAAATATCATCCCATTTATCACATGTCTTTAAAGACAAGTACCCTTGTGTACCATCGGCATAACAATGATATTAATATTATGCCGTTTAATAATTTCACCAACTGGTTTGGTATACATAGAGTAATTCTTTGATCCTAAAACGGATCCCTGCGGTACACCAAAACGAAGACCTATATCTGGTAATGTTTTATCCACCTATGTGTTGAATACAAGTTTCAATTGAAGATTAAATATCATCCCATTTATCACATGTCTTTAAAGACAATACCCTTGTGTACCATCGGCATAACAATGATATTAGTATTATGCCGTTTAATAATTTCACCAACTGGTTTGGTATACATAAAGTAATTCTTTGATCCTAAAACGGATCCCTGCGGTACACCAAAACGAAGACCTATATCTGGTGATGTTTTATCCACCACTGAAACACACTTGAGTTCTGTCGGCGAGGTACGACTTTACTAAAATCTGCTAAAATCAGAGCTTTGCCAGATATGTATTGTAAATCCACATACTATATCCGTATTCTTAGCACCAGTCTTTGTAGTCTGGGTGTACCTCACTCACATTATTTTTGATTATCCCAGTAGTGATTTTTGATCCGTCTCTGCAACTAACTTGGCTCCATAAATGTATTCGTGAAATTTCTCGCATGCGAATACTATGCCAAGGCATTCCTTCTCTACTTGTACATATCTGCACTCAGCATCTGTCATAGAGCGTGCTGCGTAGGCAACAGGTAGCCATTGTGAATCATGTAGTTGTATTATCACACCCACACATCGTAAATAAATACTCGCTACAGAAACCCTGAAAATAGAAAGTACAAGGAAGCGGAAGGGTCTTGATCACAAGTACCTGTGAAGCCATGTGGTGAAAGCCGTAAGAGCACGGAAGCTACAGGGCTGAGCACCCGTCCTTCAACCAAGCACATTAATATGGGAACATGGAATGTGAGAATCATGAACAAGACAGGAAAGACGGCACAAATAGCAGCAAAAATGATCAAATACAAGATGAACAAGATGAACACAGACTGGACCAAAAAGAATTTATATGGGAGAACTCTTCTCTGGACATGAGGAGGAGGATGCCCGCCACACTCACACACATACACACGCACACACACACACACACGCGCGCGCGCGCACACACACACAAGGGGTGTCATTCATGCTATTAAGGGTGGCAGAACATCAAACGGATACTGATACCAAATTGCCAAGAAGTCGTTGGCCTTAAGAAGACGCAACTGAAAGATTGGATCACAGGAGAAACTTGCCGCAGGATCATGCTGCGGAAGGAGATGAAATCAGCAATAAACAACAGTTTTACACGAGCAACAAAGACACAGGTACAGGAAGATCACACAAAGGCCAATAGAGAAATAGAGAAGAGTGTAAAAATGGAGCAAAGAAACTACACCAACAGTCTGGCATAAGAGCCAGAACAAGCTGCATATAGCGGAAAATATGAGACAGCTGTATGACACTACCAGGAGACTAGCAGGCAAGTATAGCAAGACAGAACGACCTCTTAATGACGCACTCAAGACATACATCGACGCGTCTGTGGAGCTATTGCACGCCCTTTTTACTGCGATTTTCGAAAAGGAATGACATCAGACTAGAGAGAGAGAGAGAGATACCTCATAAAACTTCCCAAGAAAGGAGACCTCAGCAACTGTTCCAACTACTGAGGAATCATACTTCTGTCAGTGCCTGGGAAAGTCTTCAAACGAATAATCTTGGAAAGAATGAAAGGTAAAATTGACCCATGCCTGAGAGATCAATAAGCTGGAGTCCGCCCAAACAGATCATGCATTGATCAGATTACAGCACTACGGATCATAGTAGAGCAATCCTTGGAATGGAACTTCCCATACTAGATCAACTTGGTTGACTACGAAAGACGTTTGACAGCATAAACAGGGATACACTATGGAAACTATTAAGATATTACAGCATACCAACCAAGCTGGTTATCTTGATTAAGAACAGTTATGAAGGAACAGGCTGCACAGTAATACATGGTGGATAACTAACCTATCATTTCGAAGTGAAGACGAGTTAGAAAGGTTGCTAATACAAAGCGCTCAATAGAACAGCTCCTGTATATCTGGAGGAACTTGTGATACCCTAGAATCGAAGACGTTCACTGAGATCGGAGTTGCAGGGTTGCCTGCTATGTGTGCCAAAGACACGTACGGCAACCTATGGAAATCGCTGTTTCAGCAAGTCAGCTGCCTCCCCGTGGAAGAATTTACCAATGATAACTAGGCAGTCTAAGTCCCTCAACTTGTTCAAGAAGAATGTTAAGACACATTTCTTTGACATTGCATATTCATAGCCATGTTATCATTATTTTAACGTCTAAATAGAAAAAGCTGTAAAGCGCTTTAGGGTAATTTTAATCCACTTATATAGAGCGCTATATAAAATGTTGTATTATTATTATTATTATTATTATTATTATTATTATTATTATTATTATTATTATTGTCCCCATTCCTCTTCCGTCTGGTCATCGACTGGATTATGAAGACATGCACAAAGTAGTGAAGAAATGGAATCAAGTGGACACTAAATACGCAACTTGAAGACCTGGACTTTGCCGACGAGATCAACAGATACAGGAGAAGACAAGTGAACTGGCAGCCATCTCTTTACGGGCGGGCTTAAATATACATAAATGCAAGACCAAATTCCTCAAGGTAAGTACATGGAGCCAGTCAAACTGGTAGGGAATGAAATTGAGCAGGTGGAGACTTTCACGTATCTGGGTAGTATCATTGATAAACATGGTGGTACAGATGTGGATGCTAAGGCTAGTATTGGGAAGGCTAGAGGAGCATTTATATAGCTCAAGAGTATCTGGAGTTCTAAAGTGTTGTCATTACACACGCAGATATGCCTGTTGAAATATGCCTGTTTAAGATATGCCAATTGAAGTCTGTACTACCATATCAATCAGAGACGTGGAGGATAACTAACACCACCACCAAGAAAGTACAGATCTTTGTTATTAACTGTCTGAGAATAATCCTCCAGATTCGCCGGCCAAATACCACCAGTAACAATAACAGTATCAGTGACATGACTTGTCACGAATTTGGTAGAAGCAGCAGCGACATGTCAGAGAAATGTGTTTTCTGAAATTCAAATCGCTATCAAATGTAACACCAAGATTACATACAGTGTCTGATGTTGAACAAATTACCATGTAAGCCAAAGGTAGAGCTCCCCCCTCTCCACCAGCATTAACTGGTTATTTTTTCCAGTTTAACAAAGATTTGAAACATACACAGCTTTGTATATACACATCCCCTATTTAAAATTTCCCGAATGGAACATGGACCCGTTTATGTCTAGATATTCATTACTTACTGCCAATATAGATTATGTGCATGCGTCAAAAGCAGTTGCAAAATTCTGGTGAACTGCTAAATTATTGCTTTTATTACGAGTTTGAGGTGTCTGTCAGGGAAAACATTTGTTAGGCGTGTTGCTAATGAGACATAGACCATGTCAGGAGTATGGAATTTGGTGCAAAAGAAACGAAGTCGCTACCATTCTCTGCACGGAAACGAGCAGTCCCAGTTGAAAAAGTCTTGCGACGAAGAGGCCATATCACGCTGAGCGAACACCGCCGGGGCCTGTAAATACAGCAAATAAAAACAAAAACATTGGCATACCCCCATAGGCCAGACCTGGGTCAATTACTTTGAAATGTAATATATTACTATTACTATTACATTTTTTCTTATGCTATTATTATTATCATTAGTAGTAGTAGTAGTAGTAGTAGTATTGGTAATGGTAATGATAGTGCTGGTAGTTTTATATGTTAATGGGTCACTCTCATCATAAAATAATACAAAACAAAACTTCATTTACATATTAAACCAACACTGTTCAGTTGACCTTACCTAGTTACACTTAACAACTAGTAAATTCCCAATAGGTGAAGAATATCCATATGTGCCTGCCATGGCTGAATGAGCATGATTAGCAAGATGGTGTATACAATAATATCAGGTAATACATCAATTGCCCTTTGCATAATAATGTGATTGCGCTCTCATATGCTTATAATAGTAGATTACGGTATGTGTTTACTGTTACATTTATTTTCTTGTCATTTTTCAAATGTGATATATAATAATATAATAATAATACATGCGGTATACAATATTTTATAATCTACAAATAATTAATGTGGTGAAGTTGGAAATAGTCTTGGCTGAGCCTAATATTCTTTAACCACAATGCTAATATTTGGCTTTGTACTTGACTTCGGTATTAGATGTGATACCTTAGCCATTGTGATTTATACTTTTTATATGGATGTCTATATTATTGATAGTATCCTAGATACAGCATAAAATATATTAAAAATCAGATTATGTGTATATCAGATGTAATGCAGTGATAGCAGCTGTAAGATATGGTCTGGACTTATTTGTTTTGTTCTTCAGGAAGAATCGCCAGGCTGTCGCTTAATCAGCACAGCCTCTATGTTGGAGTGGTTGAGGAACCTCCTCCCCAACCACTCACGGAAAGATGGAGCCGGAATACCCTGAGGGTTGTCACTGCCACATAGTTTTACTTCTCAGGGTTTTTTTGACGTCCCCTTTATTTTAAATAATTCAATGGAGACGGCAGCGCCATTTAACGTTGTCATCCACCCACGATGTTGTGAGCATAGAAATTAATCCCTGGAAAGGTTTCGACCTCTTACGGGGTTCGAACCTATGACCGTTGGCACCAAGTGACGGGTGCTTAACATCTAAGCCACCGGACCTCAGTTAATAATGTGGACCTGTAAACTAGGGAGCTTATATATGAACAGTGGCACACGTAATGCCAACATTCACTAATCAGGGATGCCAGATTCTTAATTGGGGGATAATTGGGAGCCCGTGGTAATCAACTTGAATCCGGTTAAGTACACAGTACTTAGTCTGTTTCAAATGGAGTGGCTTCTCAGCTACAGAATCAATAATGAACAATATTATAAATGACAATTTGATTGATCAGCCAATCAGGTGACAGTGAGATTTGACGGTGCAGTGACATATCTAGCAAAAAGGACTGTGTCTGACAAAATGCATTAGCAAAGTAATAGTGGATCACTATTACTTTATCAACTATTACAATTACTATAACTTTCAAAATGAGATTCACTATTACTATTACTGTAAAAATAATTATCGTTACTATTATTATTACAATTACCCCAGGTATGCCACAGGCACATGTAGACCTTAGCCTAGACGACACGGATGGCCAGCCAGAGTATGACGAAAATGCAGACACAGCTCAGATGTTGACTTATATGGTAAAGTCTATGAAAGGACTTAGACATAACACGATACTCATTGTCAACAAAGTGTCCTATATTGAGGAATATTTGGAATCGGTAGAAATTAAATTGGATAACTGCATCCCTGCAACTGAGGTGCTATATGACAGGCAGATGGAGGAGACCAAAACCAGACAAGCTTAGTAGATACCAAGCTGAAAAATGACACTGATACCAAACTAAAAGCTATGGAGGATAAGTTACCTAACAAGACCTAACATTTACTATGGAATACCTGAAGGAGAAAATGACACTTGGCAGAAACATGAACACGATGTACGCGAGTTTCTAAAGACAAAGGTGGAGATAGCAGATGCGGACGATGCTGATAAGCTGGTCGTAGAACGCGCCCATCGGCTTGGTAGTAAAACCCCTGGAAATACACGATCCATTATATCGCGCTTCGCGAACTGGAAGAGAAAGTCCGAAGTGTTTATGAAAGCTTGAGATCTGTCAAGAGATTCTGCAATCATTATCGGTGATGACTTCAATCGTCGGGTACGAGAGATCAGGAAACTTCTATATTCAAAATTAGAAGACGCTCGGCAGCAAGGGAAACGTGCATCACTAGGTTAGGACATTGGCCAAGGCCCTATTTAACAGCATGCTGCTGATGCAGATCAAACATTAAAAATAGAGTCATGGAATATTCATGGTTTTAATACTCATAAAGCGGACCGTGACTTCAAGGAATAACTGTGTAAATTTGATTTGATAATTTTATCGGAAACTTGGACCAAGTTAGATAGTGATGTATCTGATTTCCTTTCGGATTATACTACATTTTGCATAATTGTAAAACGGAGACCCGATGGAATAGCTTTATTTGTGAAAAAACACCATTTCAGACCTAATCAACTGTATAAAAAAAGATCTGTGAATATTTCTACGCCTAGATAAAGGTCTGTCCCGTTTAACATGTGACATTAGTATTGCCTGTTTGTACATTCCATGTGAAGGACTACATTCTAAGCTGATAAAATCGAAACAAATGGAATACTTGAATTAGAAAAGTCGTTGGTCGAAATATCTACTGTACATAAAAACTATAATCTTATATTATGTGGGGACTTAAAGGCCAGGACTGGTGTTTGTGATGATTTCATAGTAGATGATGATATATCATATATATATATCTACATGATATTGACTGGTAACCGGAGGATAACTTCAACGTGATTCGTAAATCACGCGACAATGATGGTCGCATAAATATATTTGGATATGCTCTACTGGACATTTGCAAAATATTTGGAATACATATTGTAAATGGACGATCACCAGATGACCATGATGGTGAGTTTACATTTGGCACATTAAATGGTTCCAGCCTCGTGGATTATGTAATAGCATCCACTGAATTATTTCAGCGGATTTCTATGTTTAAAGTTGAAGATTAAGATATTTCTGACCACTTTCCACTGTGTTGTCATATTCGGCGTTGTTTACCTGGTGAACGTGCTGCTCACGTGGAAGGTGATAAGGAACTTACACACAGGGAAATCTCCAAGCATAGATGGTATTGTTTATGAACTATACGTGCATTCTGCTGATATTCTTATTGAACATATATGTAAACTCTTTAATGTAATTTTAAGTTCTGATTTGTACCCTGAATCATGGTCTCGTGCTATTATTAGTCCCTTGTTGAAGAAATGGCCCAGATGTGATCTGAAAAACGTTCGTGGTATTTATTTGTTGTGTTTTACAAAAATATTGAACAACCATTTAGTTATGTGGTCTGATATGCATAGTAGGTGATGATTGATGATTGGTGTTTTACGGCCAAGTTTGTGCACATGGTAGGCTAAATGGGCCGAGGAACCTCCAAAGGTAATGAAGCGAAGTCAAAGATGAAACAACCTTCAGATATGCCCACGCCGAGATTTGAACATGGGTGGTACTGAGCTGTGGTTCAACAAGCTACGGCTTGACCACAGAGGCGCCCTATAGAATTGGTAGGTCAACAACCGATCATATGTTTACACTATATGCCTTAATTCAGAACTATTTGAGTAAATCCAAAGGTAGATCTTGTATTAAAACACCTCGGGCTCTCAGAATATTTTAGATGTGAAATTGGCATAAGGCAAGGATACATGATTAGTCCATTTTTATTCATTTTATACACCAACGAACTAGTAAAGTTCTGTAATATTGCTGGTTGTAATGGATTATTTATAAATGAAATATATCACAATGTCCACATGTTAATGTTCGCTGACGACATTGCAATCCTTAAATATACTAAGTGATTTTTGTAATAAATATATGTTAAATGTATATTTATTCCAAACAAATGTCATTGTATTTCGAAATGGTGGAATTATACGTGGGAAATGACGTTATTTAAAATATTTGAGGATAGTGTTCTCATCTTCGCTGAGCTTGTCTGTTCCTCTTAAAACGCTCGCCCAGCAAGCGAATAAAGCTATGTTAGTTGTACGAAATATTCAACATGTATGTGGTTGTGTACCAGTTGACGTATGCTTTATATTATTTGCCAAAATAATTTTGTTGTACGGATCAGAGATATGGGATTATGGTGTTAGAACAGACATCGAAGATATACATGTAATAATTTGTAAATATGTATTGGGAGTGGCAAGGAACACGCCAAACTGGTCGCCTGATGTGAATGTGGAAGATTGCCTTTGTCAGTTATGTGTATGACTCGATGCATAAAGTATTGGCTCCGTATTGTGCAGGTATATGACAGGAATAGATATCCCAAATGTTGCTATGACATATTATATCAATTAGATGTAGCAAGTAGGTTTTTTGGGGGGCAACATGAGTGATGATAATGATGATGATTGATGTTTTACGGCCACTTTTGTGCACAAGGTAGGCTAAATGGGCCGAGCGACCTCCAAAGGTAATGAGGCGAAGTCAAAGACGAAACAACCTTCAGATATGCCCACGCCGAGATTTGAACACGGGTGGTAGTGATCTGTAGTCCAACACGCTACCGCTAGACCACGGAGGCGCCCCGGGCAACATGAGTGAAAAATATGTTGTGTCGATTTGGGTTTGGGCATGTGTGGTTGTCTCAGGGTAATGGAAATGTCGAAATATGTTTTTATATGTTCAAGCAAAGGATATCAGATATTTGCACCCAAAATTGGTCTTCAGATTTAACAAGTCTCCCCTCATTAGATACATAGTGTACCTTTAAATCGCTTCTCGAACCAGAAAAATATCTTTATTGTACAAATGTATATGGTCACAGGAAAGCCTTGGTGAAATTAAGATGTTCAAATCATAAAATGGTTATTGAAAGACTGAGGGGTACACTGGATCGTGAGAGTGGATATTGCAAATCTTGTTTAAATTTAAATAACACATATGTTGTGTAAAATTAGTATCATTTCATCGTGTCATGTCATTTGTATGAAAATATTACACGACACTTTATTCCAAGATATTGTAATAACAGGTCGGCTGCATCAGTTATTCACTTAATGTCAAGCTCGAAATTAGTACTGCAAAATGTATGTAGCTTCACTTTTTATACTTTTAAATTACACTCAACTTTCATGTGGTTTTGATATTGCACTGATTTGTACGTATGTGTGTATGGTTCTATTTGTATTATTTGGTACTATGGGCCTATGGTCTTCTGTGCTTTATTGAATAAACGATTATTAAACGATTATTATAATAAGCTATACACAAATCTTCGGAACTATATGTGGGTCTGTATAATAAGTGATATTTAAGTAATGCATACACAACTACTCCGCGAGATTTAGCCCGAAAAAGAATACATAATTACTATGTAATATGTATCTTAATCACCAGGTGGCAGTACCCAATATAGTATCACCAGAGAGCTTATATCATTGACCTAACTATAACACTAGACGGAGCAGTCAGTGATGTTTGAATTGGCCACCATGACCAAACAGCGCTGACTTCAGTTAGTGGCAAAATAGCAACATTGAAGTGGCTACACTTCGAGTTTTGAACCTATGAACATGGACATTTATTGTGATGTGTGCATTATAATTTTGTGTGCAGACAATCTGTATTATTCCTGTCCTATTATATGCCATGAAATATGTAAATGTTGTTTTATATAAGTCCGTAGATCTAGTTTAGTTGGGATCAAACGCCAGAGATAGGCCGGGGGTTGTTGTACAGGCTAAATATAATAACAGTTAAGTTTAATTTCCCGCCAAAAAGCTTTAACAGCTATTTTAAATGTGTTCCTTATACTTACCGATGAAAAGATATTCCTTTTGTATTACTTTTACTCCCACGTCTTATACAACCAACGACATAACACTAATTCATCATGTTTATAAACCTGATTTTGCAGTCTGCGTTCCTTTTTTCCACCAAGGGAAGTTGGGACCACTGACCTAAATTCAGGTCAGTGGTTGGGACCTTTTTGCCATCAAATCGGCGGCCGTGTTCAGTCTAGTTTTCTATCAGGTCAATGGCTTATATATACAGAGGCGTTACACGTGACTTGGTGTCGAAACTTTTCCCGAGATTAATTTCTCGGCTCACAACATCGTGGGTGGTTGACCACGTTAAATGGCGCTGCCGTCTCCACTGAACTATACAAAATAAGGGGGATGTTAAAGACCCCCTGAGGATGTAAAACACTCTGGCAGTGACCACCCTCAGGGTATTTCGGCTCCATCTTTCCGTACTGCTCCCCTTTGAGTGGTGGGGAGGAGTTTTCTCAACCACTCCAACATAGAGGCTGTACTGAATAAGCGATAGCCTGGGGATTCTCCCCGAAAAACATTAACAAAAAAAATGTGACGCGCCATTTTGGATTTTAAACCAGTAGCGCACCTAGCGGTCGGGTGCTCTTCCCATAGCGTGGCAAATTCCAAATAATCAAAAGTTCTCTGGTTGTGTACATGTGTGCCGCATGGTTGACATGAATTGACAATACTAGTACTATATGTTACATGAGAACATACTATTTAGCTAATTAACACTTTAACTGTGCACCCTATGACTGTGAAAATGTAAATAAAAAAGTCATTTCACAGCTTGGTCACTTCACAACCTACAATTTGCGATCACTTCACAGCTGATCAGAAAATAATTGTACGTGGTTTATGTCATTTCACAGCTTATTTTCTTTTGTTATGCGTTCTTTTTAATGAAAACGAGGTATAAGCATAAACATGTATTTCATTATGTCAATTTACAATCAATTATGACACGCAATAATCACGAGCCATGCCATGCCAAGCTTTTATAACGCAACCAGGACACAATTCGTTACAAAGTTTTCACCATATATTAATCATGTCGGTTTATCATATATTTACTAAAATATATCATAAGTTCTTTTAGAGTCTACACCTTAACAATATAGACCAATATAGGCCTACCCAGCTGAGAACAAAGAATATATATGGAATGTTAACAATGTTTGTGTTTGCGTTAACACGTTAGAGATAGCGAAATTAGCAGTAAAATACTTTTGTGGTGAACATTGACAGTTGTTATGTTTGCAATTTTTAGATCTATTCAATTTGCAAGTGATCTGTCAAAAGCTTCATTACACAGACCTTAGTCGTAAATGGACACAGTGATTTATTAAAACTGGCTCTTACACAAACCAGAACGTGAATTTATTTCGGATCGGCTTTGAAATGCTCAGTTACCACTTCAAATTAAGTGGAGATAATTGTTTTACTGCATCCTTTATTACAAAAGATAGTATAAATAATATTACGGTGCATTGTTAAATTAAAATGTCCACAACATAGGTACGTATTATATATGAAACATATATGAAAATAAATTAGGCAAGTAATGAATGATACAGAGATAACAGTCATAACACCCAAATAAAATGTTTAATAAGATTTTGCCTGAAACAAATATTGATCTAGATACATCTTGAGCCTACTGCTTGGTTGACATAACCTCAAACATCGAGATATCTTTTAGTAATCACAATTCATAACACTAATCCAAATACATGATTATTCAGTATCCTTTATTTTTTAAATCCTGATCATATCTTATTTTACACCAGCTTTTTTCTTCTTTCGGGAAACGAAAGAAAAGGCCTTTCTTTGTGTACACCCTTTCCTGCTACTGCAGCCGAAAGTGGCGCCGAATGAACCACTGCTATTAGACGCCATGTAAACAGAGGATGTCACCTCCAGCCGATAGGTTCCCTGCGCTCCTTGAATTCAAAATGGCGCGTCATGTTAAAACGTCAAGTAACACCTGTTGTTATAAACAGGCTTTTCTATCACCAAGGGACCCATATTTAATGCATTTGTATTCGAGCTTTAGATAAACAATAAAATACATACACTAGAGAACGAAGTCTTGATAAGAAATTATTATTATTTCGGATACAACTTGATAAATTGATTAATGTCGCCAAAGCGACAGAGCAGCTAAAATTACATTAAAACTCCTAGCAGATTGAAATTCATTGTGTGCCCAGAGAAATTAAACGAAACATAATAATTAGTATTGCCTGGTCTCATAGTTGTGGGCATTGCGACAATAGGTGTATTTTAATGGCATAGATGTAATGAGTTCATACACACATAGCTTTAGTCTCAATCTACAACACTAAAATGAAATGATAGTTCACGAATGAACACATTATATGTAAGTAGCATACATTTATAAAATGAATACTATTTGTCTAATATCAGTTCAGTAGTGTCTAAATTTACAGATAGATTTACAGTTACTTCGATTTCCGATCTAGTGCTACAAGTCAGTGATTTTAACATTCAAATTTAGCATGCCTGTCACGTGATAAAGATTTGAACAATACAATAACATGACGAAGTTAGCTCATAACCCTAACCGTATCACCGATGTGTTCCATAACAACACGAACTGTTACACAAATAATCTCCAAAGCTGTTGTCTTGCTACAGCTGTGCATTGATTGTGCGTGTTCATAATGCTGCTCTGTACAGCTGCATTTGTTGCTATCTTCTCTAGTAAATAGGGCCTTTCTAGAGAATAATTGACTGTTGGGTGAGAGTCTATCACTGAACATGACGTAGGAGTTTGTTTCTTTCGTGGTTAGACTAGAGATAATATACGGGATTTCACCGATGTTATTGACCGTATATAGTTTTGCCTCAATGATCAGTCTATCTACGACAAGTGAACATTTCTTGTTGAGTTCATTCCCTAGTTTTAGTATTGGGCGGAGGATGCGACGTTTTTGTTCAACCACCCTGGGAAATTGTTCATTTATGTAAAGAGGTTTTATACTCCCCTGAAGTTTATGAGATAAATACAAAAAAAAAAACATTCTTACCTTTGTCAGTGGAGAAATGAAAAATAACATCCACCCGTCCAGTTTGTTTAGCAGACTTTCCAATCCTATGGCATCTATCAATGGATATCGTAGTGATTAGCTCCACGAGTGCATCATATATGACTCCAACTTAATCAGGCGACAAGCGGTCGCTTTACAACTAGATCCTAGATAATACAACACATCTTCTTCAATAGTAACCTCCTGTGTTAGATCGCTAATTACTTTCTGGAGTAGAATGTTCTCAATCTTTAGTTGTTTTTGGAGCTGGCTGATGTTTTGGTCATTGCTGTTTCTCGGCTCCTTTATCTTGTCTCTGATATCAGTCTTGAGTTGGATGTTAACATGTAGATGGCTCTAAAAGATGTACGTTCAGAAGTTACTAATTTAGAAGAACTTCTCTCTAGACAGCAATTGGGGACGTCCTCAGTTAATGTCTAATCTTAGTCTTTTAAATAACAGTTTGATTTTTATGTAATACCTTATCTGTAATATACTGTTATTAACTAACTTAAAGATTGTATGAACAAACGAACAACTCTCGCCTGTAGACATTCATAAGAACTTCAGTATTTCTTCGGAATCTGTATGATTCTATTATGCCGCGGAAAAAAGTTTTTAAAATGTTTTTTGTTTTCCTTAGATGATGATGATTGGTGTTTTATGGCAACGTTTGTGCACATGGTAGGCTAAATGGGCCGAGCGACCTCCAACAAAGGTAATGAAACGAAATCAAATATGAAACACCCTTCACATATACCCACGCCAGGATTCGAACACGAGTGGTAGTGATCTGTGGTCCAACACGCTACCGCTAAACCACGGAGGCGCCCTCTTGTTTTCCTTTGAGGGATATGTTTATTTATAAGGTCCTTTAAAGAACAAACAAATAAATAAATGAAATAATCAAACACATCGTTGTATTCAATAGCAGACAAGACAAAATTCGATTTGTTGTTAATCGATCTATGATTTCGGTATTAAAATAGACATTATGGAAACAGGTAGCATTCATAGAGACAACTCAATCCTAATAACGAAATAGTCATACATCATTGAACACACTCGTAACGTAACTGTTATCTTCATGTGAGTTAACGATGTCTATGATATGATCACGTCTATGAGAACGTTCTTGCACACGTTTCATGATATTGAGTGACCCGATAATATCAGCCAGTTATTTGGTGATATCATCTACTGTCAACAGTCAACAACTGTTGGCAGCAATAGCATCGACCGATTCTGAAAATACAGTTAATGAAATTTTACCTAATTGAGCTCAGAATTTGTTTTAATTGTGTTTTAAATATTAAGCCCCGTAGAGCAATTTCGGTTGAATAAGACGCTATATAAAATACTATTGTTTTATTATTATTCTAAACTTCCATTCTGTTTTTCTTTGTTGGATGTAATAGATACACGTAGTGATATGACTCTGTGTGTCAGTCGTATTTCAACTTTGTATAAACATTTTAGGAGAAATTTAGCTTGGAGCTGTATATTTCATATCACAAGTGAACGCGTCTCTCGAACAACATCTTTAACTCAATAGGCACACCACGCGATGTTCACTAAATAGACATCACACGATGTTCACGTTGAAACTAAGCAGATATCACGTAACAAAGTAATATAAGATGAATTTAAAACGTCGACTTTGTTTTACCTCGATCGCTTTAAGTGGTAAAAAGTGATACTATCATTATCACATTTAACTCATAAGCTCATTACTTTGAGCTGAACCATCATTTGAAATATCTGTCTTATAAATTTGAGATAGTCTAGAAATTAAATCTGGATATATAGATATAAGTTGGTCGATGTACAGCGGTACATCAATTAAAAACAATAAGGAAATAATTCGGGCTAACTAATATTTTATCACACACAAGGCCCATTTCACGCTGTGAAATAATGAAAGAGCCAATTATTAGAAACATCCACAATAATATTGCGATAGCCTTTCTTAAATTCATATAAATTGTTATCAGCCGACGGAAGTAATTCATAATTCCTTTGTCATCATGTTCAAAAGGAACCCAATTAGATAATTATAATAAGACACTAAGCCATTTAAATCACCGGGAGATTCTTGTTTCAAATCATGACTTTAAGGTTTCGCTAAGTATTAGTTTTCTCTGGGAATGGATGGTTTTATAATAGTAATATTGGCGTGAATAATCCCAGGATTAAAAAATAACGTTTTTTATCAATTTGATGGATGATTAGATGATCAATTATAATTTACTCATATTTTCAGGCCAATACTAGTTTCTTTCCAGTCATAAATTTGTGCCGCCCCGTAGTGCTTGCTGGGGGTTGTGCCGCCTTGTATTTTTGTTTGTGTGCAGCATGTGATCTTCCGATGTCTGTATCGGTTATCGATGTCATGCGATGGAAAAGAGAGAACGTGTCATACCGAGCCTATCCCTAATGTCGGCGAATCAATGTTGATGTTAGGTGTTGTGACGTCACTAGTTGGTGTCATTTCGAACATTGTGTGGAGTTTTCATAACATGAACTGTTTATGTATGCTTGCCATGCGGGGGGGCGCCTCCGTGGTATAACGGTAGCGTGTTGAATCACATATCACTACCACCCGTGTTCGAATCTCGGCATGGGCATATCTGACGGGTGTTTCATGTTTGAGCTCACTTCGGCCCTACCATGTGCACAAAGGTGGCCGTAAAACACCAATCATGATCATCATCATCTTACCATGCAGAGTTAAATTAAACCAAGCCTGGTCGGTCAGCTGATAGTAATACCACGTAGCTAGTGGGTTAAATTTTTCCATCGTTTAAGTCGCTGATGAAACATCGCCAGATGCATGTCTTCATTTGTGTTTGCTTACTAAATGGATCTGTATTAGGACCATTTAATTAGTGCGTGTACAGGTAACTCAAACCACTCGGTGAACATACTAAACAGCATAACATTAAATATTGATGTTATGCCGATGATACTTAGGTTTACAGAACTTGTGATAATGAGATCGTAAATGAGATCCCTTTTCATCTCAATATGGCAAACATGCTAAAATACAACAAAGATAAGATCGAATTCACTGTTTTTTTCCCTAGAGACAATATAATAAGAATGCTGAGAATGTTCGCATTAAGGGTAGGCTCCAGTTCTTCAAATGTATATATGTACTCAATATATAAAAATGTGAATTTAATCTACTGGGCCTTTCAAAACAATTGTTTAGTAAGGGCGTTTTGTTGAAAATGCATTACTCTTTTTTATTATTATTATTATTATTATTATTATTATTATTATTAAATTTGTTTTAATAAATAATTCCACTGATACAATTAATATTTAGTGAATCAATAGAGTAAGAATTTCGCAATATTAAAACCTTCAGGTAGCTGCATTCAGAATATATTTTGTCTCGTTGTAATCATAGCAATGAGAAATGTTTATACATCGAAATTGAAATTCAATTTAATTAATATCAACGACGAGATCTTCATATACAATACAAAAATGAAGACTATTGTTATCACTAGTTATCAACGTCAATATTGAACCATCTGGTTTTGGTGTGGATATAATAGATCTGTGAAAAGGCTGGCGGAGTGTCTGACTTGTAACCTGAAACTAGACACGGTCGTATAGTTGTGTTACATCTAATGATTTAATGATCAATGACACACCAATAAGGGTTAAAGTTCCAAACCAATCACCCTTTTAACGAAGTGATTAAATTAATTAAATAAATAATCAAATAAATAAACACACACACACACACACACACACAAATATATATATATAATATATATATATATATATATATATATATATATATATATATATAGAGAGAGAGAGAGAGAGAGAAAGGGAAGGGGATAAGGAGGAGTGCTTTACATAATCGATTTTACCTGTATGGATTTACCAGCTTCTAAAAGGTTTGGCGATCTAGCATCAATATTAGGCGGACTACCACAATATTAGCGTCGATAAAAATGGGTTTGTTATCTCTGAACACAACGTTAGATAAATCTATGGTTGTTTACGAAGTACAACCATATAATAAATAACAACAGCTGTAAAATGACGGTAGTTAGGAGGCTCGTAAGCGAATTACTAAATATATTTATATGAAAGTTTATTTGTTTGCGTGCATTTTTGACATGTGTGCTTTTTCTAATGGCTGACATTTAACGTACAACACAAATTGTTTTTTCACGAGAGCGGATTTTTCATTTGAAATGGATTAACGATATACGCAGATAACTAGGCATTGATTGTACACAATACACAAGTCAATATTACCATACTCCTGTTATTTGTATTATTATTATTTTTAGATCATAAAGCCATGGACAAAAATTTATTTTTAACACTTCTCTTACGTGATTGAGCATCAAATAACGAACAAACCGAATAACAATTAGAACCCAAATCACAAATACATTGCGTATATATATATATATATATATATATATATATATATATATATATATATATATATGTTTATGTAAATAATATTTCAATAACATATATAACAACTGATTGTAAGACTTTCATGAAGTGTATATGTAAATTCATTTAGAATTTGAAGTAGACATTTTAGTTATTTAGGTTCTTAGTTTGTAACATTGAAGCATACACAAGAGGTAACAGTATTGCGCAAGAGACGAATACATGGTTCTCATGTGATTGATGCTTTTCATTAGAATAATTATTTCACTCACCTTAAGCTGTTCAGTTTGAATTATTCAAGTTATCTTATCGCCTAAGGTAGTCTCATTGGATGAGGGATCACATTAGTAGACATAGGTGTCATTTAATAATAATAATAATAATAATAATAATAATAATAATGATGAATGATGATAATGATGATGATGATGATGATGATGATGATATATATAATAATAATAATAATAATAATAATAATAATAATAATATTGATGATGATGATGATGATGATAATAATAATAATAATAATAATAATAATAATAATAATAATAATAATATATAATAATAATAATAATAATAATAATAATAATAATAATAATAATAATAATAATATAATAATAATGATGATGATGATGATGATGATGATGATGATGATAATAATAATAAAAATATTAATAATAGCGCTATTGCTCCAGGTGTGAAATGCTTAGGCAAATGCAGCCAAAAAAGATGCACTGGTAAAAATAAAGATGACACAAATTTAATCTTGTTATTTAGACCGTTACTGTGTTATGTCATTGTAATTACATTGGACTTTGGTTTATCATCAATTACTTTCTTATTAATATATTATTTAATATTCATCATATTTACGCTTGCATCTTCGGGACTTGGGGAGGAACGTAACAAATCTGTATGCAGAAGGTTACGCATTTGTTCTCATTGAGTTGACAACGAAGTTTATACTTGTGGTCATGAAATATTTATTATAAAAACAAAACACGAAAATAGGACACATTCCTTTCAAATTTGTCAATTTAAATTACACCCACAGCTAGGACATTGATACGTGAATCATGTCTTATTAAAGGTTATGTTGGTTCAGTTTAGCTCAGATACATACCAATCTGTATCCGAATATCAAGATTGCCTAGGTATCTCATATTCTATTTCTTGATTTAATAATATCCGCCTACTAATTTGTGGATTGTTATTATAATACATATTATTTGCATAGCGCATTTGATTGACTCCTGGTAGTAAGGACGCTTTATGAAATATACATTATTATTATTATTATTATTAATCAAATACTACTTTT
This sequence comes from Paralvinella palmiformis, assembly GCA_025642065.1. Lineage (NCBI taxonomy): Eukaryota > Metazoa > Annelida > Polychaeta > Terebellida > Alvinellidae > Paralvinella > Paralvinella palmiformis. Next base: position 213,252 of record JAODUP010000907.1, read on the forward strand.
TTGTTGACAGCTGGTTAATGCCACATATGTAATCTCTTAGATATCATTTAGTCAGTTGACGATCCCATATCGACGTAACAGCATATCTGTCAATCACAGCTTTTGATCTATTTCTGTTATTTATGCATTAGTGAGGTTAATTCCACGTCCATTTATCACTTTGTAACAAAGTAACTAATCTTTCGTTGAATGGCTGAAGGAAGTTAAACAGTAAGGTACGAGTCGTTCTCCAGAATCGTACTTTAGTTGACGGATTTATGATCCGTAATGTTTTTATCCTACGCAGGGCTTCATCTGGAATGGTTCTGTCTGCAATGTAAGTTATATGATCATTAGCCCTCATCCCAAATGATAACCATGACACGTGTACTAGTATTCCTGGAAGTGTTTAAGAAGGTAGAACTTCGTCATATAATTCCATTGACAATTGACAGTTACTGTCAGGAACTTACTAAGGTGAAGAAAATCAACAATCTCCATGATAACGGAAGTTCGATTTTTGAAGTAGTCTTCTGACTTGATGAATAAAAATTGATCTCTTCGAAAGACAGTCATCCAGTCATTTATGAAAACGTGATACAGACTTCCTATTACAGATCCTGCCAATATGTTTGCTTTCACATCTCTACCAATCTGCGATATATATATATATATATATATATATATATATATATATATAACAGTATGCTTAAATGTATATATGTTTATATTTATATATATAGGTATGCATAAATATATGTATATATGCTCCTTACCAAAGCCTGATAGATGCACGATCGTATTGAATTATTTTTAAAACATATCTCTAACTTGTGTATAAATCTTTGTACATTAGCATGAAACTCCTTAGACTGTACCGTGGTGTTGATTTTGTGAGCGAAGAACTTGTAATGTGAAAATATCCTGAAAATTACATAAAGGTTAATGAAAATTACATTAAATCGTATATGACTAAAATAACACACACACACACACACACACACACACACACACACACACACACACACACACACACACACACACACACACACACACACACACACACACACACACACACACACACACACACACACACACACACACACACACACACATACATTTATGTATGTGTTTGTGTGTGTATGTATGTATGTATGTATGTATGTATGTGTATGTATGTATGTATGTATGTATGAATGTGTATGTATGTATGTATGTATGTATGTATGTATGTATATGTATGTATGTATGTGTGTATGTATGTGTGTGTATGTATGTTGTGTATGTATGTATGTGTATGTATGTATGTATGTATGTATGTATGTATGTATGTATGTATGTATGTATGTATGTATGTATGTATATATGTATGTGTGTATGTATGTATGTGTGTATGTATGTGTATGTATGTATGTATGTGTATGTGTATGTATGTATGTATGTATGTGTATGTATGTATGTATCACCACTATATACACACCTATCTACTGGGTTTCTCAGAAGAATGAGGAACTTAGTATTGGTACTAAGATGATTAAGATGATGTTGCGTCAGATATTTCGGTTCAACTTTGTTCTTGTTGCCTTTGATAGATCTCCATTTTGGGTAATACCAAATTGTTCGTGGGTCAAAGTCGCCTGATAAGTAAATGAATTTACAATATATTATAATGCTAATAAGGTTGTTGTCAGTGTGTTTATATGTGTGTTTTTGAGGACGTTAAACACTCTAGTAGTGACCATCCTCAGGGTATTTCGGCTCCATCTTTCCGTACTGCTGCCATGTGAATGGAGAGGGGGGGGGGAGGTTCCTCAACCACTCCGACATAGAGGCTGTGCTGAATAAGCGACAGCCTGGGGATTCTCCCCGAACAACAAAATAAGCGAGCTGTGTCCAATGCCACCGCTCGAGATGCGATGCAGTGTCAGGAATACTTAAATTGCTTTAGGAGCATACTGTGCCTGCTACTGTCATTTAAATGCTTGATAACCAAGCCAGACAACTAAACGGCGTCCCCTCATATACGCAAATAGTACATGGAATATATAGCTCTAGATCAACTTATCCTAGAATGCCGGGACCAGGAAATAAAGTATCCACGCACAGAAAACGGAACACCACAACCGCAGCATAATATGCCTTGTGATAGTTGATGGGAGGTCAAATATCTAACAAACAAACAAATTCAATAAATACAATGACCTACTCGTCATTATTACACAAGTTTACATCTGCGCTTTAGCAGACCGTTATGGCAGAATTGCCGTTCTATATGTATTATTATGTGAACAACATGTGGTTTTATTAATGACGAGGAGACTAAATTTAGCCTTGAATGTCACAGTAAAAACTGGACTTAACTGGACATAGGAAAGATACAACTAAGGTGAATTTTATATGCAACTAAAGTTGTTATATAAAACACACCAACCATGCGTGATGTGCCCAATGCCAAAGTTAGGCGCACACACACACACACACACACACACACAATGTGTGAGGTGTGTGTGTGTGTGTGCGTGTGCGTGCATAAATACACACGTATTCGCAGTATAGGAGATCTGCCTGAAATCCGCTGTTTTCGACCATGGGTCCCATAGATCAAGTGAATAGGCGCTTTAATTTAGATCCCACCACAGCTAACTGCAAATACTTAGGGACGCTAAATTAAGCGTGGATGAACATTCACACATGAAGATTAGCTGTTAGGTTCGAATAAATCATAGTATTTATTCAGGGTTGAGACGATATTTCGTTCTAATCCAGTAATAATCCATTGTGTAGTATTGCTGTTTATATTTTAGCTAAACCACTTCACTGATTCCATACGGATTTGGTATGCATTATCTTACGTGGTCAACAAACTGTAATGTTTGTTAACACGCTGAGGGTATAAAAAAGGCCTAACGTTTCACTTAGGTTAGAGAACTTCGACGCCAGACCAGTCGGACATGTATCGATACATGGTTCATATAGGTACGATTTATTTACTTATTCGAACCCAGAATAAAGCTGAGGTCAGCATCTGAGGTGTCGAAATGTTTATATACAGGTTTCTTTCGGACCACAGAAAATTACTGTTGAATGCAAATTGTAGTGTCAAAGTAGTTATCATGTAGTAAGTCGCCATTGAACCAAACACACCTGTTATTTACTGCGAGCTGTGGTATGAAATGGTATGTGTTTTACGTGTTTCCGCTTTTCTACGTAGCCTGCATGCATCCACTTTCCTGTAGGCGTGACATATTTGTCGCGTACGTAAAGCGAATTAGCTGGCTCCCACGGGCTGATGAGTACCCCAGACACATGCTTAGGTATACGTATATATAGGTATCAATATGTGGAGGTATGGAACATTTTATGTTTAGATTAATGTATGTACAGTTATATTGGTATTTAGATTTATGGAGGTAGGTCTCAAAGGATGTTTAGATATGTTGATGCTCTGTGCCTGTTGCCTCTATGTATCATAAAACACACACACACACACACACACACACACACACACACACACACACACACACACATGTCATTCGAAAACTATTTCTAAATGGTGGTTATATAATTGATGTATCAGTGAACTGAAGCCTACTAGCTATTTTTCCACTAAGCCAAGTCATACATCATCAGTCACTCATTATCTTCATGTCCATTATAACTAATTTATACAATCATTGCTTAAATGTATCTATGATACTGACCTACAACACCTGGATGATAAACAACACCGTGTTCTGTCATAATGGTATATTGGCGTATTTGTTCAGCAGCTTCATCGAATACATCTAGGTAGTCACCTAATGTCGCCCGAGGTAAAACAACACCATCTGTGTAGTACGAGTTATCATATTATTAAATAATAACAATAATTAATCATTTTCGGCTCACCTCATTGTTATACGTCATATTCTATACTGAATATATATAACGACAATGATAAACTTCTACTATGCTCGTTCATAATGAAAATAACTTAAGTCTTGGAGTCAGCGATTTTGGGACGTATTCTTCTCAGTGGACTAATACGAAATGTATGATTTCCGTTTTTTTATACTAAGTTATGATTTCGCATTAAGTTTTTGATTAATAGTAGATTAAATGTTATCTTTAGATTTAGTCTTGCTTTCATAGAACATTAGTTATAAACCTTTATATAACCGTCTAACAGTGGCTGCTGTGACTAGTTCTATAATTAATAGGCTAAAATAATTATAAATGTAATTATCATGAATCCGTTGATCTACTTTACAAATTCCAATTTATTCTTCTGAATGCTAAACATATAGACTAACCTAACATCATATAAATATTTTCATCTGCCAAAACGATTTATTCCACATAGTTTTTTCCCTTTCATATTCTCTACCATATGCTAGCTATACGATATTATATATTGATCCGTAGCTGAGTTTATGATATATATTGTCTTTCGACGTCTCAGCTAGCATAAGTATTAATCCGAATAAGGATTTGATCTTCCTTAGACGTATTTTGCTCGAATGCCTACCTTTTTGTATTTGAAAAGGTAAACGGTACATATTCCAGAATTCTGGTTCCTTCGTCAAGGGACGAATAAAATCAGGTATATGGGACAAAGATTCAAACAGATCGGTTGTTCCACACTTCGTGAATCCTATTAAAAAGAAATAAGGAAAACAACGCACTCTCCATCCAAGATTCTCTGAATCCCGCTCCCGCCGTTTGTCTATCACCTTCTGCATCACCTCAAAAACATTTCCCCATCCGCTCCATCTTTTAACATCTGAATGCATTTGGTAAAGTTTGTAGTAAAAACTGTCGTTAAAATATGAAAAATTTACGGGTACGACCTCTCTCCAGCAGGGATTTCTGAAGTTTGGAAATGTTCGAGGAAGATTCTGAAAAAAGAGAGTAAACCATGAAACGCGCGCGTGTGTGTGTATGTCCACGCGCGCGCCGCACACGCACGCACGCGCACGCACACACGCACGCAGCACGCACGCACACACGCACACGCACACACACACACACACACACACACACACACACACACACACACACTTAAGATGTTTTGCACGTTTATAATTTCGAAATTAAAAAATAATGTTCAATATTGAAATTTGTTAAGATAGACTTAATAAATCTTTCCTGACCACAGAAAAAGTCTCGATGTCGTCTTCGCGGACGTGGATAGATAAATAATTATCATTTATATTTTTCTTGGGGATATCACTTGATGTATTCTGGTAATTTATTTCGGAAGATGAGTCAATATTCCAAGTTCTGTTCCGAGATGCAAAAACGTATACTTCCTCTTTTGAGTTCAGATTTATATCCACCAAATAGAAAAGCACTACACATATCACCATGAAAACTATACAAATTGCAGCCTTTTCCACTTTAAGGTTGATATTTGACATCACGGCTTTCACGATATGAACGTTTCGACAGATCGCGGACCTTTTATTATTTTCATTCTGTAATTAGAGGCTATAGTATATATCAAAATCGATAATGGCTAGCAATGAACATGGTTCAATATTAATAATGAACCAGCTGTGTTTGGCAAGATAATATTATTTTATTAGAAAATTGATTGGCTTAATCCTAACTGGACCTGAAAATACCATGTTTTATTAATTACATTGAATACATTTCTAATATATACCATAGTTTTTTCATAATATATATATATATATATATATATATATATATATATATATATATATATATATATATATATGTGAATATCTGTGTTAATGCTGATTACAATAGAGAAAAATCTATGCTTATAATTCATCTACTGATACATTCATAAAACCCCCGGAAAAGAGGCATACACACATATCAATACATGCACGTATCTACACTAACCAGAAACTATTTTAGTGATAGGTATTTACATGGTATATACATAAAATATAAAGTCATTTAAACAAATAAATAAATATATATGTGCACACACACACAAACACCCACACACACACACACACACAAACACACACACACGCACGCACGCACACATACACACACACATATATATATACATACACACACACACACACACACATATATATATATAATAAGGATTGGTGATTATAAATTGTAGTTTTTCTGTGCCTTCTCTAAAACAAGATTTTCTGATATTTCTTTTGTTGTACTGTTTCTATCGTTAAATTGTTTATATATTGGCTTGATAAAACATTGAAGCAGCACAGGATATCACTAATTTTAACTTCTCCTTTCTCCAGAATGGACCATTGGGAAGCCACTAACAATATAATTTACTATGCATCGTTTTATTTAAATTAATTTGACCTGTAATCACTGATCTGTAAATGAATTTGCTTTAATTTACCAAAATCCATGAAGTTGCTAAGATGAAAGTTTTCAAAGATAAAGGTAGCTCATAGATGGCACCCCCCTATATTGGACAGTCACCCATTTACAACCATGTGTCATTAACTGCACCGCACGAATGCCCTTGTTGTACCTCTGAGTAACAAACACGTATGACTATATTTTGATTGTATAAGGTAACAGACTACTTTCGGCCTTTCTATACTTATTTGCTGCATTAAATACATATAGGCAGAATGTTCTGTTCTTCAAATTAGAAGAAAACAAATTATGATATCAGTCAAAATCGCTTGAATGATTGCAATGTTAATTAAAATGAAATTTTCTAAAACAGAATCATTATAACTCATGGTATTACCCTGTTGTTTTACTACATTTTGGGTTTCTGTATTTATACGATTTGGAGCTATAGGTAATGTAATTAAATTCATCAACACCAATCAGTGTCTTCTCCCACCAACGAAAATCGTACAATTCAGTATCGGATTCTACATGACTGTCTGGTATCGCAGGGTCATTGAACCAGTATGGCTGTAGAAAGCCACCATTCACACGCCATCTGTTACTGACAATCGACCACCAAGACATGCTGATGAAGGGAACGTCCACAACATTTGTTTCTGATTCCGTCCCACTCTTGAAAGCTATCCATTAGCTCCCTGTTCAATTTCGCATCATTTTCAAACTATTTACCATTCCCTATCAAACTCTTTCTTCCGGAGAACCGTCGTATCTATTTTCCATTCTATCTTTACACCCAATAATAGAGAGCTTCGTTTATCTTGTTTTCACTAGATAACTATTCCCAGGGTTAAAACTGATGCTGGGACTTTCAGTTGCTGTCCCTACTCTTTAGAATTCACTCCCTGAACATATTAACAAGCATATCAACAAGCATAGTTTCTTTCAGTCATAATTTGAAAACTCGCCTTTTCAGATTTGCTTATGCTTTCTAAGTTTTCCTAAGTTTCTACTCCATCCGATCATTTGTTGATGAAATTTGCATAGTACCTAGACTATGAGTTTTACCAACACCTGCAAAAGGTGTACTACTGAGCTCGATTCTTTTCGAGGATATTGGCACAAGAGAAATATGCAATTATTATTATTAACATGTTGACGTAATGAGCTCGAAGAATCTTCATTTTAAGCCTCCTAACCGGGAAGGGGGAGTGTTAGCAATGAACCACAATCAATTTTTTTACCTTTGCCAGTGGCTTATCTTACAAAAGACAGTACACCTGGTAAATGATACAATCAAATGCGCATATAGTCTAGATTCAAGCAACAGAGATTTGTGGTTTCCACTGAAGATTGGGTAACAGTAATTAGACCCATTTTATGCATTCTTGAATTATTAGTAATTGATAAGTATGTGAACTTTTTCTCTTTTTACCTGATTGATATTGCCACTCATTCGCATCAATGTCTTGTACCGTGCTTCGTTTACATCTTGAGTCTTGTTTTGTGCTTTGAACCAGATCAATATTGCCATATCTATCTCCCATATTAATGAAGGGGTCGACAAACAACCCGGATTTGTCTTCATCGACAATATTAACGGGTTTAACTTTGCTTTTCCTGAAAAAGTGAAGAATCAGAATCACAAATGAATTCAAAATCTGTCCCAATAAATATACCATTAACTAATAAAACAAGAAATGATTTATCTCGGAATGCGAACATGGTCCAGCGTAAAATCTGTACATCAATCACCTACTTAATGAGACCTTTATATTAAGGACATATAATCCCAGTTTCAATGGCGTCTTTAATAGAGAGGTTCAACTGTAACCTCTAATACATGTGCCTACCTGTAAGATGCTGACGTGAAATCACACCCAGTGAAGGGATGATATCCAGGCAGTGCTCTAGAATGTTCCGGGCGTTGGCTGTTCGAGAGTGTCACGAATGTTTGTTATATTGATGTATCTTCTGTCACTTCCTATCCTATAATCGATACTCATTTTAGTCATGGATCGAAATCTGATCTGGACGTTGTTGTCCAAGTGCACCAATTACTATCGCTAACACATCGTTGTCCGATCACCATACGATAATATTGTCAGTGCTATTTGCAACATAGAATGCAATTAATGTATCAGCTTCTTCTTGGTCCCCTTGAGGTATTGTGGCTTTGTCACAGTGATATTCTGGTGTTCATCAGGGATATACAGGAACCATTTGCTACCATCTAATGCAAGCAAAGTCACTCCTCCCAAGACATGAGAGTAATTATATTTTCCCATTCATTCAGTAGGAATTTCGACATTTCCTTATTAAAGATTCCATTGGAGAAATGTTTTACTCCGCTATGTCTTACTGTCTGACCAGACTCTGTAATGATATAGACAGCGTTTATCGCACCATGAAGCATCACATCACTGTCAGTGATCGAATTCTCCACAGTAGCACTTTTTCATACTTCATACGACGTACCTATGTTTGTTTGTGAGAGGACAGTATGTCGGACAAGCTCACCATCGTGGACATGGACTCCGATTCTGTGATCGTTTCATTCTGCTCAAACGCTAGCTTCTCACCAATATTGCTTTTAGTGTTTTTACACGTGTTCCATCACAGTGTGCAAGTGATAACGGATATCCTCTGATTGGGTAGGACAGGAGAAGATTTAAAGTTGTGTTCGGTGCGACGACAATGATTATGCATATGAACATGTGGCTGAGGCTTTCAGCATTTTTCTTTATCATGTCTGAGGCTGCTGTTTTAGTTTTCCTCGTGACATTTTCAGCTACTTTCTGTACTCAAATAAAAAAGTGACTGCTGCTGTTTTCCATTCATTTTCAGATTGTTCTTATTTCCTGATTTCTTTTAGTATATTACGTCGATTTGCTTTAGATTCTCTTCGTTCAGTTGCAATATCTACCAAAGCGTCCGAAACGTTATCTGAGAAAGGATTGCAGAAATAATTAACATTTGTAATCAGTGCAACCCATTTGACTGATATCTTTTTTATATTCTGGATTAACGACAATGAGTGGCTGCTGTTTCTACCAGTTCAAGTACTGCAAAAGTTCGTAGCTCAGTGACTGATATAGCCCTCTTGATATTGCCAAGAACTACCTTCACATTGCATTCTCTGAGTTTTGGAATGCAACAATGCCTTACCTTTGTGGTGCAGCTGATGGCTGATCTACTGTAATCCGGTTTGGTTCGTGTGATTGAAAACGCACCAGTCTCAAGAATTTCACGCATTTTGGGGTTGGTATTTTGTGTCTAATATGGCAAACTTGTTCACCATTAGTTCGGACGATGCAGAGTAAAGAATACATCCAATTACGTTGGGAGGACATCAATGTAGCCACTGACATCGTTGGTTTTTGCACACCTCTGTACCTCTCTGTGGGAGCGATTGATGAGAAAGATATAGATCACCCAGTATTGAGCTGTTGGTCCGTGGTTTCCAACAATTGTCTTCTTGATAAAGTCCTCATATTTCTCTAAATGTTGAGATGTGCTTCTATTTGGCTCGGAGTAGAAGGGGCTGTGCTCAAGACTAGTTGAAATAATTCATGTTCTATTACAGCTTTGTTCTCTTATAAACATTCCTACAGTTTCTGCTCAACGACGGTTAATGAATCCTTGTGCATCAGTTGCCTAAGACAGAATGAATTCCATTCCAGAATCATTTATTAGTCTACTAACTGCAACATCGAAAACTATCTCAATGTAACAATTGTCCAGCATTATAAGCAATTTATCGAACAATGGAGTTTCGATTGCTTGAATTAAGTAATATTTCAATGCAATTGCCAAATCATAGGTGACGACGGCATGATTTTGCTCCGTTTCTTTCGCCACATTCATAGTGCAGATCATTGAGTCTCTCACAACATCATTGTTATTTGGCGACCTGGATATAGGGTCTATGTAGTAGATTCGTTGCAGTGGCAAGAGATCCTTGATGTACTTGCTGATCAATCCAGCCTGTAATGGCATATTGCCTTCTCCCAGTTATCAAACCCGATAGAGATCAAGTACATTCAGCGGAGGTTTAATTATGCTATAATTTCTGCCGTTTACTTCTTCAACTGTGTGTTCAGATGTTACTGTGTGTGATGAATTGGCAGTAGCTTCAGCAGTTGCTCTTGCTGTAACACCATGAAACTGAGCCTTATTGAGCGGTTTCACGAATGGCGATATCTCCCGATTAACTTCCAGCTCGAACCTGATTAGGATTATAATACAATACGTTCTGATAAGTATCACGCACAGTGGCATGCAATGTTTCTTTACCATTTATTGTTTCTACGCAAGCATCATTGTTGTCCCAGACACAGACCGCTGCTTAACTCGTTGCTTTTTGACACAGGGACTGAGAACCAGATACGATGATAATCTTGACTCTGGGTTCTTCCTTGCCTTTATTTTCTTGCAGCCTTTTCCAAATAATATACATATACTTTCAGCAAGCCCTGTTGATCTGACTTTAGGAGGTAGGTACTTTTTCTGATCTCAAAACAAGGCTGGTGGGGGGCGGGGGGTCATCAGAGGTAGAAGCTAATTTTCACGTTTCACAGTTGTATATCATTTGTGACAAGAAGGGTGTTTTAGTAAATTCATGATATATAGGGCTATTGCTACCATAAATCCTTTTATGACATCCAAGTAGTTGTCAAACGTTTGGAATTTACGCAAACCAGCAGCGTTTCTTATTGTTGTCCATGTCGTTTTTTGTGGGCTTTTTTCGGGCAGTATGTCTTGGATTAAAATATATTATAATTGGGGACCTCAACGCAGACCCATCTACTTATCACAGTAATAAACTGGTGGAGTTTATTGAAGCCAATAACTTAACAAAACTTGTAAATGTTCAAAAAGTAATAACTTTTGCATCTGAATCTGAACCTGGTATTTAGCAATTTTAGCAATATAATTCAGGAGGTGGAGCTGTTGCCACTAGTTTAGTACAACGATCACCATACCGTCAGTTTTAGGCTCAATTTCAAAATAGCCAGACGCCAGAAAGATTGTGTGGAACTTTGGTAGGGGTGAATATGTTGCATATAGGAATAAACTTGAAGGAACAAACTATGGTGAGTGTTGTGATCACAATAATATAGATTGTATGGCCTTACATTGGACTGATACATTCCTAAATATAGCTAGGGAAAGCATACCTTACAAAATGGTTATTGTATATTCAGTCATTGCCTGACACACGACATATTCTTTTCATGTAAAACGATGAAGGAGAATGTGGAAATAAAAGATGACATAATTGTTGGTTATCCAATCAGAGAGTGGAAACACATATGCCCCCATGTCTTAATAAAAGAGGGTAATTTTCATCAATTATCGCTCAAACGTTGGTAACTAATTTGAAAACTGGGATAAAACAAAATACCATTGTAACGAAATGAATTCCAAGTCCACTTGAATTTTGATATAATAAATTTTTACTATATATATATATATATATATATATATATATATATATATATATTATTTTTATTTACTTTACAAAGCATGTTCTTTGCTTTATTTAACTTCAGTAATAGTGTTAACATGTTGACTGGAAACTCAGAAAGTCTGACGTGTACTAAATGAGTATAAATATTCCTTAAGTGTATTAATTTAGGTTATCATCATATTATATGTTAATCATTGAGCACGTAGGTACTATAATTTCTATATGTTATTTTCAGTTGTCCCCAAGATCATAAAGGTCATAAAGAACAACACAAAGAAACCCTTTCGCTTTAGTTTCACGAAAGTAAAGGCATTGGGTTTAGGATGACTTGGTAGCTTTGAGAAGATTATAGCATTTATTCGTAATTGAGGCAACGTTTTCTATTTGAATCATAGAAAATTTGATTGCATAATTTAGTGCTAATTTGGACATTTTGTATGCACATTCGCTTATCCTTAAGCTACAAGAAGTTCTTGCTTACTGACATCTGTATTGTCAAGTGGGGCATCTTATGTACTTTCCCTCTTCTTTTATCTCCAAGTGATTCTTCGATTGGAGGTGTATTTTAGACCTAAAAACGCACACTGTATTGGTAACACCGACTGACGAGTGCATGTGTTGGTTAAGGTCATTAGAGATGCATCGAAGTTTAGATTTATGGTGGCATACACACACACACACACACACACACACACACACACACACACACACACACACAACACAATATATATATATAGATACAGACGTATACACACACACACAGAGAGAGAGAGAGAGAGACATACAGAGAGAGAGAGAGAGAGAGAGAGCTATCATCAACAACTTGTTGCCTATCAGCGCGTATCAGCACTTAATGACCGTTGTGTTCCTACATTAATCCACTGTACTAGTTATGCACTGAGGGCATAATATCCGTTCTGTAAAGAGTTTTGATGCCTTTGATTATGCCTTTATCTAGAAATTGGTGTTTGGCGGTAGCTAGAAACTCGGATATTGAATGAATAGGAGTTTTGTTGAGTAAGAGGAGAATGATTGTATTTTAATCATCCTCCACAGATATGGATACATCATTAAATTCACGATACGACTAGTATGTTTTAGCCAATACGATACCTCAAAATAAGTTAAATCCAGTTATTATGTGATACAGGGGCATTTATGGTGAACCAATGACCTACCGAAAGCAATATTCATAGAAACTTTTCCTGAAAGCACATCTACAACGAATATTCTAATTCTGTATTTGTTCTCGGACACAAATAAAATAAAATTATTGTCTGGGACTTCATTAGCTTGAAATCGGGGAGATAACCAGCTATTTGCTTCACAATATTCTGTTGTTTTACATAGCTTATGCGTGGCGATGCATTTGTCTTGTACGCGCGCGCGCGCGTGTGTGTGTGTTGGTGTGCGCGTGTTCTTGAAATTTAATTTCCAAAACCGAAAATGAAGGAACTTTTGAATCACCACAGAACAATTATCGATGTAATAGTCGCTGATATTTTGTTTATTTATTTCTTTCTAGCTAAGTGGATAAAGTACATAGTAAACTTATGTACATACTGGGAAATAAAATTACATGTAAAACAGTACGAAACATGATATATAGTGACTGAATTATAGGTATTACAACGTAAAATAGGATTAATGTAACCAAAAAAAAAGTGAAAAGTTATAATGAGGGTTATGACTACTAGAGTAATTAAAATGACTTAGTTAACATATGAAGTAAAGTGCGCTCATCGCAATATAGTGTTAAAAAGGTTTGTGATTTACATGAGAAGGTATGGAGTTAATTTTGTATTATCGTCATGATTAGAATTGGCTGTATATGGCTTGATAAAAGCGGACGATAAATATCACTAACACTCGTATGGGAAATACCCACCTTGTTAACAACGTACAATGACAGTAAACGAATTGTGAGATCAAACAAAGATGTCGAAATATTGCAAATATTATTGTGCCGACATAAAATATTACGATTCAAAACGTCCTGAGATCGTTGTATATTAAGCATTATTAGAATTTCAGTTGTGTGGACATGTTTGCTTATTCCGTTTGCTTGGCTGAGGAAATTACCTTGCGTTATACCCAATCGTTTTACATTATTATTGAGATACATACAGTACAATACATTAATGCAGTCATCCAAACAAACTTACAAAACAATTTTTACTTCACTTGTTGCACAAGGGTAAGACCATTCCACAATTAGTGAGCGATAATATGATTGTCTATATTTAATAATTCTGGAATTAATATGTTCGTCACAGTTAACATTATTACTAACACTGGTGCCACGCATCTCGAGTTTATCATCAATTGGGATGTATGAAGAGCCAATGTACTATTGTTGTTCACGCTGGTTTTTATATTAGCCAATTATCACGCACTCTGTTACACTCTAAATTCGATCTTGGTGTAACATATTTCAGCATCACCTATCAGTATAAATTCTAAAGGTTTCGAGAATGTTGTATTAAAGGTAATCGGTCGGTAATTTTCTGGTTGATTGGGATTTTATGTTGATTTTCTTCAAGGTAGGTACCGTGTTATCTTGGTAAACATGTATCGGGTGTTATAGTGCTACATAATGTAGCCAAAATATCACATAGCTTTTCACACTTTCTATATACCAATATCAAATCTTCATCCGTTATACCCTCTATGCCAGGTGAGACGTTATGACGAAGTTTTTCGATCAGCAATTCTACGTATCCCGAGTTAATATTAAACAAATCTTGCTCACTCACGTGGTCTGCATATTTTAAGCTGTAACATGTATTTGTCAATCGGTTCATACGTAGACTTTGATGCATTTTCTTTCATAGTGGAGCTGTATAATTCTTTGAAATCACTTTATTGAAGGTTTGATAATATATTTGTATCTCTTCTTTTCACTGTCTAACTGTTTTCTAACAACCACACACACACACACACATACACACACACACACACACACACACACATATATATATATATATATATATATATATATATATATATTCTACCTGATCTAGGACGATCATTGTCTAGATGGGGACACGAAACAGACTTAGGTTTATATTTGTTTTCCTAAGTACAGCCTTCCTACTGGGCTACATAATGTATGACGTAGTTTAATTTCGTAACATGACGTTCAACACGGGACGGAATGTCAACACAGTTAGCGTCAATAGACAGTTGTCGGGTGTTTGGCTGTTTGCTCGCTAAATATTCGTTGTACGCTTTATTCTATGAATTAACTCATTTCGCTGGATTGAATCAGATCCAAGAGAGTTAACCTTTCGATTACTGAGAGTTGATTTGCATGTAAGGACAATTGTCGTTTTCATTGGTAGATGGTTAATGAGACGTGGCACGTCATACGACAGACCTGGCCTGGTGATGGGATATTGTTAAAGAGTGATTGATCCCGCTCATGTTGCCACTCGTGTTTCAAACGTAAGTACGGGTATTGGTTGTTCGAATATAAATCCACGACAATAAGATCATTAGCACACTTAAAATCGTATAATATAGAACCATATATATTTAATCTTCGCGTTTTGTCTACCCTGGTGATGATACATTTAGCCTTTTGCGAATTTAAACATTAAGGTCCACGATCATTTTGATGTATTTAGAGGAGCCATAATTATCTATCATTCCTTGTAGCGCATCAATTGTGTCAATGTAGACTTCTGTCTGTCTACCCTACATTGATCTGATGATGTTAACAAGTTCGCGGTGGATATATTTATAATACATCGAACTCGTGGTTCATCAAAGTATCATCAATCTCTTTGAAGCTGTATTATAAGATAGTGTCGAGTGATTTGTGAACCAATTTAGCTGTATCCCGAGATTCTGTTGCGAGGAACGAACCCCCAAAAACACTTTTTGGAGCACTACCACCCGCTATTACATCAAGACTGTAGACTGTAGCTTATTTTGAGACGCGTGATGTAGATGGGAATCCGATATATTCACATTCTTTACACAACGTCATGTCTCCTTGGAATGGTATCACTTGCGAAAACTGAAGTCATCTAGTCAGATACTATGCATACATGTTATGATGTTTTGGGATTTGGAAGACTCCAAATTGAAACAACAATCACTCACTGGTTATTCTGTTAATAAATCATCTACCCGCATTTTGAAAACTCACGATTGATGATAAGTGTGAAGGGTAAAATGAATCTAGGAATTTTATGTAATAAAATACAATAATCTTCACAAACATTGAAACACCGAATCGTCTATCATGTCAGAAAATGTTCTCTTAATTTATTCCCGATTCGATTAGATAAGAATACTATTAATATCGTAACATAGGGTTGGATCACTCTTTGCTTTGGATGAGTTATCTCCAATTCGTGTGGGGACGCCTCCGTCGTCTAGCGGTAGCGTGTGGACCACAGATCACTACCATCCGTGTTCGAATCTCGGCGTGGGAATATCTGAAGGTTGTTTCGTCTTTGACTTCGCCTCATTGCCTTTGGAAGTCGTTCGGCCCATTTAGCCTACCCTGTGCACAAATGTGGCCGTAAAAAACAATCATCATCATCATCATCATCATCTCCAATTCGTGAGTTTCATTTGCTGTGTTACAATTTAAAAGACTTATTTTTTTCAGATTGGCATACGAAAAGGACGCCACATGGATGTGATGCGTATTTAGTGAAGTTAATTATTCTATAACATTTGATGAAGTTCGATCATTTGCAAGATAATTATTTGTAATTTCTTACCTGCAGTACGAATATGAATATATATATTCCGTTGTTAACAATATGAACTCTACATCGAAGACATATTGGATGTGTACAGACTTAGGGAAGCAAGAACAATATAGACAAGCAAATATCTGGTAGAAACTGACTTCCTCCTAGTCCAATTTGGCAATTAATCAATATATAATAACTCGTTCTAAATATATATATATATATATATATATATATATATATATATATATATATATATATAATATGATATATTGTTCAACTTGGCTTTACCTGTAGAGCACTTTTGAACAATAGATATGTAAAGGAGAATGACCGGACCGTGTATTACATCAGTTCGGGATAAGACAAATTCTCTTGTAAAACGATCCTACTATACAGAAGAGAATGGGTGTTTCAGTTCCAGATTGTCCACTAATATGATATGAAAAGTCAAGAATAAAAACTTCCAGTAATTAGAGACAAATTAATACCAAATTTGCAATAATATATATTTAGCACTGGAGATATAACCACAGTGGGAGTATTGGCCTGAAGTTAGGTAGTATTTTAGTGATAGTTTAAAATCAGTCGTAAGACAAACATGCGATGGAAAAAAGGCAATAGTGAATTATTTACAAAACAATAAAGAGTATTCACATGTATTTCTGAAGACAATAAATTACTAATGGAAAAGCTTTATTATCCCGGGACTATAAATTTTGCAACAATATAATATTATAATCCATTTTTATATACTGTGATTATAAATTATTATTTATTTTGGTACTGCATTTGATACAAAGTAACTTTGTGATTTAGCTTAACTATCTCAAAATATGAAATGATTGACCCTATGTTACAGTCATATGTAAAATTCAACGTCTTAGTTCTTCGTATCTGTTATGTTTTATGTCAGTTTTACTATAAATTACTGCATTACCAAGATAATTAGTCCAACTGTTTTATAAACAAACAAGATATTATGCAGGAGAAATAAAAGATGAAATTGATAATTAAAACATCCTTGTGAAGGAAATCTATCGGGTTAAAAAAAATAGCAAAGTTACCTCAGTAAAACGATAAGATCAATTATTATGTAAACTAAGTGCTGCTGTGAAGGATGATGTAACTTGAATGTAAGCAAATGGTGCTTCTCTAAACTTGGAACATTATAATCGTATTTCTAATTTATTAAAATGTTTTACACTGTCGATCATAGTTCGGATCATTATTCAAGCTGAGCGAGTTATATAGACATGATCAATGCTAATTAATAAGATATATTTGAATTATAAAACAATACATATAATACTTTCTTTTTCAATTATCCAGGCTAGCCACACTTTGTAACATGTTTCTTTATTTACGGATTATTTAAAACAATAAAAACCGCATAATATGTATATTTTCGTAAGCCCAGGATCGCTAAATGAAAGAAAAATGCAAAACATCACTAGGAAGATGCGTTTAATAAATAATTTTTGTTTTTTATCTTTGATCCAAACAAAGTTTGTGATACAACCAATACGAAATATGGAAAATACTCAATCAAATGATTTCACTCAAATTAAAAAGTGCGATTAAAGAAACACATTTTGAACTTTTAGAAGTCACTAGATGAGTTTACTAAAACTAACTGGTAAGCCACTTACCGATATTTCCTATATCAAATACTATATAAAACGATTTGATCAATAATGAAAGGGTATAAGATGTACATGAGATAACTCAAGTATTTTGATCAGGGGAATAAAATAAGTCAATGATTAATGTAATATGCATTATCAGAGATAAACAAATGAGTGCCAAAATTCTCGTATCAAATATTAGTTGTGTTTTTTTTATATACCTCACCCGTAATAACGTTTGACTCTTACTAAAAACTATGCATCATGACCACACGTTTTTTTTCTACTGAACCTTTTAGAATTGGGCGAATTATATAACTTCTTTCCGAGGTCATGCACAGTTCTGCATACTACGCATAAGCTCTCTATTTATAAAAGCAAAAAGGTAAAATATCTTAAGAAAGTACCATTACTAGAAATAAGCCAGTTGCAAAGCTAAACGTCCAGAAAATATACAATTGTAGAAGCATCTTTCTTTAACATATCGTGTGTGAGTGTGAGTGAGTGGGTTTGTGGGAGGGTTGGAGGGCGCATGGTGAATAAATGAATTAGTGAATGAGAGATAGAGAGAGAGAGAAAGTGTGTGTGTGTATGTTTAAAACAAAGAGTCAGTCAACCAATGAATTAATGAATCAATGGGTCAGTGAGCTAAAACGCTTAACTACATATCAGTACAACAAGTTTGTTCTGCGTCATCTCCTTTTATTCTGGGGAATGACATAATTGGGTTTAGATATATTCACCGATTTACAAATAAGCTAATGATTTATAAATAAATTTAAACAACCAACCCAATGAATATCGGACACTTTTAATAAGACTTATAATAAGAACTTTCAATTAGTTTGTCGTCTAGTAATGACTTCTACTAATAAATAATAATAATAATATTAGTATCTTATATAGTGCCTTATATTTAAACGCAATTAAAATATAATCTGGACTCCTATATAACACATTTTATATATAATAAACTGGTTCAAATATTTTAAATTGGCTAATTTAAAGAAGTACGTTTTAAGAACCTTACAAAATATGTCTTTACTTGGTGAAAGTTTAATATGGTGTGAATCGGTGAATAAACATTGAATCGTATTGTCTGTTGAAAGTATTCCACGTAGATTTCCCCTGCTTTTGAGAGTGATACTAGTATCACACCTGTAACATATGATTGCCTACGCTAAAAAAGAAAGAATTGCTCGATAGGACTTCAGTTCATTCCCAATACGCGACACTGGCAGTTTATTGAATACAATCAACCCAATGAAAATGGACATTTCTATATTAATTATAATATGAAATTTATATTTTACTGATGTGATTTAATTGAAATTAAACATTAATAATATTATTTTAAAATAGGGTTATGTATCATAAAGGACTTCATCATCTTTAATTACACAACTTGAGACTTAATTACTTTTTGTTTTCAAATTTTGATATTTCACTTTTTTAAAATATATTATTGGTGAGCAAAGTAATTTCAGTGAGATTTTCCATCACAACATCTATCCAATGATATATGTCCTCATCCAATTGCGCAAATACCGCATATAATTTATTTCTGGAAATAAGAAACTTATTTTACGAGCAATCATTCCCTGTAAGAACTATAACTCGTAGACGAAACCAAATAAAACGTGAACCTTGGATTAAACGGGGAATTTCGAAGATTTTTGTTGAATTGCTTAACGCTGTTGACGACCAATGAGGCCAAAGCATGGATTTACTATAATACTAAATTGTAAGATTACATTCTGATACAGTACCAGTGTACGAATTTAAGTGACGTGTGTTTGTCCGAATTATGTTGTTTGCCCTTGATATATCTCCCACCCTACCCGCGAAATTCGCGGGCTCACAAAACAGTTATCAAAAAGGGGGTGCTATAAAGAAATTGATATACGAAGAAACTATATACTAAGAAACAAGCCAGGATGAAATTCACTGAATGCTATATTTTATAATAAAAACCTTTTCTTTCAAACTCACATTTAGTATAAGCATTACTGGAAAGATTAGCAACCATTACCTTATCTAAAATAACCTTAACTGAAATAAAGATAAAAGTTAGAATAACGATTGATAAATGAACATAATGCACTCCCTCGCAGAATATATATATATATATATATATATATATATATATATATATATATATATATATATATTCTACTACTAATAATAATAATAATATTTAGTTAACAATCAGATGTTAATAAGGAAAAGCGCAACATTTATTTCTTAACTAACTATTATTACTATTAGTAGTAGTAATATTATTGGTAATAGTAGTACTAATAGTAGTCGTAGTATTGGTGGTATTAGTAGTACAAAATGTATCAACACAGTCATCATCTTGTATAACAGAATCTTATTCTTTACTTAATTTCCATCAACTAAATTAATTATATTCCATTTTTACTTTATATTTCAATTTCTATTTCATATAAATCAGATATTCATATTGGTACAGATGCTGAAGTATAGGTCTTAATTTCTATTAAGAGGAAACCTACATGGTACGTATGAAGCCATTATATGTTCAGGATAATACGGAGAAGGAAATATATAGAAGGGACGATTATCTTATTAATAAAATATCGCCAAAATAGAGAGAACCGAATTTAAAATAATAAAATTTGTATAATTAAGCAGTAATGCAATACATTTAATTTTTTTTATTGATTGTACACCTGAAAAGTAAACTATTTCTTACCTGAAAGCCAATCAATATACTATAGTTCAATAATCTGATCACTAATATACGCAGTCAATTCATTTTTGGGCGTATGTTTCTATGGCAATAGTTGTGCCAATTATGTAGCTACAGCAACAAATATTACGCTAACAGCATGATCTCTATTTAGAGCAGCCATATTTATCCAGTAATATCCTCTTCAAATATCACGTTGATATAGAGCCCATAAATTGACTGATAGGCTGATTCAATTCTATATTTGCTGATTGTGTGGCTACCTATCTATTAGTTATCTGGTTAGTCAGAACAAATATTACCTGTTGCTTTTTATATATAATCTGTCATCACATTTTCTGTTGGTGTATCTAACTCGTATGATGTAACTTCCACCTCCATTTATTACTTTTTAGCAAAGTAACTAACTTCTCATTGAATGGCTGAAGGAAGTTCTCCAGTAAGATACGAGTTTTCGTCCAGAATACGACCTTAGTTGACCGATTTATGACCGGTAAATTTCTAATCCTGGACAAGGCTTCAACTGGAATAGTACTGTCTGCAACAGAAATTGTACTATGTTTAGGTTCATCACAAAATATAATCATAAACTCTATTAAGCTTAAATAGGTGTGTTTTTAGAAGAGACTTAAAATTTCCAAGAGTCGACGCATTTCTAATATTTGCCGGCAACTTATTCCACAAAGTGGGGGCTGCAACACTAAATGCACAATCACCATATGACTTGAGCCGAGACACTGGCACCTGCAATAGTATCTGACTGGATGACCTGAGTTTTCGGGATAACTTTCTAATGGAAACCAGTTCACACAGGTATTCTGGCGCCATATCATTAATAGATTTATAAGTTATTAACATAATCTTAAAATGGATACGCTGTCTAACAGGTAGCCAATGTAGTTTTTGAAGAATTGGGGTGATATGATCATATTTTCTAGTATTTGTTACAATGCGAGCTGCACTATTCTGAATTCACTGAAGGTGATTAATGTTATAATCAGATATGCCATATAACAGGGAGTTACAATAGTCTATACGAGATGTAACAAAGGCATGAACTACAGTTACAAGTGATTCTCGTGTCAAGAAAGTTTTTAAACAGTGGATGTTCTTAAGATGGTAGTAGGCAGCTCGGCATACTGATGTGACATGTTCATGCATGTTAATACATTGGTCAAAAATAACCCCTAGATTTTTTACTGACCCATTAGGGGTAATCGAAGATGTACCAATCTGTAATGCTGGTGTCTTTAGGGATTTAACACAATGTGGTGATGCCAAATATAAAATATTTGTTTTATTATCATTTAGTTTTAGAAGATTTTGAGTCATCCATAGCCGAATATCGACAATACAATGTTCTAAATTCTTCAAGGAAGAGGAGAAATTTAACACATTGTCAGGATCCAGTGATATATACAGCTGTGTGTCATCAACATACAAGTGATATTTAACCCCGTGTCGCTGCGTAATGATCCTAAGAGGATGGGTATACATTGTGAAAACCAGAGGACCAAGAACTGAACCCTGTGGTACACCAGATAACAAAAACTGAATGTCATATAAAATACCATGAACAGACACTTCTACATACATATCCTTACATACTGAAATTTCCCAATATGGCAGCCACTAAACAAAGTTTGATGAAGTAATATACTACGTTTTTCTACCTTCCTCGGCAAATGTACTGATGAAATAATTGGATATTCCTGGATATGATATATCATAGCATGGATATTTGATGTATTCCTAGGATTATTTTGTGGTTACATAGGAAAAAGTTGATTATTTGACAGAAAGTTCATTTGGTCACGCTCCATTGATTACCTTTACCAACACGTAAATACTGTTAGGTGTGCACTGGTGACGTCACTTGGTATTGACCAACGTTTAAAAACGGAATATGGCTACCTGTACTAGAAGTTCAACCTCCATGTCTGAACCACAGGACTCTGACCCTTTTGAGGTAGCTGTTCAGAAGCTCATCACCAGTAATAAGGCAGGTAAAACTCCTATTACATTGGAAGCTATGGTCCTGTTATTACGCGCCCAAGGACAATCCCTCAAAGACAGCTATGAGAAGCGTCTTGCGGAAAAAGATAGTCAGATAGCTGATCTGACAGCCAGAACCCGAGACCTTGAACTCAAATGTGATAGGCTTGATCAGTTTGACAGGAGAAACTCCCTCAGGGTTCGTGGCATTCCCGAATCCAAGGATGTATCATCTCCTGAAGATACGGATCAAATGGTGATTGATCTGGGCACAACTTTAAACCTTAACATCACCAGGATTGACATCGCCAGATCGCATAGAGTCGGCAACCGTGACCGTGACAGAGATATTTTGGTAAAATTTGTTAAATTTGAAAACAAGATCAAATTTATGAAAGCAAGAATGAGCCTGAAGGCGAAAAAGCCAGGAGTTTATATAAATGAAGATTTGACGAAGCATCGTGTCCGCTTATTCGCCCTGGCCAGACGTTTGAAACGCGAGAAAGTATTATTGGACACTTGGACAAAAACAGGCGCAATATTCGTGAAGCTACAAAACGGGGAAATCAAGCAAATTGTGACTGATGAGATGTTACATAATTTGTGTGATAACCTGTAAATCGAAGCGTGAGGTAAACACTTAATTCTATCTATAAGTACTAACTTTTTCTATATGTATCACCTCTGCAATATAAACTGACTATATAATATTGTTTTTACAACTTAGTCCTAATATAACTTATTTCTAACTTATTACAATACTTACTCTCCTAAAGTAGATGAATCCAACTTACATCCTGATGTATTCATGAACTACATTAGCCTCCTTCTGCACTATCAACTGTAAAATAAGCACTAATCTACTACCATGTGAAATTTTGTTGGATAATTTCCTATATCTTAGTGTAACCAGTGTTTATTAAACTCTTATCCACATGAATACTGATATAATACACATCATGTTATTTAACTATACAATCAGTTGTATCATTCATTGTTTATGACCACAGCTGATTGCAATGTAACACGTGGCTCACCCGTTATTCTATAAACATTCAAATGGTATATTCTTTGTTTCAAGTGTACAAATAGGAATGAGTCACTCCGTTGTTCTGCACTAAAATGTTCTATGCTATACTGTACATTGTTCTCCTAGTGGTCGTTCCACATGGTTGGACCATCCTTTGAAGTCATTCACTATTTTATCCAAATCAAATTGTCAATGTCCAATTTTTATTTCCAAAATTAAATTAAGCATCAGTTATTATCTGCCAATTAGGAAGGTAGATTTTCCCCACCTATTTAGCATCCTTCATGCACCGTTATTATCTTCAAGTGTATATACATTTTGTTCTCTTCTTTGAATGCTTAAATCATATAGTCAATATAGTGAAAATTGTTATATCAGATCTGCTAGTGTTTGAATGTCTGGTCGTGTCATCTAAATTAAATGGTTACAGATAACATTTCTCTTGACCAGGTCCAGGTAGATAACAGGTATAACTTTAAAACTCTATATGAATCGACGGATTATTTGGATGAAAATGGAGATTCGCCTCTTGAACAGGGTAACCAAGACTGTAAATATTATGAACCTTATCAATTATCCCAGATGATCGAAGGTACAAAGATTGCTCTGTCTAGTTTTCATTTAAACTGTAGAAGCTTATCGTCAAATTGGGATGCGTTCTATAATCTTGTATGTGATTTGCATAACAAGGAATTTTCCTTTGATGTAATTGGAGTGAGTGAGGTATTTCGTGTTGACAGAGACCCCGCATCGTTCTCCCTGGATATCACAATATTATAACGCGCTGTAGAAATGAGGATGGTAGAGGTGGCGTGGGTCTATTTATAAAAGACTCGATTAATTTTAAAGTTAGGGAAGACTTGAGCGTATTCATTCCACATGTTTATGAATCCCTGTTTGTCGAAGTGGAAAATGAATCTCATAAGAAAATAATCGCTGGTGTCATTTACAGACCCAACACTCTACCATCTGCCGATGTTGATGTATTTACATCTACACTGTTTGATATTATGGAAATCATCAATACTGAGGGTAAATCAAGCCTGATTCTTGGTGATGTTAATATTTGCTTATTGAAATATGGAACTAATGATAAAACAAGGGACTATGTTGATGGTATTCTATCTCGAGGTTTTTTGCCAGTTATTCACAAGCCAACCAGAGTGACGCACACGTCGGCTACCCTGATTGATCATATATATTCTAATCTGACCTGCAAAGACACATTATCAGGAATTATCTTAACTGATGTGGCGCATCACTTCGGTACATTCTATATTGTAAATGATTCAAACAGAAATACCGATAAACCTACATTCATTACTAAACGGAAATTTACTGAAACCAACATGACAAAATTTAAACAATTGCTATGTGATAGGGATTTTTCTGAAATAATAAATTATGATTGTCCTAACTCCGCTTATGATAAATTCATGTCAATCTATAAAACTATATTCAACGAAAAATTTCCTTTGCTTAAAACACGATTCAATAAGAAATACATGAAACGTGACCTATGGGTCTCAACCGGATTATTGGCATCTGCCAGACATAAGGCAAAGTTATTTAAAAAGAAACTTAGTAAACCAACTGACGAAAACATTAAATGCTATAAAAATTACTTGAATTTATTCAATAAAGCCAAGCGCGAGCTAAAAGAAACTATTACTCCCATCTCCTAGAATTAAATAAAAACAATATGAAAAACACGTGGTCAGTACTAAAACAAGCAATAGGTAAACAAAACGACAAATCTAACTGGCCCCAGACTTTCAAAATAGACAACAAATATATTTCAGGTGAAACTGAAATAACAAATAGCTTCAATAAGTATTTTTCAAAAATTGGGAAAACCACCTCTGAAAATGTCCCTAAAACGTACAAAAAGTTAATGACTATTTGAAAACACCTCAAATAAACAGTATATTTTTGGAAACTATAGAACCAGATCAAGTCCTCGAAATCACAAACAAATTAAAACCTAAGCTTAGTACAGGTCATGATGAAATATCCTCCAAACTACTCCAGGAATCTATTGAATACATTAAATATCCATTGACACACATTATAAATAGATCAATAATTACCGGTATTGTTCCCAATCAACTGAAAATAGCTAAGGTAATTCCAATACACAAATCAGCTAATCCCACTGAATTAAAAAACTATAGACCCATCAGCCTTCTCCCAGCTTTTTCGAAAATATTTGAAAGGATAATGTATAACAAGGTAATGAGCTTCCTCAATAGTAATAATATTCTTTACAAACATCAGTATGGTTTTCGTGAGAAACACTCAACAATTCACCCAATTATACATTTATTAAATCAATGTGCAATAGCTAATAATTCGACTCCTAAGCAAGTTACCTTATCTATTTTCTGCGACCTCTCAAAAGCATTTGATGTTATAAAGACAGACACATTATTAAATAAATTAAATTACTACGGTATTAGGGGAGTCGCCAACAAATGGTTTGCCAGTTATCTTGTGAATAGGAAACAATATGTTCAAATCGGTAAAACGAAGTCAGATATTGAATTCATGAACTGTGGGGTACCACAAGGATATTCTAGGTCCTTTGCTATACCTAATATATGTTAATGATATATCAAAATCCACAAATGCACATATATTATCTTTTGCAGACGACACTTCTTTAATCATTAGTGATACTGATATTTCCACCTTATATCAAAGGGCAAATGTAGAAATGAATAACTTATTTGAATGGTTTTGTGCAAATGGTCTCTCGCTAAATAAAAACAAAACAAAATATATGGTTTTCAAAGGTGGTACAAAACATTTGGATTTTAACATCTTGGACATTTCAGTTGGTGGTACTCATTTAGAGCAAATTGGTTCTCAATTCCAAGAGAAAACCACCAAATTTCTTGGTTTCTTTCTGGACGAGACTCTTTCATGGAAATATCATTTGATTTACGTGAAAAATAAGATTTCTCGGGCCTTATATGGCATAAAACAAGTAAAGAAATTCCTACCAAAAAACAGTCTGAAAACTTTATACCTGGCTCTCATACAACCATATATCTCATATGGTTTACTAATTTGGGGGAACGCCAATTCATCAATCCTTCAGAAGGTGTCTTTGCAGAAAAGAGCTATTCGTATTATTAATAATGCGGGTTATAACAATCATACCGATCCCTTATTCAAAAATTGTGAAATCTTAAAATTAAGTGACATGTATCAATACCACGTATGTTTGTTCATGGACGACTTTATTAACAAGAGACTTCCTATATCCTTCGATGGCCTATTCCGTCTAAATTCTGAGGTACAGGAAAATCGCGTGACAAGGCAATCTAGTCATATGCATGTACCTCGATGTAACTCTGCACTATCCAGTAAGTTGCCGTTAGTCAATTTTCCCATTATATGGAACAATTGGAATAGTATCCTTTCCACTTGTAATTCAAGATCAAAAACTAAGAAAACCCTGAAAACTTACATCTTAGCAAATTACCCCACTCTGTAAATGCAACAACCCTTATTGTTGTCAATGCACAATGTCTAGGTAATGATATGTTTCCCCTTGGTACCTGGTCCCATACTTCCAATACACACACGACCAGACTTGCAAATACACAAACGGCGTTTTATTGAGCTGACTATTATTAGCTATAATTGTTCGGGGCCAATGGGAAGACAGTTTAGGCTACATTGGTCCCCCAATTTCTTTATATGTAATATACTTGTACAATTGCATTATGTATACGTTATTTGATATTGAAATTGGAAATAAATACTACTACTACTACTACTACTACTCTACCTGACAGACCTAACATGTCTTTTAACCTAGAGAAAAGTACATTATGGTCAACTGTATCAAATGCAGCAGACAGGTGCAGAAGAACAAGTATTATTGGCTCACCTTGATCAATTGACATCATAATATAATTTTTCACTCGAACCAAGGCTGTTTCAGTGCTGTGACCACTCTTATAGGCAGACTCTAGTGATTCATTAAGGTTTTTTATTGATTAAAATTTGTTTAGATGGAAAGCAACTGCCTTTCTATAACATTAGATAAAAATGTAAGATTTGAAACAGGTCTGTAATTGTTTGGGAAAATTACAGTCCATAGTGTGTTTTTTTATTAATGGTTTTACAAGGGCAGCTTTCATGGATCTTGGGAAAACACCCAGAGATAATGATTTGTTAACTATATTTGTAATTGGGTTTATCAGAACATCCAGACAATCTTTCACAAGCCATGTAGGCATAGGGTCAACTACACAGAAAGCATTAGATGACTTTTTCAGCAACTGTCTGATATCAGTCTCTGTAAAAGGCTCAAATGTATCCATCATGGATATGCAGGACTCTTCTACCAATGGCTTACCTTGTGATAAGGTGGTGGACTGGAACCCACTATGTATATTTAATATTTTTTGACAGAAGAAGTTATTAAAACAATGGGCCATATCTTTATCTGTGTTGATATTATTTGGGAGGACAGTTTGACTTTTATGTAATACTTTATTCACAACACTGAAAACAGTCCTTTGATTTCCCTTGGATGCTTTGATCTTTTTATTATAATATTCAGATTTAGCAGAGGCAAGGGCATTTTTAAAATGGTTTAGACAAAACTCAAACTAAGGCTGCCAATCAGCAAATCCCCCCCATATATATATATATATAATATATATATATATATATATATATATATATATATATATATATATATATATATAAGCACTCACGCATGACGCCCAACAGACACATACACAAAGACACACCCATAAACACTCAATCATTTGTAGGTATTCATTTGCAACTCATTAATAGGTCAAATAGCATTTAGCAGCTAGCGCTAAGCCTCACTATCATACATGGGTGACTGATAGTAAGAAAAAACTTTGATACACTTACAATTAGTCATAGGGTAGAAGTATCCAAATATTATGACAGTCCACCACTAATGGCAGTGATGAGATAGCTATACATTCTATAGCGTACAGTGACAAATGAATATATGTTTATATGGATTTGATATTTTGCTTAGTAGGTCTTTAGCTTCAATAACTCCTTAGCTTGAGACCACTTTGATGTGAATAATACACTGAAGTAGGTAGCGCATTGTTTCACGTAAGTCAAAATTGCATACTCCATCCTTTGTTGGTATATTTTGCATGTGTGCGCCAATCGATTAAATTAGATTTAATCGTTTCACTTGTTTATTTGCTGCATCACTTGGCTGATTCCTGCGTTTCTGCATTACTAGGATTACAATGAAAAATATACCAGAATTATATATTTAAAAATTGTATTTTACTTACTGTTTTACCAAACTGTTTAACAATTGGTTGGATGAATGGTTGATATAACTTAAAACCAGACATATCGTATTTTTAACATTTACAACAACCTGATATTATCATTTATAACATAGTTTGTTTTAGTGAATGAATGGATTCAGTCAGAAACATTAAAGATTAAGTGGTGTCAAGCCAGCAAGTGCTTAAAAACTAGCAGTCACTAATCTGTGCAAAAATCGTTTCACGACGCTTCACCCATAGATGTAAAATAGTGAACAAAAGTGAAACCTTTCCTATTCAATGGTATAAATATGTTGAGTGGGTTCTATGCTTTAACTGATAAAGTATACTCTCGATCAAAAGTTATGCATGTTCCATTCACACGATAGCAATACGCAAATACCGCTATTTGAGATAAGCTGGTTCATTGTACAGAATGATATTTTGCAACTAGCTATCTAAATACTGTCTTGAAAACATAACTATAACGGATAAATTTCGATCTAAATTCAGAGGTAATTCTAGAAAGTGTATTTTACCAGTCTCAAACCCACTCAGGATATGAAATGCTAGGAGCAGGCAGAACTTAATATTGTAAATCATATTGCACCCAGACTGTTGCGTATACAATTCAATGTCAACCAATACACCGAAGCAAATCATTCATATAAGTATATATTGGAAGCAAAGACAGGAAGATGCAAATCTGAATGACTGATGTATTTTCCAGGTTATACACATTGTGTAAAGTATACCGATTTGCCCGGTTCGTTGTAAACCTCAGCTATTACCAAGCCGTTAGTGTTCAGTGAACCGTTGATAGGTAGGCTTCACACAGTTCCCGGAAACACACGCAGCGTGATAATACAAGTGGCAGGCGTTATATTATTTAGAAGTAACCAATAAATTTGACATATAGCCTAATGATTCTACTACAACAATAAAACAATGATTAGGTTTCAGAGTTTCTGTCAAACATGATATTCAAGTGTTATCAATCAGAGTTGTTTGGTGTCTCTGAATATCTGAATGAGTAAGTCATTGACTTAAGGAACGAGAAAGTGACACAATAAGTGTGTAATTGAGTGAATAAAGGGTTGTTTGTTCACTCATTCAATTAGTCGGGTATTCAGTTAATTATTTAGACAATGGGGAGTCAGTCCAAAGAAATCATTTGTGTCACTTCCAGCTAAACAAACGCTATTTAGAAGGATATATGGTGCCAATTGTAAACCCTGTATCTTACTGAGAACCTGAGACTCATTCAAGTATTTTAAAATATGTGTTTAACGTACTTGTTATTGCTTCTTTCCTGAGCAGTTTAAGCTGTTAATAAATATATTCTAATATTCAAGATAATCAATACGCCCATTTCATATCCAATTGGATCACTAATGTATGACATATGCTGTGTGCAGACCCGAAGGTCTCCTCCGATTTAATCAGCATAATAAGTAACAAATAGTTTCGTGCATGATTGAAATGCAATAATTTCTATATTTAAAGGTTTGGTTCTCAAATAAAATGATGAATTTCAGGTTTGTCGATGGGAAATCTTACAGCTATCACTGGCATTAGTATAGGCAAGTCAAAGCTAAATCCATTTCAATCTGCCAGCAATGTAAATGTCACTTTCAAGAAATCAAAGCCATTTGTTAATCCGCACACTTTTATATATTCAACAATTAATGGTATTACACAAGTCATCGCTAAAATCAATGTGCTCTATTGAGAAGGCTTTGGTGATATTCCAGTAGAAACTTCTATTTCTCCACTTTTTTGTAAGCCTCAGCTTTCTCTTGATAAAGTCATGATGGGTGTAAAATGTCAGGTTTGTACAGATATATAGACACATCACGCCTATTCTGCATATTCGTCAATGATTGTTCAACCGCAAAATGTTAAAGAATTTATCTCATCTTTCTATTATCTGAAAATCTCTTAGTGGTCTTACCGCAGTTTTTTTCTTCATATACGTGCCTGCCAGATCGCTGGTTTCAGAATCTAGGCATAATACAAATGTTACATACTCAAGAGAAAGGATCAATGTTTATAGTCGACCACACACTCTGGCATTATATTCCAGTATGTTCGTATTAATATTGAAACCGGAAACCATGCAAAACAAATTTGAAGACTTTATTATACCAGATATATAAAAAACAACTGTAAACTTAAGTACAAGGCTGCAACAATTCACAAAACACAAATAAAGGACAAAATAATGAGATTCAATGGAATAATATCTCTCCTTTTTTGAAGCATAACCATATCTCTGGATACTTTATTAAAATTAATATGTAAGAGTGTTGATATATAGCCTTGTTGTGAAGTTAATAAATATAATTTAAAATTAAAAATATTTTATATATATATATATATATATATATATATATATATTTTCACTCACTAAAAAGCCGAACCGATCCATTTGAGTTATTTATAACATTAAATATCACTGATATGTATTTTGATCTAGGACAAGTGGTTTTCTAATATGTTGGTGTTTAAATTAATTAAAAAAGGAAAGCAATTTTTACCAAAGTGCTTTGGAAAATTTGAGCAATTCCTAATTAACATACTTTGGGTGATTTACTTTATAATCATATAAGCCAAATCGCCAATTGAACAAAAAGGTAAGTACTGATTCATCGAAAACTATATCTAATAGTGTTAATATCTTCTAGCCTTGTTAATAAAGTTAATAAATATTAACCAATTAATGGGTAACCAAATCAGTAAATATTCAGTAATTATCAGTAAATATCAGTAAGTCATGTTAAATTTCAAAAACGTTTATAATTGTTTAGAATATTACAGTTCAAATTTTGTATTAATGGTTTTCATGTATACCTTTCATGGTTCTTTGGAAAATACCTATTTTATTTTGTCAGAGTCAGACAACGGTGTTCTTAACATAAATTTTAATAATTTTAAATATTTTCTAATGAACATACAAACTGTTCATCATTTACAGACGTCCATAGTACATTCGGTGTCTCTTTGGAGCCTTTATATCTTCATGGTACTCTAGGAGTAGTGGTTTTCTGGACATGTTGTATGTCCTTAAATGTATTTGTCATAAGCAAGGTCCCTCAATGTATTATTATAGAATTCCCACAGATAATTAATATTATCTGGTCAGTTCCATAAAAGAGACTCCAGATCAGCAAGAAAATAATCCTTATCAATCTACTTGCATCTCTGTATAAAATAACCTTAGTTGAAAACGTATTGGTATGTAAAGATACATCAGTATTATGAAAGAAATGATAAGATGTTATGGAAGATCAAAGAAGTGGTCATGTATGTGGGTTCGTTCTGCCAAATACTGCCCGAGTTTGGACGATCGAAGGATTTAAAAAGTTGCTTTTTATATATATATATATATATATATATATATATATATATATATATATATATATATATTACAACTCTAAAGTCATTCATCGTGTATATCATTTGTTGAAATCTGATTACAAATATAAATAATCCAACGGATAATCAATTGTAGGTTTTCATTTTTCATCCACTGGGAAGTTAAATAGCAGTTAGCTCACACATGGGTGGTGCATATAAAAACAAAACTTAATTTGGATACACTAACAATTGACCATATTACAAACATATCCGCACATTATAACAGTAGACTAT
This sequence comes from Paralvinella palmiformis, assembly GCA_025642065.1. Classification (NCBI taxonomy): domain Eukaryota; kingdom Metazoa; phylum Annelida; class Polychaeta; order Terebellida; family Alvinellidae; genus Paralvinella; species Paralvinella palmiformis. The sequence goes on from JAODUP010000907.1 coordinate 246,030, forward strand.
TAATGGCAGTGATGAGACAACTAAACAGGCTACGACTCGCGTACAGTTAGAAGAGAATATCGGAATAATCATTGATGTTAAAAGATGCAGATACATCTAAAGGTGTTAGTGCTGTGACATTTTATGTGTCCACGGTTAGTGCTATGTCGTTATACACATTTAGTAGAGCTGTTTGTGTAGAGTAAAACTTTGTAAACAGACTGAAAAACATTAGACAGGTGATTAAAGTTTAAGTGAACGTTCAAACCACAGTATACGGCTGTTTCTAATACTTTAGATATGAATGATTGATATATTAGAAATAGATCTATAGCTGTTTCAGTCATTAGTTAGTAAAGATGATTTCTTAAGAAGAGGGATTACATGGACATGTTTGGAACGAGAAGGGAACACTTCGGAGCTTATCGATACATTTATTATCTTAGTAATTTAACAATTAGTGTATGAAAACTAGATTTTAGCAGAAACATAGGGATAGGAACAAGTGGACAGGAATTACTAGGGGATGATAAAATCACTTTAGAAACTTCAGTAAGTGAGGCTGGTGTAAGCACTGTACAAGGGTGAACAATCAATATTACTAGAAGCAGAATCTGGGAAAGAAGCATGAATTGGGGTGACATTATCCTTGAAATGATTGGTAAAAGAATTGCAGAGTGAATTAGTTAAATCATGAGGGGTCAGAAAAACATAAGCCTTTCCGTGGAGAGTCCTATTTATAATATAAAATATAAAAGTCAGATTTAGCTTTATTCAACTGTCTATTGGAGAAATGGCATGTATGCGTGATTTCCTCCATATAGTAGAGAGGCAGAGACCCAAAATCACAAGTATCAAATCACTTTGGGTTACAAGCTGACATCCACCCTATATCATTAGCCCATAGGTGGGCCCATCCTCCCTGGGTGGATGCCACCTCTGATTTTTCCTTATAGTCGTGTATTAACCCTTTTTGTGTGAAAATGGAATTTTCCGAAAATGGGCATATTTTGGGGGTAGGGGATGTAGAAAGGGCCGTTATATCGTCACGTTTCAAGA
>JAODUP010000908.1:0-212500 GCA_025642065.1 Paralvinella palmiformis
CATATGGTTTACTAATTTGGGGGAACGCCAATTCACCAATCCTTCAGAAAACTGTGTCTTTGCAGAAAAGAGCTATTCGTATTATTAATAATGCGGGTTATAACAATCATACCGATCCCTTATTCAAAAATTGTGAAATCTTAAAATTAAGTGACATGTATCAATACCACGTATGTTTGTTCATGGACGACTTTATTAACAAGAGACTTCCTATATCCTTCGATGGCCTATTCCGTCTAAATACTGATGCACAGGAAAATCGCGTGACAAGGGAATCTAGTCATATGAATGTACCTCGATGTAACTGCACTATCCAGTAAGATGCCGTTAGTCAATTTTCCCATTATATGGAACAATTGGAATAGTATCCTTTCCACTTGTAATTCAAGATAAAAAACTAAGAAAACCCTGAAAAGTTACATCTTAGCTACTTACTCAGCATCTGTAAAATGCAACAACCCTTATTGTTGTCAATACACACATGTCTAGGTAATTATATGATTCCTTGGTACCTGGTCCACATACTTCCAATACACACACGACCAGACTTGCAAATACACAAACGGCGTTTTATTGAGCTGACTATTATTAGCTATGATTAGTTAGGGGCCAATGGGAAGATAGCTTCAGCTACATTGGTCCCCCAATTTCTTGATATGTAATATACTTGTAAAAATTGCATTATTTATACGTTATTTGATATTGAAATTGGAAATAAATACTACTACTACTACTACTCCATCTTCCCGTACTGCTCCCCTGTGAGTGGTGGGGGGGATGTGTCAGCCACTCCAACATAGAGGCTCTGCTGAATAAATGACAGCCTGGGGATTCATTCTCCCCGAAAAACGAAGCAAGCAAGCAAGCAATGGATAAATGGATAAATATGACTATGCCTAATAGGCGACAGCCAATAGTCTCTGCCCCAAACTTCAACAAGACAAGAATGGATAAATAAGTTCTATTGTTATTGTTTGCCTTACATACCAAACCATATTTCTGGCATGATATAAAATGATAAATAATCAAACACCTTGTGTAATCGTGAAGGTAAGCGCTGACTACGATTATATTTACAATGTAATAGATTACGATTACATTGCATCTGGAAATGGCGATTACGATTAAGATTACTTGAAATCATGTAATCGATTACAATCGAGTAAAATTACCGACCTGATATATATATATATATATATATATATATATATATATATATAGTGAGAAACATCATTTGTTCAGTGTTCATGTGATTGATTCCGCTGGCGATCGCACTAATACAATTGATATATTTGATTGCAACAACAATATTAGACATATAATATGTAATATGTATATGCAATAGTATGATAACAGCAAGTGTACTCAGACTAATGATTTTATTAACACCATTGATATTCTACAATCCAATTAAATTTGTAAGTGATTTTAATTCACAACTATCCCGTAACAATCCTAGTTATCCAATATGGTATCAAGGTAAAGATTTTAGTAATCATAATCTAATTTTACATCATTTTATGCTGGCCAATTATCTCATATCTGCTCATATACTAAGTAATTCTAAAGGTTTCACATATTTTTATCATAAGAGAAATGGATATACCTGGATTGATCACGTATTATGTGTCCAGTTCGATAGTGGCTCCACCATAAGTTGTCTTATTATCGATGATGTAGCGGAAAATATTAGTGATAATCTGCCAATCTAGACACAAATGTTAAGTCCATCCACGAATAATCATTCCACTAGCGATTGTGCTACACAGAGCGGTATTAATTGTGATACACATTCTCCCACAAATTGGGCTAATAACTATCAAAATGTAATGTATAAGTTTGTTCTAGCGAAGAAACTAAGTAGTCTACAGAAGTGGAATGTATCGGACATGAATTGCCAAGCTGATACTCATCCGCATCAGAAGCGGGCTGTATATGCGATATTATTGTAGCATTCCAGTCATCCGTATCAGAAGCGGGCTGTATATCCACCAAACACTTTAAGCCAATTGGTGTCTAAAGCTCAGTGATCTGAGAAATAAGAAATGATTCTGGTGGAGATTGTTGGGTGAAGATGGTAGGCCAAGATCAGGTGCCGTATTAAATTGCTAAAAAGGCTTAAAGGGTATGTTTCGTAGCTATTTCCGTCCGATCACATCTAACACTACCTTCTCAAAACTTTTAGAATTATTATTACCCCCTCTGAAACGACATGTGACGCGCAATTTGGTTTTAGAACAAATAGGGCAACATCAAAATCTCCCCTGTTTAGATGCTGAAAAAAAGCCTTCGATTCTATTTGGCATAAAGTGTTGTTTGATAAAACTAAGAAGTACAATTTCCGATGTACTTTGGTTGCTATTATATCGATGGTATAGTAACTTAGTGACGTGTGTTTAGTGGAATGGAAAATTTAGCAGTATGTTCGAGGTAACAAAAGGTAGGAGACAAGGTAATGTTTTATCGCCAAAGTTATCTAATATTTTTATTGATGATCTGTTGCTGAAGTTATACGCGATGTCTGATAAAGTTTGTATCGGTGATTATTCATTTAATGTGTTTCCATATGCTGATGATGTTATTGTTATCTGTACCTCAGTCTCTGGGCTGCAGAGACTAATAGATAAATGCGCTGATTATGCTTTAAGGCGGAGGTTCAAATTTGGTTTTGCGAAAACGAAATGTATAGTAATATCTGAAGGTCTCAGTACATAATATATCTGGTATCTTAATAGTCATCGTCTTGAAAATGTCAACAGTCTAGAAATCTTGGGGATGGTTTTTGAAGATTGTCCATCTGTCTCCCAGACTGTGGACAAACGAACAGAAAAATGTAGAAGGTCATTTTATGGTACGTGTGATACAGGCATGTCTTACCCAGACTTAGCAACTGATGCTAAAGCACACATATGGAATATTATGTGTCAGCCAATTTTATTATATGACATGGATTGCATACCTGTCAGTAATTCTTGAATGCAAAAAGGGAAATCTTCTGAAACAAAGTCTTCTCTGAAACAAACGCTCTCATAGCTCAAATCTTCTTAAAGCATTAAATGTTAATAAAATAGAAGTTGTAATTAAGCGGAATATGGCATGTCTTTTGAAGCGTATATTTAATGTTCCATCACCTGTTCAACAATTGTGTTGTCATTTTATGTATGTGTATGCTATAAAGGGTATTTTAACCCCAGGTACCCTAGTTAGTAGAATTGTGTAAACTGGCCGTTCACTAATAGGCTCCCTTTATAACAAAATATACAAGAAATCAGCTTCACCTGAATACAGAGTAGCCGATACCTCATAATGCATGAACATTTTATTAAACCTTACTTAGAGGAACACGTTTTAGCTAGTTTTTTTATAAAGGCATTCGGAATTTTTAATTGTAAAATTTCAACCTGTTGTATTATATCCGGTGCTATATGAGTAATGTTGATTATATTTTGTTGTTAATGTTTCACCGTATATGGTGGTGATTTATCCGACGGGATAATGTTATATATGATTATTTCTTCCACGTTATATACATGATCTATAACACTCACGGTAAATATTATTTAGATGCATCCTTTGCGTACAATAAATATTCTTGTATTTTGAAGAACCCAACTTTTTGGTGCACGGACAAATTCCCCCCCCGGACAAATACTCACCAATAAAGTGAGAGATTGGACAAATGCCCACCAAGAATAAAAATATTAAACTAAAACTTTTTTTTTCATTTTGTTTAGATTTCCATTTTTATAATATTTAATTTTATATCATGTAATTTCTTGGCTTTATAATATCACAGTATAATGTCAACATCTCGAAATATTATATTCCCAATACTACCACTGATATTTTTCTATTATAGTTCTTTCTATAGTATTTAACTGAAGCCTTTAGAAGCCATATAAATCAATTGCAATGAACTTGAACTAGAAGATCAAAGTTCGTCTATGTTTAAAAATAATTGATTCCTTTATTGAAGCCATGCAATCTTTAAAGGTTTATTTTTACATGGATCATTAATTGCAATGTTTTATAATGTCTTTTATAAACTGTATCCGCGATTGCAATCATATAATGTTCAGGGCTTCGTTCATTGCAATCAGGATTCACAAAAATAAATAAAAAGTGTCAACAGTGTCATTCTGGTAATATAATTTCTGAATCTCTTTATTGACATAACATATCTGAAGCTTACACGTGATATATGTTTACAAATTATCTCGGTGATGGAGGCTATAAAAACACATAAAGGTGGCAACAAACTTCGGTTCGTTTTGTCGTTTATTTATTTTTTCCCATTTATTTCTTTTATCCGTAATTATGTTTTTAAATTCTTGGCGGGCATTCGTCCAATCTCCCACTTTATTGGATGGGTATTTGTCCGCTGAGCATTTGTCCTACAACCCAACTGTATCGACCTTCAGCAACAGCTGTGATAACGAAGCAAACGATTTTGAAACTAAACGATTAAAAGAATGTAATAATTGCAGTTCGATGCTTAATTACAGTTGAAACCCATTTGTGCACAAAGGCACAAAAAAGAACAACAACAGGGCAACAGATGGTGAATGAACGTACTTCTCTTTCTCTATTTCTTTTGCTTGCTCTCTCTCTCTCTCTCTCTCTCTCTCTCCTCCCTCTCTCTCTCTCTCTCAAAGATCAAACAAATACGTAATAATTAAAAAGCAATTAGCATTTCATTATAAGACGGTTTATATTAACAGAAATTCTTATACACAATTAAGCTGACACAGCCTATAGCATCATTTGAAGTTTGGAAAAAGATGATTTCTCGTAGCTACACATGTGGCGTCGGAGACGACTCAATGTTACATCTATCTATTCCGGAGAGACTGGATCAATGTGCCGAAGAATATCCAGAAAGGGAGGCGTACGTTTTCTTGACGGCAAAAAGTGAGTCAAGATTATTGCGAGAAGCAATTAGTTATCGGGATCTGGCACATACCAGTCGCAACGTGGCTGCTTCTCTTCTGGATCTCGAGTTGAATCCCTGTGACAGATTGGCTGTTTTATCCGGAAACTGTCCAGAATGGATCATCTTAGAATATGCTGCACTAAGGTTTGATAGTTTTGGTGTGTTTTTTTTTAAATGCGAGATAATAAACTAAGTCCTGATGCTGACAAAACGCGATATTTGTGACTTAACAAAATTCTTATCGTGATGCAATATAATCTTTTTGATGTTGGACAATCTTTCTATTGTGACCCGAAAAAAGATAATGATGTAATATAACAAAATAGCTATTGTGAATCTACATATTCTCTAGTATCACCACAAAATAATTCGTTTTACGAATGAGTAAATTTGTGGTCTAGGTTAGTTATTGATGTCGTTGTTGTAACGTGATAATAATTTCTGTGTCTCATTATTACATAATGAAGTACATAACATATAATACCCAACTCGTTGTTGTGACGAGACAAATTATTATTATAACATGAGAGTTATCTATATAACATAACAATGTCAATATGTTGATGTGATATGGGCTACAATCGAAAACGAACATTATTTCAACTTTTTGAAACTAATGAACTCCGATAACAGTTTTATTAATTTTATTTTCATTTTAATAATAAGAAATACTTGGTACATTAATGATACACGATTGGCTTAGACCATTAATACATAATTAATGATATTCTGATATGAGCCAATTTCTTCGGTAAACAAGCACATAAACATTAAACATTAATTATCCCTTTGTACACAATCTAATACAATGTGTAAACAGAACATATCAAAAGTGTTATAATAAAGACATCATTCTAAACAGCTACAAAATAAATATTGTTTCTATAAGCTACATACTATATTACTAATACCATAATCTTTCTTAAAACCTCACAGGCGTTTGTATATTATATCGTATTGTTCTAAAGTGTGTAACCTCAGTAAGACCATTTTTGATGTATAACAATGAGGAATAACAATATAGGATCTATCTATTATATAGAACTGATAATATAGATTGACTACCTACTCACTTCCAGGTGCAAATTGTTGCTGATCCGGATTGACCAGGAAAAGGTGACAGTGAAGTCTTTAATAGAACAAATAGTAGAATATAAATGTAAAGCTGTTATCGTTAATGGTAGGAGAGATGACAGGATCACTCGTTTGGTATGCGGTATGTTCATCAGGAGACACGTTGAGTCAGGCGAACGGAAGACGGGAGGCCGGGTGATCGGGTTAATACGTGACAGTCAATCCGGATTGGTGACGATTGAAAATTTGGCTGAATCCAATATATGTCAGGCAAAGTTGGACGAGATACAAGGGTCGATTGATGCAGATGACGTTGCGGTTGTCATGACATCATCAGAATCGACCGGAAATGAGAAGAATTTGTTCCAGTACTCGCATTTCTCGATAATAAACAACTGCCGTTCCCTAGGAGGCGTTATTGATGTCGACGAAAGCGCCATTTATTTCGATTACAGTTCGTTTTCGCGCCCAGGATATAGCATCTTCGTCTCGCTGTCGTTCGGGATTAGCGCAATTTACCTGGATCCATCACTGTTGAATAACTCTGATCACGTCTTTGCCATTTTAGAGCAGGAGAAAGTCAGCTTCGGTACATTCTCCACCCATCTTCTGGATTGCTGCTGCCAGAAGTGGGCAGCATGCGAGCGGGAGATACTCCCGAACTGTCTGAGGTACGTGCTCGTCCGTGACGTGTACCTCATAGATGAGGAAGTAATACACTACTTGAAGCGAGAACAGAAGACTGTCGTCTCGCTGTACACTACTGATTACACTCTGGTGGCGGCAACCGCTAGCAGATCGTACAAAGATGACGATATCCAGTATCGACCTCTTCCGGGTGTCCAGATGAAGGTTGTCAACGGCAACGGCAACGTGCTGCCCGTGGAGCATCCGGGTTTGTTAATGGTAAGATACAATAAATATTGCTTATACCTGTGTATATAAATAACCATAAATAGAGATCTCTGTATACAAATATTATAAGGAAATGATGATACTTTGATAAAACAATCAGCAGAAATTGACCAAAATAAGTTTAACAAATAACTTACAAGTCATTGTATTAAGATATTAAAATAATTATATACACAAACAACGATTTAATATAATATGGTTTTATTTATGTATAAAATAATTTCGGGTTATCAAGAAAGTTTAATCAGATAAAGTGAATATCGAATAGATCTATCCAAATGTGACGGTATCTACTGTTTAAATGTTTTAAATAGTCCGATTAAAACATTTACAGGACCAATTTTTATTTCGGAAAATGCATTTTTAGATATAGCTTAATATTTGTAGGTAAAAAGTCCTCTCGCTAGCGTCGGACACCTAGAAGAGGACAGTGGGCACGATGACGTCACTGATTGGTACGAGACACGTGACGTGGCCAGCATCAGCGAAAACGGCAGAATAACTATCATTGACCTGTCTGTTGACGTCATTCGTCACGGTTCGTTGAAGATCTATCCGTCACTCATCGAGAAGCAACTAAGATGTTTGCCGGAAGTGATCAACTCTGGAGTCGTGGGCGTCCCTCGAGACGCTACACAACAAGACGTCTATGCATGCGTCGTCGTCACTTCCGGCAGTAGGATGACGGTCGATTATTTTATGCAGCTCTGCGAAAGGTTAAAGGTCAATGGCAAGCTCGATTGCTCGTTCAAATATGTGAAGATAATTGAACACGATTCGTTAACAGCTGTCGATGGAGAGCTGTCAAAGAAGATCAGCTGGCAATATCCAACTGTTGATCGTTATCTGTCTAGATCCAGATTAATTATGTTGATGATGGAAGATCTAAACAGAAAATAACGTAAACATAACATGACCCAATAACCTTTCCTGTGACCTGTAAAAACAAGCACCTGGTGAACCACACAGATTCTTTATCAATATAAATATTATTTGTTGAGTCTTCGGATGAATCGAAATTTATATTTCGCGATCAAACGTACAACATTGAAGAGAAATAATAGTATCTTGAGAATGATAATAATTATGTTAAATAATTCTTGTCATGTCATAAATGTAATTTTATAAATATTATATAAATTATTTCCAATTAGATGTTCTCAGCAAGGTCTGTGTGGATAAAGAGTATTACGACAGTCTTGTCTGTTTTATTTTTTTTAATAATAATCAATTTAGAAATATGTTTAGTACATGTTCCAAAGAACCCCAATATGGGGTTTCATTTGATTTATGTGTTATTTAGTAAATATAAATATTTTTTCTAATAGACCGATCCCGCTACGCATGCGCATTTGGATCCCGGGAGAGTTGTTAGGTGAGAAACATTTGCCAACCGGCCGATAACATGAAAGTCAATGGGATTATTTAAAACAAGATGGATTTAAACACTTGGGGGCATGGTCAATCTAGAACAAACTCAGATATTTGGATACATGAATCTATTCTGATTGTAGATAGCATGTTTTGATATACAGGTATATGTAAAGAGTGCCCTAAAATACGATCTCATTGAAGGTATTGTTAAAACAACAAATCGGATCCCACCATCTTTTTGGTCAACGTTGGTCAACAGGCACACTATTTTTCGTGAATTAAACCATGAATCCAGCATTTATTTATTCACGAATCAAATAATATAAACTAAAGATGTGGCTCTTTATATTTCTTTCACACTTATCAAAATAATAGTGTATTTTATTAACAAATTTGTGTCGATAACAAAATTGGCTTATCATAACATCCTGACACGTCTTTTAAAATCAAACTATGTAGTCACAGGGTCAACTACACGGAAAACGTTAGATGACCTCTTCAACAGTTCTATGTAATCAGTCTTTGTAAGAGACTCAAATGAATCCATTATGGACATCTACGCTATCCTGACTATCCTAGATCACACAGGAGCATATTAAGCTGAACCCAACTTTCGGTCCTCGTTTCTGTGACGCCAGATGAGGGAGGATTTTGTTTCCCCATCTAAGGCTGCGGTATGTTTCTTCCGAGCTCTAGCGAGAATCACGTCTTTCATCTTGAAATATTTAGAAACATCGCCAACTATTAGCTAAAACTCATCGTCTGAGATATGTCTGTCTATCAGATTAGGAGACTTATGGTCTGCGATTATGTGAACCTTGAAGGAAGGAAGCCATTTATTTCGCTTGTTTACGTTTTGGCGGGTTGGGTGCCATCCTTTTGTGCTGTGAATACACCAAATACCTGATCGAATGCTCCAGCGGCACTTCCCCGGGTGCTCTTAAAATGTTCACGATATTGTCAGTAGTGAAGTCTAGGTTGATTATTTGTAAAGAGCCGCTGTTAGATCCGGCGAGTGATATAAGTGTAACATGGACACTCTCAGTAAAGTCGCAGTTGACCTTCTAAAGATGTTCCTGATACTTATTATAATTTGTTTTCCCGAAGGTTATGTAACACTCCGATGTGTACAATGATGGTATTGTGGCCTGACAAGGTAGACGTGTCCACCCTGCGTACACCGGTCATAGTGTAATCAAGGTAGACGTGTCCATCTTGAGTACACCATTCATTGTGTACTCAAGTTAGTACATGTCCACATTGGGTACAAAGGTCATGGTATACTCATGGTCATGGTGTCGCCGGGATTCAGTATCGCAGTGAGTATCTCGGCTTCCTTGTAGGTCTTTTTTACATATACCTTTCTTGCGAAGTCTTCAGGATCGACATCCGGTCCGTAGAAATTCATATTAACAGCGAACTTCTAGTATCAGAGAGACTTGGAGATCGTAGTTGTCAGTGATAGTACCATCATTATAGTCTCTTATAGTAACCTTCAACTCGTCAAATTCTTATTGACCTCTTTGGGCATATCAACCCTGACGGCGTTCCTCACTGATGTAGCCCCCAGAAGATGGTAGCGCGCAACGTTGAGATACAGGTCCTCAACGTGGTTTAAAACCGATCGAGATCCGCGGTGTGAGTCCCCTAATCAGGAGTCTCCAGTATATTGCCGCGGGGAAGATAAAGACATTCTTCGAGGTTATCTGGCCTAAACAGAGTCCTCTGGATCCTGCGAAACTCGGGTTTTGTGAACTCATCGGTTCGGTTTCAATTGGCTTCACGACTTATAACTGACATGAAGAGTTGGCATCTCATGATGCCGAGATCTTATACCTCCAGCAACTTCTGCTTCAGTTCTTGATTGATACCGTCTAAAACTGATCTAAGATAGATATGTTAGCTAGCTGGGGGTCGGTATAAGTCGGTATAGGCCGGCGCAAGGGCGACATATCTCGGCGCGTGGGCCAGTGTCAGTCGTCGGCCCAGGGATCGCTGCGAGTTGTCCCGCGCTCGGTGTGGGTCGGCCCATGGGTCGATCATCGTCGCCGACCACGTAGGTACGAGCCATTGTGGATAGCCGCTGAAGAGTAGCGAGAACGTTCACTTTTCACTTAATTAGACGTATAATTTTGATTGTGTATATACCGTAACTTGGCGGGAAAACTCGTTTCTTGCTGGCTACTTTCTAAGATAATATGTGTGAAAAATAACTGTTCATCGTATCTAATATTACTATTGAGAATCGGCGGCAAAACTCGTCTCTGACTGCTCGCCATTTGCCTAATTTTCGTCGCATAACAACCGGATGTTGGTTGCCGGAGTAACAAACTCCCACAGGAGTATACATCCATCAAAGAATATTATATAAGTTAATAGAAGGCCGTTTTGTACAAATACTAACTTGACAAATATATGGCGTAATAATATAAACTAACAGATGTATATACACTGTGTTTGTGTGTTTCTATTTCTCTCTCTCTCTCTCTCTCTCTCTCTCTGCGCGCGCGCGCGGCTGTGTGTGTGTGTGTGTGTGTGTGTGTGTGTGTGTGTGTGTATGTTCTTCCAATGTAACAATTCATTTCTTACAATTGTATTAATTTCGATTTTGTTTGATGTTAAATATTATCTCTTGTAAAGTGTGTGTAATCAATCAAGATACACATAAATACATACTGACGGACGGCTTTGCAGACAGACAGACAGACAGACAGACAGACAGACAGACAGACAGACAGACAGACAGACAGACAGACAGACAGACAGACAGACAGACAGACAGACAGACAGACAGATAAACAGACAGATAAATAGACAAACAGACATACGGAGAGACGAAGAAGTGATTGTGCATAATATTTATTCAAAAGTTTGCACCTACAAAGTACCTAGCAGTAAGATTATAAAAGTTACTGTTAAAAGTGGAAGCGATTTTTTTCTTGACATGTAGAAATAATTGAAAATATATAATAATATTAGAATGCGTTTGTGTGTGCGTGTGTGTGCGTGCGTGCTGGTGTGTGTGTGTGGGGGGGGGGTGTATGTGTATGTGTTATACATAATATAATGGGACTATGTTTTATATATATATATATATATATATATATGGTACATTGTCGTATCTCTTTTGTGACGTAGGAATTTCCAGATTCGAAAAGTGCATTATGGGTAGACGACGAAGGCGGAGATTGCCGACAACAAAACGAGGACAACCGAAGTAATAACTGGAATTAATAGAAAATCTTGTTAGTGAATTTATAAAACATACTGCCTGACATAAATACACAAATAGCCAGCTAACTAGCTTACATATAGACAAAGAGACAAACACACAGAGAGACAATAAGGTAGACATACAAATAAACAGACAGACAATAAGGCAGACATACAAACAAACAGAGAGACAATAAGACAGACATACAAACAAACAGAAGACAATAAGGCAGACATACAAACAAACAGAGTGACAAAAAGGCAGACATACAAACAAACAGAGAGACAATAAGGCAGACATACAAACAAATAGACAGACAATAAGGCAGACATACAAACAAACAGAGTGACAAAAAGGTAGTCATACAAACAAACAGAGACAATAAGGCCGACATACAAACAAACAGAGAGACAATAAGACATACATACAAACAAACAGAGAGACAATAAGGCATACATACAAAACAAAAAGAGTGACAATAAGGCAGACATACAAACAAACAGAGTGACAAACATAAGTACAAACAGGCAGACATGCAAACAAACAGAGAAACAAACAGAGACAAAGAGGTAGACATACAAACAAACAGATAGACAAACAGAGAGACAAAGAGGTAGACATACATACAAACAGAGAGACAAACAGAAGTACAAATAGGCAGACATGCAAACAAACAGAGAAACAAACACAGACAAAGAGGTAGACATACAAACAAACAGATGGACAAACAGAGAGACAATAAGGTAGACATACAAACAAACAGAGAGACAAACATAAGTACAAACAGGCAGACATGCAAACAAACAGAGAAACAAACAGAGACAAAGAGGTAGACATACAAACAAACAGATGGACAAACAGAGAGACAAAGAGGTAGACATACATACAAACAGAGAGACAAACAGAAGTACAAATAGGCAGACATGCAAACAAACAGAGAAACAAACAGAGACAAAGAGGTAGACATACAAACAAACAGAGACAAAGAGGTAGACATACAAACAAACAGAGACAATAAGGCAGACATACAAACAAACAGAGAGACAATAAGGTAGACATACAAACAAACAGAGAGACAATAAGGTAGACATACAAACAAACAGATAGACAAACAGAGAGACAAAGAGGTAGACATACATACAAACAGAGAGACAAACAGAAGTACAAATAGGCAGACATGCAAACAAACAAACAGAGAAACAAACAAGAGACAAAAGGCAGACATACAAAACAAAAAGAGAGACAATAAGGCAGACATACAAACAAACAGAGTGACAAACATAAGTATAAACAGGCAGACATGCAAACAAACAGAGAAACAAACAGAGACAATAAGGTAGACATACAAACAAACAGATAGACAAACAGAAGTACAAACAGGCAGACATGCAAACAAACAGAGAGACAAACAGAGACAAAGAGGTAGACATACAAACAAACAGAGACAATAAGGCAGACATACAAACAAACAGAGAGACAATAAGGTAGACATACAAACAAACAGAGAGACAAACATAAGTACAAACAGGCAGACATGCAAACGAACAGAGAGACAAACAGAAGTACAAAGAGTAGACATACAAACAAACAGAGAGACACACAGAAGTACAAAGAGGTAGACATACAAACAAACAGAGAGACAAACAGAAGTACAAAGAGGTAGACATACAAACAAACAGAGAAACAAACAGAAGTACAAAGAGATAGACATACAAACAAACAGAGAGACAAACAGAAGTACAAAGAGTAGACATACAAACAAACAGAGAGACAAACAGAAGTACAAAGAGATAGACATACAAACAAACAGAGAGATAAACAGAAGTACAAAGAGGTAGACATAGAGACAAACAGAGAGACAAAGAGGTAGACATACAAACAAACAGAGAGACACAAAGAAGTTCAAAGAGGTAAACATACAAACACACAGAGAGACAAACAGAAGTACAAAGAGATAGACATACAAACAAACAGAGAGACAAACAGAAGTACAAAGAGGTAGACATACAAACAAACAGAGAGACAAACAGAAGTACAAAGTAGACATACAAACAAACAGAGAGACAAACAGAAGTACAAAGAGGTAGACATACAAACAAACAGAGAAACAAACAGAGACAAAGAGGTAGACATACAAACAAACAGAGAGACACAAAGAAGTTCAAAGAGGTAAACATACAAACAAATAGAGACAAACAGAAGTACAAAGAGATAGACATACAAACAAACAGAGAGACAAACAGAAGTACAAAGAGTAGACATACAAACAAACAGAGAGACACATAGAAGCACAAAGAGGTAGACATACAAACAAACAGAGAGACAAACAGAGACAAAGAGGTAGACATACAAACAAACAAACAGAGAGACTAACTCAATGAATACACAAATAGACTGGCATTAATTTCAGACTACATGAATTGTTAGTTTTATTTAGTTTGATCATGTTTAATTTGTAATAATAGATTGATATCTTACCCGTGTTACCAATAGAGCTAAAATTATTATTATTATTAGTATTCACTGGTGGAGGGCGAGTTGTTTTACACAACTCTACAGCATCTAGTATAGCTTCTGTCTTGACGACAACATTCCGGAACAGGACACACTTATTAGGATCCAGAAAATATTCGATACATTCCTTAACAAATTGGACGTCTCTGGAAATAGACAATATTAAGAGTTGAGAACGAGTTATATATATATATATATATATATATATATATATATATATATAATTAACGGAACATGTGCAGTGTACGAAAAATACACAATCATAAACTTCATCCACTAAAAAATTACGTGACCTATAATCAAGATTTCAGATGTCAAGCTGACATTTTCAAAATGTTCAAAGTTATGTTCACTTGAGTCACAACCATAACTTGGCATATACATTCATAAAATATGATTCTTTGTACTAAAAAAGTTGTGCGCGCGTGTGTGTGTGTGTGTGTGTGTGTGTGTGTGTGTGTGTGTGTGTGTGTGTGTGTGTGTCGTTAGACATGTATGTGTGTAAACGATACACGCAATTATACTCAATTGTTTGTAACTCTTCGATCAGCTTTCTACTAAATACATGTGATGCAACGATTTGCTGAATATTAACCAATTCTTCTATTATGTATACGTTAAATGTACTTACTCGCATTTCTTTTTCTCATAGACATTCCTGTAAGAGCTGGCTATGATGTCCTGAGGGTAAGAAGTAAGTATTTCGGAATCCTGTTCGACGTCGATGCATTCTTTAAATTTCTCCTCAACGTTAACATCTTTACAATCTATAATTAATCCAGGAATAAAAAGCCTTCGTATAAATGGAAAAATGTCTTTTTTGGGGGGCAGGTAAACCATATTGTTGAAATAACGTTAGTCTATAAACAGAGATAACGTCTTACGGTGTGTTTATATCACTAAACAATCCATAATATTATAACAATAATAATAAAATACCCTTGTTATGTGTTAGTGTGGTGTTAAATGTTTGTATGGTATTAGCTATTTGTGTTGCGTATGTTGTTAGTGTGGTGGTATGTGTTAGTGTGGTGTTTGTTGTTAGTATGGTGCTGGCTGTTTGTGCGGTATTTATTGTTAGTGTAGTATTAGGTGTTAGTATGGTGTTTGTTGTTAGTGTGGTGTTAGCGTGGTGTTAGTATTTATATGCTATTAGTGTATTGTTTGTTACAGTAGTAGTAGTAGTAGTACTATTAGTAGTAGTAGTAGTAGTAGTAGTAGTAGTAATAGTTGCAGTAGTAATAGAAGGAGTTATTGTTGTTTATAATCATCGCCTTTATTTACATACCTTTTTGACAAACTGTATTTACAAACGATTTCAGTTTTCCAAAATCAAAAGGATCCCGTAACTGAAGATCATGTTGAAAACGGTCAGGAAGTGTCAACATAGGATATTGACACGTCAGTGACAGACCCTCGACACATTGCTCAATTTGATCCCAATCTAAACTTTCCATCTTTCTGTAAAATTATATTTACCACAAGCAGATAATATTACATCACACACACATACGAACACACACACACACACACACACACACATATATATATATATATATATATATATATATATATATATACGCCCGCGCGCGCGCGCATACACACACACAAACACACAAATAAATGATCAGACAGACCAAGACAATAATATTTATAATCAGCGTTTGTTCTATTATTAATCACATCAGAGCTCCAGATAAATACTTACCCACAACGTTCATTCTGCTCCTCTTTGTTCCCAACATTCCACGCAAGGCGCAGAAGAGCCTTGAATCCCTCCAGTGACAGTTTGTTGTCCTGGTTTGTGACATCCAGAGCGCTCCAGAGATCACCCAGACAGCTAACCCAAGATTCCATGTTACAGGTAGCTTAAAGAAAGCGAAAAGAACTAATCAATTATAATGGTAAATAATTCGATCTGAAAAATTGTTCTCGGCTGATCTAATGTGCTAGTTAGTGGCAAGGTTTGGCGGGGGGGGGGGGGATTGGTTCGGGGCAGGTGGCATGTAGGCGATACCTATGTATTTATTCGGCGAGAAATAATCATTCTTTCCGAAGACCTTATAAATAATAGATTTGTTTAGTGTCTTTTTTTTAACTCGGTGAGAGTAAACCAGCTCGGTGTAGCCCCCGACACCGATAACATCCAAAACAAGACCATTATTACAAGCTCAAGTTGGTCATTTGTATTATAACTGTTGACCAATAGTCCGATGTTTGTTAGATTTTCTATAGTTCTGTTAATATTAGCGAGTATGTATTTATTTAGATCTTAATGTCTATGTAGCCACCATTATTATAATACAAATACACACAGATACAATGATCATCTTTAGCGTTTTAGTTCCCCTCTCCCCCTCCCAATATTTATATATTAATTGAATGGTGACAAGATGATGATGATGATGATGATGAACACTAATAGTATTATTTTATATATGTGTCTCTCATATATGGGGTCAATTCAATTCCAGAATTGGAATTGATGGTCAATTTGATCGAGAACTTTGGTTCCTACTGATGGTAAGAAGTATTAGGCAAAAAAGTCGTTAAAACGGAATTAGAATTGATTAATTTGGAATTGGAATTGACCCCATGTCTGGACTGTCCATTTATTTGTCCGTCTATATGTCTATCTGTATATGTGTCTGTCTGTATGTGGACATGTATGTCTGTCTGTATGCATGTCTGTCTATCGTAGTCCTGTTTTAGCGAACACACCCTAGCCACGTCTAAACAACGGCAGCAATCACCCCCCCCTCTCACTCTCCCACACCACACCCCATCAAATATCGCCATTTCTCGTCAACTAACTTTCATTTATTGTCTTCACAATCGCGTTGCCATAGGTCTCATGAGCCACTGTACAGTCTGGTAGCATCTGATTGGCTGTGGCGACGAGCGGAAGTTCAGCTAGCCAGTACTTCCGTTCTAAGGCAGAACAATGAGCCATATTCATATCATAACAATTAGTGGTTTGTTGTAAGTAACTGAAGAGAGAGAGAGAAGAAACAAACATGATAACATGTTTACGTGATGGAGGATGAGAATAAACTGTTTTTATTTGTAATCATTATTCTTTTTCTTAAAATACATTTTCATATGCGACTTTGACATCACAGTTCTTTGGACTTTGATCAGATATTAATTGGACTTGTAGACTTGTGGACATTCGACGTAGAGAAGTACTCCCCGAGGAGGATACTGCTTTTAGTCGCCACTCGTTTTTTCCGCCGAATATGTCATTTAATGTAAATTCTGAATTTATTTAAAATGAGGCCCCGTGGTGAAGCAGTAAATTACATACAATGCGTGTCTCCCTCTCAGCCACTTAAAATAACTGCCATTTCGGCCATTATTTAAACAATAACATATTGTTAGTACTTACAAACAGAAGTCTTTCCCGTCCAATAAGTTATTTCTGTTGTTCGGGTTCTCTTGGAAGCTACAATCACTTAGTATACGATTGGCATTATTTTGTTCTGCTGCACACTCTGATAAGTTAAATAAATATATCAGTGATGGTTGATGGACTTATGGATATCTACCTACTAGATATATCTAATAAGCAAACACAATAAGCATTTAGATGCAGACAAATATACTTACTTCCGTCCGAGTTGATGTCAAGGTCAATCTTACAAATACTAAAAGCCAATATCCAGACATTTTCTTGGTGCAGGTTATTGACAACAGATTGTTCCAGAAAGGAACAGTTACCAATGATTGTGTTTTTCAGACAGTTCTTCATCGTCCCAAGGTAACTGGATCAGAGTACAGAACAATATTCGGTAAAAACAACAAAAACTTCATTATATAAAAGATCTAGATTAGCTAGAATCCACATTTTAATCCATCAAATGTGCCATCAAACGATTGAAATAATTCAGTAAATTATTCGCGTGTTTATTCATATCGACGGCTGTCGTCCATTTCTGGTTTAAGGCGTTTCGCTTAGGTTCGTATGCAAATTATGATTACAGGGAGAATTTCCAGGATATAACATCACGTTCGGAAATTGCACACAAAGGGACATCCTGTATCGCGCAGTCTCTCTATGTGCGCAAAAGATCTAAACTCCGTTTACAATGAATGAACACAACAAAACACCGAAAACACAAATAGAAACACATGGCTAACTGAGTTTGGCAATTAGTGGCGTTATCTTCGTAAAGGTCCGTCTGTGTTGACGGAGGCTCGTGAATATATAAATCCACATGTCATGTAGTCGTTTATCAAAAGAAATTCTTGTTAATTTACTGGCAAATTTGATGCCTGAAAACATTGATTATTGTAAATCTCTCTCTCTCTCTCTCTCTTATATATATATATATATATATATTATATATAATTCGCACAGACAAGTCACAAGATTAGGTTTATATCCAGTTTATGTTAATAAAGAAATGAATTTAAATATTCCGTAAATGTAATGCTGATAATTTAGGATAATTTCAAATTCACATTTTGTTTATCTAAGAACCGGAAATGAAAATAGCAGATTTGGAAGTTGAACAAGCGAAATTGAGTCGATAAAAAGTGCAAATAAAATAATAATAATAATTCTCGCGATTCTAGAACCACCTTTTATTTATTATTTCTCGTCGTGGGATAAACATACCTGCAATCAGTCTTGAAATCTTCTTTTTTGTTAAATTTAGCAATAATAGTTGTAGCAGTTTCTGCACCAGCATCTTTTTTACACTTGTTATCAATCATGTTGATCTTACTCATTATGTTGTCACATGCTGGAAGATAATGATGATAAAAATATGGCATAACATATGTCATCTTTATTTGATACACAGACAAGGTGACATGGACGTGACAAAACGTGACGTGACAAAATACGATTACACGGCCAGACACACCACATCACACACCACAACAATATACCACCACACACCACACCACACAACACAACCACGACCATACCATAATTAAACCACATCATAGCCACAATAGAACACCCGACCACCACAACACACTGTACTACGCTGTATCACATCATATATACCACATTACAGAGTGTCACACACTAGACCACACAACAGCCTCAACACGTCACACTACACCCAAAACCCACCACAATACAACTATACCACATCAAAACCACAACACATCACAACACAACCATACCACTTCAAAACCAAAGAATGCCACAATACGACCATACTACATCAAAACCCAAAACACACCACAATATAACCATACCACATCAAAACCACAACATACCACAATAAAAGCATACCACATCAAATCCACAACATGCCACAATACGACCATACCACATCAAAACCACAACATGCCACAATACGACCAGCATCATATAGTATATATATATATATATATATATATATATACCTACACATATATCCACATTTAGTCTTACATATAGCTCGACAACTAGCTATTGTTATATATGAGCTCCGGTGGCCTAGCGGTTAAGCACCCGGCACTTGGTGCCAACGGTCACAGGTTCGAACCCCGTAAGAGGTCGAAACTTTTCCAGGATTAATTTCTCGGCTCACACATCGTGGGTGGCTGACCACGTTAAATGGCGCTGCCGTCTCCACTGAATTATTTAAAATAAAGGGGGACGTTAAAAACCCCTGAGGACGTAAAACACTCTGGCAGTGACCACCCTCAGGGTATTTCGGCTCCATCTTTCCGTACTGCTCCCCTGTGAGTGGTGGGGGAGGGGGTTTCTCAACCACTCCAACATAGAGGCTGTGCTGATTAAGCGACAGCCTGGGGATTCTCCCCGAACAACAAAACAAACTATATATATATATATATATATATATATATATCCCACCTTGTAACCCTATAAACAGCCCATAAATGTAGTCACGTACTACCCACAATATATCCCTATACATAGTGAGTTATTGCCTAATATATGATACCACATATAAGCCATATATACAGACCATCAGAACATATATCTTCAATGGCCATCAATGTTGTCATCTTGTCATAAATATTGGTCTTTATCTCGTACATTAGATATATTACACCAGACCAGAGTGGATCACGTCGTGGTACTCTTAACATGGAACACTTATCTGACAGACTACTTCGGCAGTTAGTTATCTTGGACCACTTAACATCATTATATTGGCTGAAAAATCACACACAAACAATATATATATATATATATATATATATATATATATATATAGTGACAATGACAATGAATACTTAATCACTTGTATGTCTATACACCGGTATTCATACATTCATTAGATATATTTGGCATGATTTGTATCAGTCAATCTTACTTTGAAGAGCATTATTTATTATCGGGTTGATCTGTTTATATTTTGACATCACTTATAATTATGTCTGAACATATTTATATTAGCTCTGAAAATTTGAAATGAAGGTGAACTGTGCCTTTAATTAAATTCGATACTAAAACTTTTACAAATGTTCTCTCTCTCCCTCTATCTCTCCCACCCCCTTTCTCTCATTCTAAATCAAAGAATACAAATTTCAGAGAATCAACCAACTAACTAATTAACTAACTAACTATGGAACACCGGCCAGAGATGTTATCTTGTTAACGAGTCATGGTACATCCAGGTTGGACATCAGCCGAGAACTTCAGAATTGGCGGATCACTGAATG
This sequence comes from Paralvinella palmiformis, assembly GCA_025642065.1. Taxonomy (NCBI): domain Eukaryota; kingdom Metazoa; phylum Annelida; class Polychaeta; order Terebellida; family Alvinellidae; genus Paralvinella; species Paralvinella palmiformis. The sequence goes on from JAODUP010000908.1 coordinate 20,658, forward strand.
AAAAAGTGCTATTGTCAGATGAGGTTTACTTCACGGAATTTCCACAATGATCTGTATAGGAAGCGACGCCGATCCGTAATCTTTCGACCAAGTGGCAAAACCGGATTGCTATATCCCCCTCCCTCCCGATGAAGTAACTGAAGCCATCGTACGACCATTTGATGTTATAATGAGAGATGAACTAAGGCGGTGGGGATGGACATCACAAACTGACCAACTAGGAGTTGTGCGTGCGTGCGTGCGTGCGTGCGTGCGTGCGTGTGTGTGTGTGTGTGTGCCCCCTACCATTGACCATCCTCTGAGTACAGTTAATGACCTCAAGGGAGCCTTACTTCAGGAGTGGGCGAACATCCCTCAAAATAAAATTGATTGACTGATACAAATCGTGCAAATCTTTCTGATGAATGTATGAATCCTCGTCTGAGGGCATACAAGTTACTGATCTGTGGTTAGCATTGTTTTTGTAATTGGTGAAATAAAACAAAATGGGCTTCGAAAATACTGTTTTTATCCTCTTTTTCTAAAATTCTTATAATAGACGATTACGTTAATATCTTAACCTAGATTATTCAGATATCACACAAACATATATATATATATATATATATATATATATATATACGATATGAAATATACAAAATGTGCTGAATAGTCAGTAAAAAGTTAAATTGCTGTCTTAATTGGTTTCAGTAGCATACTAACCTACAGTTGTCCCTATTTTGAGCCAATTCACGTGTGACATCCGGTACATTAAACTTGATGATTTTATTTAGGTCAAAGCCTTCTTTAACAGGGTCAATGCCAGGTAAAGCTGAGAGCAGACTGTCATGACAAGTCAGCCATGACCACAAATTACAATCTATATGGAAAATATAATAAATAAACCATTATATATATATATATATATATATATATAACAAAACCCGTTTTTTACGAAAACCGGATGTAATGCCTTTCGATATAAGTATTTTATTGTATATACATTTTTTTAATGTTTTTAATTTCTTTTTAATATATTTACTTTTTAAAAACTTCTTTTATCAATTATTGTTAATTTTTTTATATTACTTCCTTTTATTGTGATGTATGTGTTGTAGCTGAATGACGTAATGTCAGACGCAATGATGTTCTCTGAACTGATATTTACTCTAGAAAGTGGGGTGAAGGCGAATTTTATGTGGGCCGAAATGACGTAAAACGGGTTATATATATATATATATATATATATATATATATATATATATATATATATATACAGTATGTTACCTGATTGTTTGTTGTGACGCGTCACAGTCGTTTCTTCTATGTTTAGCTGACAATCAAAGAGATGAGCAAACTTTAGGTGAGGGATGAGCTCTCGATAAAATGACAACTTATATACCTGACACCGGATGAGTGACTCGTCTTTAAAAAAACAATCTATTAGATCTTGACTGGTCCTGAACAAATGATAAGAATAGATTAGTGAAGCCAATGACACACACACACACACAAAGAGACACACACACACACAGACATACACACACAGACACACACACACACACACACACACACACACATATATATAAACAGACACACATACAAACACACACAAACACACACACACAGTCAATACTTACTGACATATACCGTATTTTGTCAGTTTACTAGTATACTCATATGTTGAGAGTAGCTTGTATATGTTGACACAGTTCTCGATATGTTTGTTGGCGATAATCCAACCATCATCACTGCCGCACTCTATCGATAAATATTAAATAGTTGAACACACACACACACACACACACACACAAACAAATATATATATATATATATATATATATATATATATATATAAGGGTATTACCCTCTGTGCATAATAAATAGATAGGTAGGTATATAAGGAAATATTAGCGTCTTGGGGACCATAATCTGTAGAGAGTAGATAAGTGGTTATGTGAGATATGTCTAGAAGACACTAAACGACTGATGAATAAATATATTCCTATTTCTGGATATATAACCTATTGGGAACGTTTGTAAAGGGTCACTCCATCGTACGTAATGACGTTGTTTAACAACAACATTTGTTTACGTAGTTAGCTAAATAGGCTGAGTGACTGCTAAAGGAAATCAGATAAAGTGACAGATGAAACATCCTTAAGACGTAGCTGGGCCTGGATTAGCATACAGCTGCAATTGTATGGTCAACTGCACTACTTGTTTAGCTTATTAACTAGACTCTAATGGTTGCCCTTCTAACATCAACATCTCGTATGACGACTCAATAAATAATATTCTATAGTTATATCTGTATTGTTATAGGCTATTGATGCCTATTTTAGAGCGATCAATCGCCGTCCAAAATCGCGCATACATTTATAACTCGTAAGTAAGCGAGCTAAAGATCAACATCCAGTTAGGAGATTCGAACTTGCGACCAGCTAGCTAGCTAATCGTCCACTACCATAACATCAGATCTACACCGTAGCGCGTCTGTCTGTCTCTAGAGCGATAATAAGATTCGTTATGGCTAAACCCAGTCGCACCGAACTCGTCACAGTAATCTGAACACAAGTAATGACATCATTCGTAGCTAGGACGCATCTAGACACTTCTCTTGGCATAGAGCCATAACGTCTACAACAGAAGCACCCCCAAACTAGATGTAAATAGATTTGTTTTAAATGATGTCTTAGATGAAAACACCTGAAACTTATTTAGATGAGTCATGCCATATTATATTGAGAGGTATGTTTTGTTCGAGGTATTGTTAATTCTCTGATGATTCACCTGTTTTATTTTCTCCTTAAACAGGTATACATCTATTTGTGCGATAAAGTCGAGAAACTCGGACACCAGAAGACACTCTGGCGTCAACTGAATTAAGTTAACACCACACCCACTCTCTCTCTCTCTCTCTATATATATATATCTATATATATATATATATATGTGTGTGTGTGTGTGTGTGTGTGTGTGTGTGTGTGTGTGTGTGCATATACGTATATATATATATATATATATATATATAGCGTGCGTGCGTGTATGTGTGTGTGTGTGCGCACGCGTGGGGATGAATCATGCTTCTCCCTGATAAACATATTTAGACATATATCATATCTAAGTATCTAAGTTATTATGTTAAGTTTCAACAATGGAATGATAACAGTTTATTAAATGGTGTAACTGTATGATGTTGAATAATGTCAAATGAAAAAAAATAGATACAGAATGTTATCATATAGTTACATCTTAGTTACATCTCGACGCACTAAAGAGCAGTTATGTCGCTGTGTTATTAATCTGGGGGTACAAGTTTAGGTACCATGAGAATGTTAATAAACTGTTGTTGTTAATTTGTCGAGCTGGGATGACGCAGTTAGTTAGAGTGCAGGACCTGTCAGGGCGTGATGGGTATGTGTCTGAGTAACGCTTTGGGCCTATAAATGGCAACGTGCCTTCATATGCTCCCATGGGAGTTGAGATATGTGCTAGGCCAGCTGTCTAGATGGATAAGGCGCTATATAAATGCCACATATTATTATGTTATTATAATTATAATTTGTTATCCCCCCCCCCCCCGACAAACAAATAATGATCCTTTCTAGCTTTAGCGCTGACCAAAGATATCCCCCTCGAAGTGACGGGATATGTTTAAAATTTTTATTTTATCTTTTTTATTTTATTTTATTTTAAGCGGTGAATCGTGATTTTGTTCACTATATATCAACAGTAAACATTTGTTTTGAAGGGGAGAGGCGCTAAAATTAAATATTTATTTATGTCTAGCACTATAAAATGTAAGTTTACTAAATAGTACTCATATTTCATAACAATTTCATTACAAGTTGATACATTTACTGTCTCGATGTTAGTTGTAAAACTTCACTTGTCTAATTATAATTAATACTATGGTGTCTGGTGTCTGAGTGTCATTCTTAGAATATGTTGTAATTCGGTTTTCAGTTTAAAGCGTTATATGTTGTTTAAGGGGTTACATAGTATATTGTCGTTGTTGTTAGATAATAGATTATTATTATTATTATTATTATTATTATTATTATGCCAACGTAGATAATATCACGTTTATTCATAAGCAATAGAGATGTTAAGTTGCTGGGGTTACTTACCTGGTAATGGTGTTGTTGTTGTTGTTGTTGTTGTTGTTGTGCTGGTGGTAGACATACCTGGAAGATGAATAACATTTCTTAGTGTAAATATAATTATTAATTGACATTAAATAGGAATAAATCAACACAAACTAAAATTTATTATATCTGTGTTTTGTGTTCGATATATCGGAATACTACGATTATGTCGAATATACGTGATAGTGGCTGGGCGATAAATTAGTGAGTAAGAACACGAGAGACTCTTGATTCGAATCCACGAATAACCGGATCGTTTTCCACGTTCTCAATAACAAACTGATAATCCTGATGGGTTAGTTATGATCAATTATGTGCCCGCAGCTGGTAAACCACCAGGATCTTATACATGGACGAAAAACAAATGGTACTAATAGATTCGTTCCTGTTAACACATAAACGAATACCTTATTTGAATTCTTGAATGTTTCGAATAAAGCCGTAATGGAGTGTTGTAATAATATGTGCGCGCACGCGTACATACACGCACATATGCACGCATGTACAGTTTGTATAAACATTCCGTACGATCATCAGTGGTCACGATGGCGGGGGGTGGAATATTATTTGTAGAATGCGGCATTTATTTATAATGGGGGGGGGGGGGGAGTTAATAGCTCGATCCAGGCGAAATGCGTTGCATCGGTTACCAGCTGCGGTCTGGCGTTAGAAACAGCTATGGCGCCCACAGTTAAACGGCTATGGCTACTTTCGACTAACGGAGAATACTGGAAATCTTTCAGCAAATTATTTAATATTATACGGAGACTGAGACTAGTATTGTATCTCTCCAAATGATTTAACTCAATATTTATCAAGATATAGCCCAGTGATTGAGCGGACCGATCTTTCCAGATGATTGACACAGCTAATCCTTCATTATTAATGTTGACTCGTAGGGGATTTTTAGCTCAATTTAAATTGATTTTAATGAATATTTATAATATTTAATGTAGATGTAACAGGCAACTTGCAAGTTTTTGAAATATTACTTTTACTTGTACCTGGGAACCAATCATATCTGTCACCTGTATATTATTTTTTTTTTAAATAAATTATATTAGAGTATTAACACCCTTGATATTTACATTAAGTAAACATTGCACCGATGGCTGATTCAGAAAATAAAACAGTTAATTCACTTTCAATACAAGATATCATGTATAAATACCAATGCTATAATAATAGAAATCACCGGTTCAATTATAATCGAGGTGATGATTAATTTTATCCATTCACATCGTCATGTCAGATGGCAAATGTTCTACAGAAATAACTAGACGGGCCGGATCATGACAGCCATGCAAATCGCGCTGAACGTTACTTAGTTTAGTGGCATATATCTATTGGATGAAGTCTGGATGATCTGGAGATTACGTACTCTTAATGAACTATAAATAAAATCTAAATTTAGCCATTAAATAGCCTATATACAACTTCTAAGTACGACATTTATTGGCCATAACACGCGTAAATCGCCACGCAACACAGTGATTCTTAGACTTCTAACCCGAGACCGTAGTGTGAAATTCAGCCGCAGCGTGTCGCCAGGGATAATTGAATCGGTCCATTGGTTCCAGTTCGGGCTTTGCTAGTTGTTATACACCATTGTATAAAGAAATTCTGACACCAGACGGAGTAGTGGCCATCAAAATCAGATGGTCAGGATTTCTACTAAACGACGAAGCCTCCCACATACAGGCGTTAATAAACTAATACGATACCCAAGACAAGTTGGAGCTCTGCAATACCGTTTGCTACGATCAACACCAGAGGAATAACACATCTGTCGGCAGCCATTTTTAGCCAATTTCGAACACTGAAGCGAACTTTTTGAGTAATTACTGCGATCTTGAGCCAATTATAGACGACTTACATTTTTCATCCGCTTCTTTTTTAATATTCGTCACCTCGAACTGAACTTCTATTTTCTCACCGTCACTACACTGCGTTAATTTGTCAGGAGCATTACATTGGTCAACTTGCAGTTTAAATATGTCAAGTTCCCTAAAAATACACACATAATTGTATCACTAATATTGGTGACAATGCACTAAGTTAATCAGGTAATTAATACACAAAACGAGCCAGAAAGATAATACACAAAGGTAAGTAATACACAAAATATTGCTGTCGATAAAGAAAACTAAATAGGTAGACAATACACAAACGTTCTCGCTATTATTACACACACTGTATATTATACACGTAATACCGAAGTGACACGTGACGATTGACTATTTGCTTTATATCTGATTGATACTTACTTACAAAAATCGTCGTCTTCCGTAATGTGGGCACGTTTGCCAGTTAAACATTCCATTACGTTAGAATGTTCACATTGTGAAGCAGCTAACTGTATGTCTGAAATTATTAACAGAATTACACACACAGACGCGCGCGCGCGCGCACACGCACACACACGCACACACAAAGGGCGATCCAAGCAGTGGAAATGAGTGGGTTTTAACTGCCCTGTGCTGTAGTCAAATTGGTCGCCTCTTTCTTTAACGTAACACAGCCTCGACTGCAGGAAATACACCTATATAAAATATTTACATAGAGAGACAACGCGACTATAAATGGCCCCGACTTCAAATTTGAGCCACATGGAAAAACAGCAATTACCAAAAATGGCTCTAAAATTACAAGAAAATAAGAACATTATAGTATTGGATTTAACCCCCCCCCCCCCCCAAACAAAGTGGCTGCCCTGTGCCCGCACATCCCACGCTAGGCCACTGGATCCAGGTACACGAGAAATGTACTTAATTATAAACGCTTTTACCTAGTATCAGTCCCTAGTCCAGGTACTCATCAATCAAATATAGACAAGTATACGCAAAGTTCTATCTAGTATAAGAACATCAATAATATGTACACGTATATGAGGTACCATATATTAATAGATAGTAGATTGTGACAGGAATAGGTCAACTGACGACATATCTAGGTCAGTATAATACCTACTGTACTAGAATTTTTTTTAGAATTAGCTAATTTATGATGTAGCTAACGGCACTCAGGCACTAGCTCAGAGCTTCAGGACATCCGGGTTCATGTCTTAGAAGACATAAAAGTCAACATTCTACAGAAAAGTTGTTTGTTCAAATGAGACATAGTGCCACATAATTGTCACATAGACGTCACATAAATATTACCGAGATACTCTGACTGATGAGGCAACATATTATAAAAAAATTAAATAATCGTTTACCCCGAGGTGCACGACTCCTGCCCTCCCCCTCTCTCTCTCTCAAGAGAGAGAGATAGATAGGTAGAGAGAGAGGGGGGAGATATATATATCTATACATATATATCTCACTCGCTCTCTCTCTCTCTCTCTCTATATATATATATATATATATATATATAAAGAAAGAGAGAAAGTCTCCTCTGCCTGGGTTCGGTGCCTAATTGATGCCTGGTAAGTTAGTTGAGAGATATTTAACAGACTATATAACAGAAAGTAATATTTACCGACGATTAGACTTATTACCACCAGAAGATGGAACCATCCAGTCCGTGGATACATTATTAACATCAATCTTAAAATAATAATAATATAATAATCAGTTATCTTTGGCTTATCTCAGGACTGACATATATAGATTATATGTGAGTAAGTAAATGAGTGAGTGATACATTTAAAGATAGTTTAGTTCTTTTAATAAAACACAGGTGTATATGTGTGTGTATGGACGTGCATGAGTGAGTGCAAGAGTGTATAGTAATGATATATATATATATATATATATATATATGTCAGTATGACAATAACTATACACTTACCTGTTCCTCCTATTTTCAACTATTTTCAAGTTTCGGTATATTTTCGATGACAAACTAAGCTTTCTCTCTACTCAGTCCCAAAGATCTCTATTCCTATCTAAAAATCCTAGCGCGTCTCTTGGTCCTTTAACAAAACACTGACACAGGTAGAACCATAAAACGTAATATTAACTAGATGGGGAGCTTATCAAAACCTGATATCCAACATTAAATATGGAAAAAACATGGTATAATATCTGCCAAAAGCACCCATAGAAAGACGGATATTAAAAATTTACTGGTTGGTTCAACGGGTTGTGTAATTAATATGATGTTAACGTAGGACAAACCTATCTAAGCGGCCATTTTGAGATGGTCCCAGGAAGAGTTTATAGAGGAAGTGAGGCATCTCATCTCGCGACTCTTAAACAGTCACACAGCCTGTCAAGTGAACCGTATCACAGCCGCCAGGTTGTTATGACTGTTGCTATATAATAGATTTGTATTTGGTTTTCTAGCTATAGATAAAGTTGTTGATGTTGTTGTTGTTAGTGTGAATGGCTGATCACAGGTGAGTCTTTTGTCGTCGCCGAGTACATACGGAGAAATGCCTAAAGCTGACATAGATCTTATCAGCCAACCCTTCGCTATAGCGTCAACCATAATTAACCACTACTCAGCAATTAACTGAGCGACCAGCCAACCAACCAATTAATTAAACAATCAACCAACCGACTTAACAACAAGTCAACCAACATACCAAAGTATCAAACGCAAACCAGTCAACTAGTGTAGTATACAAAACAGTGTAGTATACAAACAGTCTAGTCTACAAACGGTCTAACATACAAACAGTCTGGTCTACAAACGGTCTAACATACAAACAGTCTGGTCTACAAACGGTCTAACATACAAACAGTCTGGTCTACAAACGGTCTAACATACAAACAGTCTGGTCTACAAACGGTCTAACATACAAACAGTCTGGTCTACAAACGGTCTAACATACAAACAGTCTGGTCTACAAACGGTCTAACATACAAACAGTCTGGTCTACAAACGGTCTAACATAACAAACAGTCTGGTCTACAAACGGTCTAACATACAAACAGTCTGGTCTACAAACGGTCTAACATGCAAACAGTCTGGTCTACAAAGAGTATAGTATACAAACAGTCTAGTCTACTAATGGTGTAGTCTACACACAGTTTAGTCAACTGATTGTATAGTCTACACACAGTTTAGTCTACTAACGATGTAGTCTACATACAGTTTAGTCTACTAACGGTGTGTGCGTGTGAGTGTGTGTATTTGGGGGGGGGGAACTCCTCCCCCACCACTCACAGGGGAGCAGTACGGAAAGATGGAGCCGAAATACCATGAGGGTGGTCACTGCCAGAGTGTTTTACGTCCTCAGGCGGTTTTCAACGTCCACCTTTATTTTAAATAATTTAGTGGAGACGGCAGCGCCATTTAACGTGGTCAGCCACCCACGATGTAGTGAGCCGAGAAATTAATCCCTGGAAAAGTTTCGACCTCTTGCGGGGTTCGAACCTGCGACCATTGGCACGAAGTGCCGGGTGCTTAACCGCTAGGCCACCGGAGCTCACTGGCCGCTGCTGCACCTGTCTCTACTTTAAATATTAATAATTAATTTTCAGCGTAATTGGTTTGAATCTACATGTTATATTTGTAAGCATGAATAGTTAGTAGTACCATAAACAATTATTACACACAACTAATAGTAGCATAATGTTAAGCAATTGGTAGTTACAGTTGAACCATTTAACATTGAAAAGGTGGCTGATTGCTAGAGGCTTGGTGGCTTCAAAATAAAACTGGTGCTTGCTTGTAGTTCGGGGAGTATCCCCAGGCTGTGGCTTGGTTGGTTGGTTTGGTTTTGTTGTTCGGGGAGAATCCCCAGGCTGGCTTGTTTGGCACAGCCTATTATAACTGGTGCCCGCTATCCAGTCTTTAGTGAGCTCCGGTGGCCTAGCGGTTAAGCACCCGGCACTTCGTGCCAATGGTCGCAGGTTCGAACCCCGTAAGAGGTCGAAACTTTTCCAGTGATTAATTTCTCGGCTCACTACATCGTGGGTGGCTGACCACGTTAAATGGCGCTGCCGTCTCCACTGAATTATTTAAAATAAAGGGGGACGTTAAAACCCCCTGAGGACGTAAAACATTCTGGCAGTGACCACCCTCATGGTATTTCGGCTCCATCTTTCCGTACTGCTCCCCTGTGAGTGGTGGGGGAGGAGGTTTCTCAACCACTCCAACATAGAGGCTGTGCTGATTAAGCGACAGCCTGGGGATTCTCCCCGAACAACAAAACCTAAACCTAAGCAGCGGCCAGCGCACGGCAGATTTGGACTAAACCACTTTTCTTGGTAGTTGTCGCTGAATGGCAGTAACATAAGGAGCCTGACTTTACTTGTATAAAATGTATTAACTATAATAATAAGGCCAGTGCTTATTACCATAACCATAATCCAAACCCTAGCTTAAATAACCCCCCCCCCCCCATTTCGGAATAGTGGTTTGGTCCAAATCCGCCTTGAGCCGTCAAACTAATACGATCCCAGGACTAGAAGCACCAGTCAGTTTATCATTATATTGTGGTATATAGCACACTTGTAAGCTAATATTATTTTACAGTAATGTTGTACCCATTGAATTGTTTGATCAAATTATATTAACATCATCTTGGTTTGTTAAAATACATTTCATGAGGCAATAGGTTAGAATTAATTGATTTTAAATATTTACATTTTAGAATTAAACGTATTTTTTTGGCAGCATAGCTTCCAAATATGGATAGCAAAATATTATAGTGGTTTTAACGAATTTACTAAAACAAAAACCGCACTAATTAATTGATATAAAATAGCAAATAATTATATTATAATACTGATGTGTTGAAATATTTTTAAAAATCCACAATTATTCAACAAGATAAAATCCACCATTAATGGAGATTCACACTAGAGCCCTCCCCACACGGGTTGGAAATCTGAACCCATACCCGACCTAATCCGCAACTACTCAACCCACACCCAACCCAAACCCATAAATCTCAACCCGAACCCATACTAAAAATTATATTGAACCCGTGCCCAACCCAACACACAAGACTGTAACCATTACCCAACCCAACCCACAAGAATAGAGTCCGAACCCGAAACATACAGAATTCCTGTTATTAAGATAACTTATTGAAAAACGAATTCAACTTTTCCATAGTAACTTATTCACATTTTTATATTAAAATCCTGTCTGATCTTATAGTGACTATTTAGTTAGCTAGCCCTAAGTTTGGCAGCATGGTTATCAGTAGCAATAGTTAAAATAAAATCACTGCTATTCAAAGCATAAGAGTACCTCCCCCCTCCAATTAATTAGAATAAAATAAATATCTTCAATAAAACACAATATCTACAAATATCCAATAGTAACAAATGTCCCACAGTTTTACTCATATCTTATATAATAATATATGTGCTGCTTGATAGCACTTAAACACAACGATCAGGAGTACACGTCAATATGTGTACTGGTCAAACTACTTACTAATTAACAGCTATACTAACACAGCACCTCTCTGTAGAGTCCCAGACAATAACTACCTACTGCTATTATAACATGTTCCTTTTGAATTGTTCAAACTGGAGATGGGTTGTTAGCTATATGAACACACACTGGACCAATTCTGTGTCGGGTGGGATGGTATATATCTAATGTACAGTCTAATCTAATTTTTATGGCAACTTTGGGATCTGGTTGAAAGTTTTCGTTGTGGTAGGGTGGCATAGAGTGGGACATATTGAACTGTCAACACTGTGGGTGGTTACTTACAAGTGGCTTTTGATCCTTTCTTAATCCCAACTATCACTTTATTTAATATATCACTGATCATACTATCAACACTGTCATGATCGCCACCTAATGACCTTCACAGCTTGTCAATCAATTCACAGATTATCAGAATCATTTCACTGTCAGTGTGTGGTGGTTAGGTTTTGTTGTTCGGAGAGAATCCCCAGGCTGTCGCTTAATCAGCACAGCCTCTATGTTGGAGTGGTTGAGGAACGTCCTCCCCCACCACTCACAGGGGAGCAGTACGGAAAGATGGAGCCGAAATACCTGAGGGTGGTCACTGCCAGAGTGTTTTACGTCCTCAGGGGGTCTTTAACGTCCACCTTTATTTTAAATAATTCAGTGGAGACGGCAGCGCCATTTAACGTGGTCAGCCACCCACGATGTAGTGAGCCGAGAAATGAATCCCTGGAAAAGTTTCGACCTCTTATGGGATTCGAACCTGCGACCATTGGCACCCAGTGCGGGTGCTTAACCGCTAGGCCACCGGCGCTCACTAGTGTGTGGTGGTAATAGCGGGTAGTATGTATATGGCAATGTACGTATTCTCATTGCGTAAGCATTGGCGGTGGCTGAATAACGGAAGGCGGATAAGAATATTTTTCGATTTAAAAAATAAATAAAACCCATATTTTTTTCAAGCAACCCATACCCAACCCACAATACAACAACTCAACCCAATCCGTGAGCCAAAGAACAATTTCAACACGACCCACGGTTTCGGGTTGCGTTAACCCGAACGGGTCAACCGAACCCATGTAGGGCTCTAATTCACAACACTTCAACTGTTCTTGAATGTAATCTACTGACTGGTATTTGATGTAAACACAGTGATACAGTGAGACCGACATATTTTATGCCCAAATTCTTAAATGCACGAACACTATAAGTTGGAAATTTTGAATATGTTCAGCTAGATCCTACACTCTGTGCGTAGTTTTGCAGATTGTCAATTTGAGCACCCAAAAGCTCAACAGCAAACCATTATTAGCGATTATATGAATATATGGGCCTGAAACACACACATCTGAATAGGCCCGCTCATGGAAGGTGGCATATAGCAACATGGCTGCTGTTCCGTCAAGTGTCGCCACACCCAGGAATATGGTACTAGCAATTCACTTACGTAGAGCTCAGTGCTGAGTAGGATTAGGGCGAATACAGGGTCAAAGTATTCATTCTGAATTTTATCGAATATAATTACATAGTAAAGTAATCACGATTAAATGTGTATCACACAAACATGAATGTGATTCTTCATCAATATTCACTCAGTTACATGTATAATACCGATATAAACATGCTACTATATTTACATGTTGCTTAAACAGACCCTTTTATGGTATATTCTTGAAATTAAAATGTACAACAGAGTTTGATGCCATTGTACCCGATAATTAAACCACTAAATGTCTAGTTACATATGAACCAGTAGTGGTTGGTTTCCTTGACAACAAGATCACAAGGACATTAAAATACTAATATTTAAACACATTATTGTACATGTAAACATAATTGGAATTGTTCAAATATTTGGGAAATATATATTTAGTAACGCAATACATCATGTGTGGCGTGACTATAGCCAGATAAAGTCTATATAATATATAGGATAATTAGCATACAGTCAACTCCAACTCCGACCACCTCTGTAATTAGACCACCTCTGTAAATGGACCAATTTTTCAGTCTTAAATTATTGCTATGCTTTAAAATTATATTTTTCTTCTATAACTCAGCTCTGTACTTCGACCTTTGAACTCCGTTTAATGGCCACATAAGTCATATAAATATATATATACACATAGACATATGTTTGGGCTATTTGTCAGTCTGAGGGATCCAGTTAATAAGCTTTTTGGACGTGACAAATGTGTCACACACACAGGGAAGTGGTTGTATGTTGGCTACGTTCGGGAAACGGAAGTACATATATAACTATCATTTGACACCACAGCTTGCATTAAACAACACGTGCGTGTGATTCAATGATAATTTAATACATAGAGGTGTGTTTTATGTTACACAGAATAAAGGTGTTGACTCAGGTTTTCGTGATGTTTATAAATCTTATAGAATGGATCATTTACTAGTTCAGGTAGTTTACCCAACTGTTCGCTTGCTGCAATATCCGGTGAGGTTGGCCAACTAGAGACTTTGAAAACAACATATAAACCCTACGATTTAGATCTAGTACGGAACATATATGCAGATATCTACCTATTTTTCACCAGACTGGCTCCACATATACATGATATAGGAAATAACATGAGTCTGAAAATCGGAGATTTACTAAGAATATTCTCGCGGCCCTCTTTAAAATGGAAAGTCTATACGGAGATCCCGGAGATGGTGGACAACCGTGTTTGTTTACAATTATTAATTGACTGGTAACATGAATAACATGCGCTTAAAATGAAAATACATTTTCTACTAATTTAAATGGTATTCCACCAAAAATCAAAAGCTAATCGCAAACAAATTTTGACAAGAGAGAGTAACTGGCGGATTATTACAAGGCGTTTTTAGTGTTGTTGATCAGTCAGCCTGTCAGACCACATGCCACTCGGGGGCTGTCAGAGGCAGTTTAACAAGGGGTCCTATAAAATATATATATTCAGACATAATTTCTCTTTCTACTGGTATGTTTTCCCTGTTGGTCAATATTGAGCAACGAACATGACCCCCCCCCCCCCGACACACACGTGGATGTCTACCAACGCCATTTATCACGACTCGTCACAGAATGACGGTCGGTCCGAGTTACTTAGAATGATAAAATCAACATCTTATATTGTTTACATCCATTTCTAACTTACCCTTTCAATATTTTAAGATTTTCAGGATAAACTTGCCGAGTTTACTAGTACAATGTAATACGTGTCAAGTTGATATCAGTTTCGGAAAAGGGGTGTGTTTTGATCTACTTGTACATATCGGTGTCTGGATAGATCTGGGAGAAGGAGCGCTAGAGATTGAGCTCCCCGGAAGACGCGACAGCGTCCCAGGCGATTGTTTGTCCGGATTTGGGCTGAACATTGTGCCCAATAGCTGATCTAATTATAAAGCAATATATATATATATATATATATATATATATATATATATATATATATATATATATTTATTTATTTATTTGTGTGTGTTTATATGGGTGTATGCGTATATATGTTACAGTTAATATGTATATTCAGGTAATATGTATTAAATCTCAGTTTTAATATTAGAATATGATCATTTCAATCTTAAATTATAAACGTATGCCATTAATCAGATATTAAACGCGGTATTTTATATTTAAAATAACACCCGGAAACAGCAATACTTGTTTTAAATGACAATATCCTATATAATTGTGCTAAGAAATATTTATATTAGCTAATTAAACAAAATTGTGGCATTAATCTGACTAGCTGTGTGTACGTTTAAGTGTACAAGCATTTGTAATCTATTTATAAAGCACGGGCATTAAATATTTAATCAATGATTTCCATGTTATATACCTCATATCTACACAGATATTTATATATATGAGAAACAATCGTATAAATATTATTTGCATGTACATTTATATTTTCCTGCGGTTATCAATTATATTTAATATAATGCTGGTTGTAGAGGTTAATTCCTGAGTAAATTCCCAGGAAATATGAAGAATGCAGCTAATTTACACTTTGACGTTGATAGTATATTATGGCGCCACCTATTGAATTAACACGTTATTAGTGTACGACAGAAGACAAAAAAGTGGAGAAATATTTTATTTAAAAGTTGAACGATTTAACTGAAGCGAGGCCTACTTTGGAATCTAAAAACAATATTTATAAGCTATCACTTCATTTAGAATTGTTCGTTTTCCCTGACTACCAATACTCTTTATGTATTAAATATATTAATGGAGTATTTATTAAGTTTTCATTTGAAAGAATATAGCTTTTGTAATATAATATGTGATGAACCAAAATATCAATTTTCGCGACAGTTATTAAAGGAATTGACTCATAACCAAAAAGTGAATTTCTAACTATTAAACAATATAGTCTTATTCGCTTATAGTGAGTAATACTGTGATTAATTTCCCGGATGTTACTAAATTAATACGCAAAGTGAAAAGGTCACTGACTGATTTCGAACACACGCAGAAAAATAAATAAATCACCGAAAAAGTTGGAACTTTAACCACTTAGCTGAAGATGAAGAACACCACCACAAAGCTGATGAATGAATTAAGAAATACAACCATTAAAAGGTAAAACACAAAATGTATTGTGTTCCTTTGTATGTTATTTTCCGTGATAATATGTGTGATGTTGGTAGATTGTCATCAAGTATATTATTAATAAATCACAGATACAATCTTGACCATCTGGTTTATTCTCTAAACTGTTTCCGGTCCGTTACAATTCTAAATACCAATATTAAGTCCTCGATATAATTAATTGTGGACTGTTATGGATTGACAACATTACATCATGTTAATACAGACTTGATAAATACTCTTTAATTGTGAATGATAAGGAACATAAATTCTCAAATGGTATGGCATTCCAGAAGTTTAAAAAGCTGCTATTTTAAAATGACTTGGACCAAACCTGGAAATCAACAGTTTTCAGAATAAATTGGCAGGCACCTTTAACTGATGACCAAATAACTATCTGATATCTAAATAACTAATTACTATCTAAATAACTAACTAATTTCTAAATAGTTAATTGATGTCTAAAATAATGTGGTCTATAAAATAATTAATGTCTAAAAAAATAATTGATGGCTAAAAAAATAACAAATGTCTACTACACTGTCATATGTTTCGTCTGTTTGTCAGTATGCAACCATATACATGTTTCTAGGTGGATTTCCCAATGGCAACGGCGAACCAGAAAAATCGCGGCCGGCCAAATATGTTTCTGCAAGCTATTACAGACGTTCAAATGTACATACGACTATGAAACTTTCAGCAAATTAAACTTTAGAACATTATCTACATTTTGTATTTATTTTAAAAAGTTTGTTCAAGCTAATTTAGTTGTTTTTTGTCAACATGTAACTCCATCAATTAAATTTTCGGCCGATCATTAAAATTCGAAAACGAGGCTAAAGTATGGAAAACCCCTGACGTCATCCATCAGTCAAACCAATAAGAACACCTGTATAGGCGTCATGAATATTCACGAAAGGGAGGACTCCCCCAAAGCGATCCGAAAGAAAGCCGATCCCCGCGATGCTGGCTCAGTCCACGATCCAGAACGAAGAGCCGTTTATACGCACGTACCTACCTGTAACATTAAGTTCCCCTTCAAGGCGGACCATGAGTAATAACCCAGCAGGCACCAGACGTTGGATCAACGTTGTCCTTTGACGTTGAATCAATGTTATGAAAATGGTTGGATTTGAAAATTGGATCAACGTTAGGATTTCAACATTGGATCAACGTTAGGATTTCAATGTTATGAAATTGTGTGGATGTGAAATTTGGATCAACGTAATATTTATTCAATTGATGATAAACAAAATGCTTATACAATATCTTTCTCATTTATACACACAAGAAACACAATAATATATATACAACAAATATAATTGATATTATTACTATACCAGCATTATGGTTCATTGGAATGTAAGGGATTGGTGCAGTAAGGTTTCATTACATATATATATATATATATATATATATATACACATTATATATATATATATATGCATCAATTACATCCGCCACAAAGTATTTTGGATGAAATTTCATTATGCTTAAATCAGCTGCACAATATGACGCACCCATGATAATTAAAAACAGCTGCAATAAGACTTGCTCAAAAGATAAAATGAATTGAATATTCATCTAGAACATGACAACATACAAGTATACCAATTCTATTTTGTACAATACATCTGCCAAAAGTTTGAATAGTTTCATGGCTGGCCAATCAAAATAGAATAATCTGTTCAGTACATTTTACATTATTTTGGTGAAATTATTATGAACATAGCCAAATTTATAAAAGACATGTTCCTCAAAATAACAAAAGTGCATAATATGTCCATAGGTGCAAACATATGAATAACATTATAATAACTGACTCCAGTCCAAAATAAATATATTAGCTACCACACTTATCCTGTAACTGTACATGTCTAGGTGTATGCCAAAGAGTGCAAGCAGCTTTTGGAACACGGTGCCAATGTCGTCTAAGGATTCCAATCGCTTCTTGAAAAGCAGTTCTTGTACATGCATTTCTTACTGCCAGTCTGCAAAGTCCTTTCCAATGTAAAGCTCTTCACCATCATCATCTGACAAATTCGCAGATCCATAACTAGATATCACATTGTCAGAGTTGTCTGATTCCTGATCATTTGTATGACCACTGCTGTTATTAGAATCCTGTGCCTTGCTGTCATCTCTACTATCCACATGACAAGATGAATCAGTATCACCTTTCTCCTGTACACTAGGAGCAACACTAGCACCTACTAGTACATTGGCTTCATCCTTATCACTGCTATTAGCTTCAGCAAGAGTCAGTACTTTAGCTTGATGCTTTCTCCATCTTTTCAAGTAGGCCATGCAGTAACATTCTGTTTGGACCTAGGAATACATGTACCAATATGAACATTTATAACTTTCTGCATATGTGTCAATGGGTGGGGAGGTATGTGTACTGTAAAGCCATTACCTATTTTCTGCCTTTTATCATCACGGAAGGCTCACTAAAATAAATGGCTGCAAATATGCAATGAAGGGACCAGGGGACTGTTTTTGAGTCAGCGACATGATATTAATTTTGAAACAAAATAATAGATTTTAACCATGCAGCTTAATTATACCTCAATAATGTCAAAGGTCATGGTGCCAAATGAAAGTCTGTAACCAACTTTTGATAAGTCACCAACAATAAGTGATAATGTATTGGCTCATAATTTTTATATTTACCATTTCTGAGATATAATTTTTTTTAATATTTACAGACACTCCACCACTGTCTCCCAGACAAAAGTTTTCAGGAGCCATTCAAAGGCGCTGTACAAATAATATGTAATATAATAATACCCCAAATAATGTATGTAAAAACCCTGTAATGATTTAAAAGATAATAATTATTTATCTGTGAAAGCGACCTTAAATAGGTGTGTTTTTAGAAGACACTTAAAATTTCCAAGAGATGATGCATTTCTAATATGTGCCGGCAACTTATTCCACAAAGTGGGGGCTGCAACACTAAACGCACAATCACCATATGACTTCACCCGAGACACTGGCACCTGCAATAGTATCTGACTGGATGACCTGAGTTTTCGGGATAACTTTCTAATGGAAACCAGTTCACACAGGTATTCTGGCGCCATATCATTAATAGATTTAAAAGTTATTAACAGAATCTTAAAATGGATACGCTGTCTAACAGGTAGCCAATGTAGTTTTTGAAGAATTGGGGTGATATGATCATATTTTCTAGTATTTGTTACAATGTGAGCTGCACTATTCTGAATTCGCTGAAGGCAATTAATGTTATTATCAGATATGCCATATAACAGGGAGTTACAATAGTCTATACCAGATGTAACAAAGACAGTGACTAATGTTGTGAGTGCTTCTTGTGTCAAGAATGCTTTTAAACAGTGGATGTTCTTAAGATGGTAGTAGGCAGCTCGGCATACTGATGTGACATGTTAATACATTAGTCAAAAATAACCTCTAGATTTTTTACTGACCCATTAGGGCTAATTGAAGATGCACCCATCTGTAATGCTGCTGTCTTTAGAGATTTAACACAATGTGGTGATGCCAAATATAAAATATTTGTTTTATTATCATTTAGATTTAGAAGATTTTGAGTCATCCATAGCCGAATATCGGCTATACAATGTTCTAAATTCTTCATGGAAGAGGAGAAATTTAACTCATTGTCAGGATCCAGTGATATATACAGCTGTGTGTCATCAGCATACAAGTGATATTTAACTCCATATCGCTGCGCAATGATCCCAAGAGGACGGGTATACATTGTGAAAACCAGAGGACCAAGAACTGAACCCTGCGGTACACCAGATAACAAAAACTGAATGTCAGATAAAATACCATGAACAGACACTCTCTGGGACAGTGGGCTCCGGTGGCCTGGCGGTTAAGTACCCGGTTAAATGGCGCTGCCGTCTCCACTGAATTACTTAAAATAAAGGTGGACGTTAAAGACCCCCTGAGGACGTAAAACGCTCTGGCAGTGACCATCCTCAGGGTATTTCGGCTCCATCTTTCCGTACTGCTCCCCTGTGAGTGGTGGGGGAGGACGTTCCTCAACCACTCCAACATAGAGGCTGTGCTGATTAAGCGACAGCCTGGGGATTCTCCCCGAACAACAAAGCCAACTCTCTGGGAGCATTGTTCCAGATAGGATCTAAACCATTCAAGTACTCTACCTGACAGACCAAACATGTCTTTTAACCTAGAGAAAAGTACATTATGGTCAACTGTATCAAATGCAGCAGACAGGTCCAGAAGAACAAGTATTACTGGCTTACCTTGATCAATTGACATCATAATATCATTTTTCACTCGAACCAAGGCTGTTTCAGTGCTGTGACCACTTTTATAGGCAGACTGTAGTGATTCATTAAGGTTATTATTGATTAAATATTTGTTTAGATGGAAAGCAACTGCCTTTTCTATAACTTTAGATAAAAATGTAAGATTTGAAACAGGTCTGTAATTGTTTAGAATATTACAATCCATAGTGTGGTTTATTATTAATGGTTTTACAAGGGCAGCTTTCATTGATCTTGGGAAAACACCTGGAGATAATGATTTATTAACTATATTTGTAATTGGGTTTATCAGAATATCCAGACAATCTTTCACAAGCCATGTAGGCATAGGGGTCAACTGCACAGAAAGCATTAGATGACTTTTTCAGCAACTGTCTGGACTGGAACCCACTATGTATATTTAATATTTTTTGACAGAAGTTATTAAAATAATAGGCCATATTGATCCAACATCACAATACCGATCTAAATCCAACACGATATAATCCAGCCCAGCTACATTGGATATGCATTGGGTTCGCGTTGCGACGTCGCGATCAATTCCAGATTGTGCATGGAAAAATAATTGTGGAAAATGTTCAACTTTTTGTTAAGGTAGGACAGAGAGATAAATAGAAGACAACTGAAAGTCCAGCACACTGCCGCACAAGCACTCATAGATTTATCATTTGTCACTGCACCAGAGAAGAGTCGGAGGAGGGTCTCCTAGAAAACAAGTGAGAAATATGTTTGTTACAGACGTCAGGAATTTTGAAGCATAGTGAATTTACACCACCATGTAACTGTAACGTTCATCATAACTCGAAGATGAACCTAATCTCTGAACTTCAGACCTTTAAAACAAAAAATATGATACTTAAACAACAACTCTTAAACACTCAGTTAACTAAAGAATCACTTGAGGGAAATAACAAGAAAGTACTATATATGACTGGATTACCTAATTATATGACACTGATAGCACTGTTTGATATAATCCAGCCACATCTGT
Organism: Paralvinella palmiformis; assembly: GCA_025642065.1. Classification (NCBI taxonomy): domain Eukaryota; kingdom Metazoa; phylum Annelida; class Polychaeta; order Terebellida; family Alvinellidae; genus Paralvinella; species Paralvinella palmiformis. Next base: position 41,967 of record JAODUP010000908.1, read on the forward strand.
CTGAAGGTGTCATGTCAAGTTTCTCACCATTTCAAACATTTGTCCTTGTTCTGGTGAAATTAAGACTCAGTACACCAGTGCAAGACCTTGCATACCGATTTGGGGTTTCAAAATCTACTGTTTCACGAACCATTATTTCTGCTTAAAGTCCTTAGTGTACTGGCCTGGACGTGAACAGCTGCGCCCAAAACAATGCCCCTTCAGTTTCGCAAAAGTTTTGGACTTAAGGTTGCCATCATAATTGACTGCTTCGAAATGTTTATAGAACGTCCTTCCAATCTCATGGCCCGTGCTCAAACCTGGTCATAGTACAAGCACCATAATACAATAAAGTATTTAATTGGTATCACACTACAGGGAAGTGTGTCTTTTATATCCAAGGGTTGGGTGGGAGAACCAGTGAAAAATATATAACAAACAATAGTGGGTTTTTAAATAAACTGCTACCTGGAGATGTTGTATTAGCTGATAGGGGTTTTGACATCCATGAATCTGTTGGATTGATGTGTGCCAAGGTTAAGATTCCATCATTCATTAAGGGGAGGAAACAACTGTCTGCAATAGATGTGGAATCCAGTAGGGCTATAGTAAATGTCAGAATACATGTTGAAAGGGTAATTGGGCAAATACACTATCCTACAGGATATAGCACCTATTGATTATTTAATTACTGATGCAGACACCAAACCTATCATTAATAAAATTGTTGGAGTATGTTGTGCATTGACAAATTGTTGCGAATCTGTATTAACAAGTGACTGAGTTGAACTACAGTTTGAAGTGGACATATTGCTTTCTATTATCTGTGAGTAATCATGATGATATAAATTAAATATGCTCAACCTGTACACAGTCACTGGTAACTATTGTTCAATATTAGCAAACGCTATACTATGGTGCTGTGTTCAAAATAAAACGTTTAAAATGTAAAATGTGATTTATTACCACCCTTGTCACTCATTCTGCAGAATGACAATATAATAATTAAGCATACATTTTTTTGGAGCTGAACTTGGGCAGCTCTCGACAGTATCACTTTCCCTTTGGTGTTCATTAGCAGGCGTGGATGGTCCCTGGGCAGCTGCTGATGTTGCTGGCTGAATTTTAGAAAAATATTTCCCAACAAATTCAGGTAGCGAGCACGTTTAAAAATCCAGTTGCTCGCTCGCAGATTTCATCCCAGAGAGCATGATCAGGCTCCACCCAGTCATGAAGGCCTTCCTCAGTCCAAATTACAAAGTCACAATAGTCTGCATTGCATACAAATGCCTGTGTCAGTATTTGGTAATAGTACTGGTGAGATTTTCGCAGCTGTATCTTACCAGCTACATTTTCCTTGCATGACATTTTCCTTCCCACAGCAGCTGCATTCAACCATGGAGTCAGAGGACGCTCCAATGTGTGGATAGTCACTGCTAATGACAAAGCCACCCTTTCCCCCCTTGAAGGAGTCATGAGACTGCTCTATCCTGCTTCTGTAGGCTGCCAAGCCATCCTCCTCATGCTGACAGCCCCACTGCATTGCTTTTGTTCTGAAGCGGACTGTGTCAGGATAGCATATTGCCTTGATGAGTCTCCCGGCAGGCTTCTCTACACTTGTCCTACAGACAGCCTTCATCCTGGAAGCTGTGATGTGGCCACTGCAGAATTGGTGCCATTCTTTGTAGTCAGCCTGCTGCCTCGTCTTTTCTTCTACTGGTCATTCGTGACACAGATGGACTCAAATACTTGCTCACACTTGCAGAACAATTCATCCTTGGAGAGATGAAATGCATCTTCATCCCGAAGTTCAGACAGTAGCAGTGGGTACTTCGAACTAAGATGACTTGGGACACAATCTTCAGCATAGTCCGACATGAACGAGATAATGACAGGCCTTGTGCCACTTTCATGCAGACCTCTGAACAGGGTTGACAGTTCATCATCAGTGGGTGGAGGCACATCAGAGAGAGTCATGGGTTTTGTCTGCTTGTTTGGTGGGGTCTGTGATATGGCACAATCAATGTCTTCAATAATTTCGCAGATTTAAAGTTTATGTCTTCGACTTATTCATAGGTGATCCCTTTTGTGCCCGATGGCAGCAGCCAGTATGCATACTTCCCCCCAATCTAGCCATACATGTGCAGTGAGCTGACAAGATGTTGCCACCCTTCTCTGCTATAATCCAGGGTTGTAGAAGAGTCTTTGAGATGCTTTGAGAATGGCGAACCTGAATAGAAACAAAGGCAACGTTTAAAACTTTGGCATTCAGATACGAAATGTTCATATTATCATACATAGCAAGTATTTTGCGTAATTATGTGAATCACTGGGCAGTTAAGGATTAACAGTTACAGATTAATTAATAAATAATTTCACAATGAAAACAATGTTATAGTTTGTGACTGCGCTGCTGCTGATTCTGACATCATCTGATAAAATAATGTTAACACAATTTTGTTCATATTATAGATAACCAATAACTATTTTTTATATTATGTATGACTTAAACAAGTTACTTATTAAATATATCCAGTCTGTTGGCTGGTGAACACATATAACTAGCCCGCTGGTCAATTATCACCAAGGCGTTAACAAGCACTAGTCTCAATTAACCAACGTAGAATAGACTCTAGTACTCAAGAGCCCGGACACTTACCCTGGCTGTCACAACAACGTGACCGTTGACTTCTCAGTTCTCTTGAACAACCATCTGACACCCAACCACAGATGAACTGGTTGTAGGCTTCGAGGGACTTGAACCCTTTCAGATCATTCAATGTGTACGCACTCTGAGAGTAAACGCAGTAATTGGCTATGTCGGGATAGTCCCATTATCAGATCTTGGCACATGTGTAACAGGGCTACTCCTATAGCTCCTTCTCTTCCCCAACAAATTTAGTCCCATTATCGGATCGTGGCACATCTGTAACTGGGCTACTGGATAGAGCTCCTTCTCTTCTCCAACAAAGCTAGTCCCATTATCGGATCGTGGCACATCTGTAACTGGTCTACTCGTATAGCTCCTTCTCTTCTCCAATAAAGTTAGTCCCATTATCGGATCTTGGCACACGTGTAACAAAGCTACTCGTATAGCTCCTTCTGTTATCCAATAAAGTTAGTCCCATTATCGGATCTTGGTACATCTGTAACAAGGCTACTCATATAGCTCTTCTCTTTTCCAATAAAGTTAGTCCCATTATCGGATCTTGGCACACGTGTAACAAAGCTACTCGTATAGCTCCTTCTGTTATCCAATAAAGTCCCAAGAGTAGAGGGGCCCCGGAGGGTCCGTGATAAACTGAAAAATTTAAGATATAAGAACAAAGGAGATTTGTATATTTTCAAATTTAATGAAGTTCCTCTGAACTAATTTGAAAACGTTTAAAGTATTTGATGCCCTTCTAGTTGGAGTTGGTCTTAATTCAATGGGTCTATTAAAATAGTTTTTTATACACGTGAGACGAATATACGTAATGAAGGGGCCCCTCAATTTCTATTAACCCAGGGCTAAATCCGACCCTGGATGTACTTCAGGATTCGATAAACACGCGATGAGTACACCATAGAGTTTAAATTATTTGCGTCCATTTTATACAGAAAAGGGCCAAAATAATCAGTCAACTTCTGATTCATCTTCGTTTAGAAACTTAGGTCCCTTGATATAATAGCTGAGTTTATCAGTTCATTTGCTGCCAAACCACGGGATGCCTCATCGGCGAGATTCAGTTCCGATATGATGTGGTACCATTGATTAAGTTGTGTGAAGGCTGGAATCACCGGAACTCCGTTTTCCACGAATACTAGACATGTAATGAAGCACAGAGCTAGAGTCAGTATATTATCTCACATCCAGAGATTTGCCAATTTCACTCAACCAAGTCTAATGATTGTGAGTGCTACAGTGAACTCCAAGCGACCAATTGGTGTATTTTATTAGGCCCAAGCCTTCCTTTTCCGCTACGAAAGAGACATATGGTGTTCATTATTATTATAATTACTCAGTTGTAGATAGGCTACAATATCATGACCTATTGAACTAGGATCTGGAAATAGTTGTAGCTGTTTAATATCGTAATATATTCATATTACAGTTAGTTCTGAATGAGTTCCTTGTACTCTTCATAGTATTGTTTATTTTAATGTCATCGTCATCTGTTGTATATGAGTTATTGTTTAGCTTTAACGGGTTTTACTCGCCCAAAGGGAGCGAAACTGTTTATTGTCCATGGTCGAAGACTATTTCAATAAAACCCACGAATCTTTGTTCTTATGGAGATACTCTACACTCCATGGGAACAGTAGCTACCCTATCAATTCCTTTGCACGTTTCGAATAAGTTCTATTGATTCCGAGCCTGATAAACAGTTGTTTTCTATCAGGATTCCAACATCCAGATTTCGTATATACTCAGGAAGATCTCTCGCGCTATAAGTTTCAGGTGATGCCATCACTGTATCATATCAGGTTTGAGGATGTGATGAGGGTTATGACTGAGATTATTGTTGTATGTCTTCGGTAAACTTATAGGATAAAGTTTCTCAACTCTCTCTCTCTCTCACTCTCCCCCTCTCTCTCCACCCCCCCTCTCTCTCCCTCTTCATTTGTGCAGGTCCACCTTCTTGGCTTAATTTACCAATTCAACCGAAATAATGTAGAACTGAACAAAGGTTCAAAACAAATGTAAAGAAATTGTTTATTTCACAACTTTGAAAACAAATTCATGTCAAAATAGAAGCATAAACTTTAACATTAAATCGAATGTTATTTAATATACAGTTTGAGGATAAACAGACTTTTAGTATTAATATATTCCGCTTCTATTAATTAGCAATAATATATATTCTATAAAATTGTATTCTATAATGGTACATTAAAATGTATGCGAATTTATTATAATTATAAAGAAAGTTTTCTCATTTTATCTAATGTCATCTGATAACTGATTGGAATTATCTTCCGCCTTGTTCAATCACATGGGAGCATCTAGTACTCAGAGTGGAATTTTCCAGCTTGTAGTCAATACTAGAGAGTTTTATGTCCTCAGATGGTCTTTATTGTCTAACTATTTTAACTAATTTCTTAAACCCACGATGTTGTGAGCCAAGAAATAAATCCCAATAAATTTTCAACCATTTTGTAGCATCAACTTGTAGAGGTTTTGTGGTTATAAGATAAATACTGTATTTTATTATCATTTGCACATAATATTACAAACATGCGAGTTATATGATTCTGTGTATATGGCATAACTGTAAACCGCAGATTTTTTGTAACATAACCGCCTCTATGGTCTAGTGGGTAAGAGCGTTGGACTTTCTTACTCATGACCCAACTGTGGCGGAGGTCGGCGGTTCGAATCCCGGCAGTGGCACTATAGTAGGAGTAGTTTTTTATCCAACCAAACAAATGGAAAGTTTTTCTCCGTCGAATATGTCATATATTGTAGATTCTAAATGTATTTAGAATTAGTCCCCCGTGGTGAAGCAGTATATTACAGTCCATATATGTCTCCATATATATGTTATTGTTGTGTCGTTGGTTGCATAAGCCGTGGAAATAAAAGTAATACAAAAAGAATATCTTTTCATCGGTAAGTATAAGGAACCCATTTAAAATGGCTGTTAAAGCGGGGGTTTTTTTGGCGTAAAATTAAGCCTAACTATTATTATATTTATCCTATTCGAAACCCCCCGGCCTGCCTCTGGAGTTTGATCAAACTAAACTAGATCTACGGACTTACATGAAGCGACATTTACATATTTCACGGCACATAATAGGACAGCAGTAATACTGATTCTCTGCACAGACAACATTATAATTCACACATCACGATAAATGTCCGCATTCATAGGTTCAAAACTCGAAGCGCCGCCGCTTCAACGTTGCTTTTGCCCCGAACGGAAGTCAGCGATGTTTGGTCATGGCGGCCCAATCAAACACCACTGATTGCTTGGTCTAGTCTTCTTTCAGGTCAATGTAGCTAAGCCACGCAAAATAACTGCCATATTTCGGCCATATATATATATATATATATATATATATATATATATATATATATCGGCCATTATATATACCAAATATTACTGCACATTAGTTTAAATATCTGTAAGAGTGTGTACATTCTTGTATTTGTCTTGTCAACATTTTTATGCCGAGTAAAGATTTTAGGCCGTATGTAGTTTACTTTTACAGACCAATCTTGCTGATTGGATAAAACAGGTTTGGCTCCTGCAGTATCAGTACAGTTTTGAATATGTAATAGGTGTAATAAAAACCGGGGTTCGATGGGAACTTGATACCTTGATACAAATATACGGAATATAGAGAGGCACAGCCAGTTGGTAATTCCGTTCTTGCTTGGTTATCTAAATGTAGGTTACAAAACTAGTCGAAATCATGGTAATCTGAATTTCTCCCCTTGCCAAAACTTATCAAGACGAGACTTAAAGGTGTTTAGAGTTGGGTTTTTTACCACCTGAGCTGGGATCAAATTCCAGTCGTTAACCACTCGCTGGTTAAACACATTCTGTCTCATTCCTAGTCTTGCTCGTGACTTTACTATCTTCTGGCTGTTCCCTCTGGTATTCGATCCTGTCGCCATACTAAAAATATCTAACCTATCGATGCCGTTCAGAATCTTGTACACCTGCAGCAGACATTCGAGATCGCTGTTCACAATCGGATAACCGCTGCCTTCTAGGAAACTCAGCATATCGGATTACCGCCGCGCTCTTAGACTTCGCTTTGTTTTCGAAAGGTAAGTAAGTTATAGGTTACTATCGCTTACTCTATCTATCGTGGCTAGTGTGTGTACACACCAATCCGCGCAAACAGTCTTTTATCAAGACTAATTTCTATTATATATATTATCAACAAGTTCTATTATATATTTCATCGTCGCATACGCACACTCCACCATTCATAAAACACACACACCAACACATAAATCCTGAATATATGTAACATTCCACAAAATACGCATACGCACACACCACCAGTCAATAACACACTCTGCACACATCGGCCGATACAAATACACACACACCCCAACATTTAAATCTTAAATATATTTAACACTCCGTAAAGTACACACTTCTAGTTCTACCATTACCTGTCAATTGTTTTATATAACTCTATTCCCCTAACTTCAATAAACATAATTAAATAATTATAACTACATTTTCTTATCTTTACTGTATCACTTCCAGTCACAATGGAAACAGACAACATCTGGCACCATATCAACAAAAAAGAAACGCTCGCTACAAGAAACACCACCCCCCAGCGCCCCACCGAAGAAGCGCACCACTGCGGAGACAATCCAGACGCCACCGAATCAGGTCAAGCAGGTGTTCCTGCTAGAGATCGTATTGGGCGGTCCCTGGAGGCACTGTTCGAGGTGGCCGTCGCCTAAGATGGACTCAGACCAGCGATACCGATAACATCCATAGTCAGGGATGGAAAAAGACTGATTCGAACGACCTGCCCGGCAACAAGCCAGCGATTGTCAGACATGAAGGAGCTGGCGGGAAAGCCGGTAGAGTTCCGGCCTATAAACAGGACAATAGGGCCTCAAAAATATGTACTCTCAGGTGTGCCTCAGGACATCCCCCTAGAATTTATCGCAAAAACATTCGGGGTGACGGAGGTCACCAGACTCCTCAAGGGGATACCCCCACCAGATCCGTTTCTTTCATGACGGAGAAGAAACCGGAGGACTCCTTCAGGATCCCTCTGTGTGGAATGCTGCCCGTGAGACCCTTTGTCAGGGACCCTCCACAGTGCTTCCGATGCCACAGGTGGAACCACACCGCGAAGCACTGCAGGACCAGAGCCCGATTGCCACTGTGGAAAGCAGGGTCAGAAGAAGAGCGGGTCAGCATTTTGTGTGCTGCAAGGCCGGAACACCGCGTTGCATCAACTGCGGCGGAAGCCACATGGCAGCATACAGGTGTCCAGCCAGGAAGGAAACCGTCCAATATCTTCAGAAGAGACTGGGAGTTCAGCCCCGCCAAAGACCCCCCCAGGCAGCAGTTACAGCCCCGGCTCCGTGGGCATTAAAAACCAAATCACCCCCACAAATAACTACACACCGACCTTCCCAAATAGCTCCGGCACTACTGTCGGAGACAGATTTCCCCACATTACAAAAAAAACCTCACATACAGCAACAGACAACACCTGTACAAACAACGCAGACAACAACACAGACAGACCCCACCACAGCAACACTCACGGCCATATGCAGTCCATATTCATGGCTATGCGAAGCGTCCAGGATCTGATCCAGAGACTGCCAAAGACCTGCTGTCAAAGGCAGAGAAGGACCTAACCAAGGTCCAGGAAGAGGTCGGATCGAGCCAGGTCTTGGACTCGATCCTGGAAGTGGCGCTGGGGTCAGCCAAAACAACAGCCCAGACAAAACCAAAACCCACAAAACAACACACCCCAGTGAAAGCAAAGGACAGCTCGGGAGAGATCTCAACATCATCCTGGAACATCCGAGGCTTCCACTGCAACAAAAATAGCCTAATTGCAGCCATCCAAGACAATCAACCAGACATAGTATTACTACAAGAAACTCTTACAAACACTAAATATTCAATAAAAATTCCCGGATACACTATCTACCACAGTCCTCACACAAAGAATTCAGATACTCTATCTGCAATACATAATAACATACCACACAACACGTCCCCCTAATTAACTCCTCCAGTGATTGGCAATCAATCACCACTGAAATAACCGGCTTTAAAAGCGGTCCCTTTCAATTAATTAATACATACGTCTCCCCTAACCACCTATATGATATACAACAAGCAACAAATTCATATAAACATTACTTAATAACAGGCGATCTCAACGCCAATACTACAACATGGATCTCAAAAAACCCAGGACAACATTTACAGCAACAAATAAGTGACTGTGACGCTATATTATTAAATGATCCCAAAGTCCCCACCACTGTCTATGGGTCGACCCTCCATCTTGCCATAGCTTTCCCTGAAGTTGCGGCCATAGCAGACTGGAGCCAATTAGAAGCTCCAACCTCAGACCACATAGCCACAGTAATGGTACTATCCGACGCTTTCACGAACGTACCAGAAAGCCTAGGACAACCCAAATGGGACACCGACAAAGCAAACTGGAAACAATTTGCAGACAGACTACACGAATTATCTGCCGACGACAGCGACAATAGTCTATCTCTAGATGACCTACTTCGTAAATTAACTAACGATATAAACGAAGCCGCAACAGCAGCCATCCCCATTGTCCTCCAAAATCGCCCAAGACGTCCTCGCTCCTACTTAACAAGAAGCAAGGAGATAGGCCAAAGAAGTCAGTAAACTGACAAAAAGTGTTTAAAGCTCACCCGACATCTCAAAATAGAGCAGAACTAAGAGCAGCTCAACGAGAAACGAGACGACGACTTCACACAATTAAAGAAGACCAATTTGACAGTTGGTGCAAACAACTCGGGGACATGGGCTCGGCGCAAATTTGGCGCGAGATTAAAAAAATCCGGGGTAAATCTTCCCAACCAAAAGTAATTAACCCCAAAGAAGAAGCAAACAAATTAGCACACCACTTCGCCACTAGAGCTGACCACCAAACTTTACCCGAAGAGGTCAAATCAGCTCTAGAAAAACAACAACCAGACAGACTACACTCAATATATCTAGCAAAAAGTGAACACGCAGACACAGACACCCCTTTCACACCACACGAACTGGAAACAGTTCTATCAACACCAAAAAACTCCGCCCCTGGAGAAGACAAACTTACATACATCTTTTACTCCAAATATCCCCCTTCTTTCAAAGTTAGACTTCTAAACTTCTTTAACCAATCCTGGAGAGAAGGACGAATTCCCAGACTCTGGAAAACCTCAATAGTCGTCCCTATCCCTAAACCACCAATTATCAAAGAGCCACAGACTCAATATCTCTCCTCCCTGCAATACTAAAAATCATGGAGAGACTAATTCTCACCAGACTAATATTTAAACTCCCCAGACCAAAAAATCTCTTCGGGTTTACAAAAGGCGATCAACTGTCGACCCAATTCTACATTTAGTAAACTTAATCACCAACGGAAGAAGAAAACCCCGATCCGGCACAGTCTACACTGCCTTACTGGATCTAGATAAGGCCTTTGAAAGGACTAACCACATCGTCATCTTAGACGCTTTAATCTGCCTGGGCATCAAGGGAAGAGTGATATCGTGGGTAGAAGACTTCCTAGACAATAGAGAAATTAAAGTTACAGTCCAAGGGGTAAAATCTGACTCACACCCACTTACTACAGGCTCCCCACAGGGCTCCGCCCTCTCACCTACACTATTTAACGCCCTAATTACAGCACTAATCTCCACAGCTTTACGCCCATGTGTCGACATCCTGGCTTATGCCGACGACATAGCCATTATTTCACACATAAGGCGGCCAAAAAACTACAAACCGCCCACTCGACACAACAGCATCTAAACCAATGACCTAGGTCTATATTTCTCCCCCGCCAAAACTAAAATAATTGCCTTCAACACCAATTCAAAACAACACAACACCTTTCATATAGGCAAACAAGACAATGAAATAGTCAAACAGTCATCATAGACAACCACCCCAATTTCAAGAAATACGCACTACAAACAAAACAAAAAATCTACTCTCGACGACTAAACATAATAAAACTTATTTCTAATGTTAAAGTAGGAATAAACACAAACAATCTTATTAATCTTTATAAAGCCCTAATTCAATCCATACTTCTTTATGCGGCCCCAATCTACCTACTTGCATCTAAAACGGCAATTAAACACATAGAAATAGCACAAGAACTGCACTTATGTCTTAGGACTCCCCCCCCCCTACTGCCCCCTCTGCCCTTATCAGCAGAGAATCCGGCATCCCCCCTATTGCCCATCTCATTAGAGGAGACACAGCCAAATACATATTAAGAACAGCGACAAAACCGGACCCAATAGAAATCACATTTAAAATACAAGAAAGCTTACACAAAGACCCCAGAGTACACATTAATAAAAGCTGGGCCATGAAAGCAGCTGCTATTCAAAGGGACATGAGAATTCCAGCAATCCACCCTCCGGATGCCAAGGAAACTGCTCCATGGCGCGACTACCCATTCACCATCATTATCGTAAACAAAAAATCAAAAACCCAAGACCCACAAGGGGCATTCACTGAGGCGTCGGACAGGATCTCTTCCCTGAACAGAGACCAGGCAGCAATAAACATCTACACAGATGCCAGTGTCCGCCAGGATGGAAAATCTGCCTGGGCCTGTTTTGTGGAGGAAGCACTCCGAAATCCCTGTGGAAGACTCCCCGACCACACACCAATCACTCTAGCAGAACTTCACGCCATACACGCCGCCCTCGCATGGCGGGAGGCACAAGACAGACACGAAGACACAATCATACACTCAGACTCGATGGCAGCCATCAAAATCCGGGCACAAACAAAAACACGAACATATCCAGAAATCACAACGAAAATTATTAACTGCGCCTCTGCATTAAGCCAACGTGGCAGTCTAACCACTCTACATTGGGTTCCCAGCCACACAAATATCGAGGGTAATGAACGAGCCGACGCTCTGGCCAACGAAGCCAATAACCTAACCAACATCCTACACACAGAACAGACACCAGGTGCCTACAAACACATAATAACATATTTACACAAACAAATAACATAAATGGTAATCACAGCAAAATTAAGTACCTGGTACAATAAAACCATTGTTCCCGGCATTCACATCATAAATAACAGAATAGCAGACGTACACATACGCCGCCTCCGCTGCTGGGTGCACACAAAAAGCTTTATCGGCCCAAATAATAAAGCACTCTGCTTACATTGTAATCAAAACTTCGACCCTGTTCACTATCTAATTAATTGTCCCGCCTTCCCAGCCTGCCGACAACCTCTTAAACAACTCTTAACTCCGGCACAACACAACCTAACCGACACAGAAAAAGCAGTCATTGTAATACGCAGTCACAGCCACGCCACACATAATAATACCCTTATTTAAAAAAGACCCATACATCTGGCAAAAACCAAACACACAGTAAATATTTTGTAACGGTTCGGCACCGGTACATCCGGGACCGGAACTTTACAAAGTCATTTTCGGATACAGAAACTCTACGGAGAAGGACTCCACCACAGAGGCCGTGCCAAACAAGCGACAGCCTGGCGGATACTCCCCGAACTACAAGCAAGCAAGCAAACCTGCAGCATATCACCCCTTCAGACTGGGTATCATTCGGGTAGCTCTTCGTTGGACCTTTTCCACCTCCAGTTTATCACGCCTCAATCTAGGATGCCAGATCACGTTCCCGTATTCAAGATGTGGTCGAACCATAGTGCTGAATAGTCTTAGTACTGTTGTCTCATCTAGTCAGATAAAGGTCGCCCGGACTAACCCCAACATTCGTGATGCCTTTTTGACCGCCTGGGAAATGTGTAACTGAAACTTTAGATCTTCGTCTATCACAATCCCAAATCTTTTTCTTCTGACGTCGATGCTAATGAGACGCTGTTCATCTCATATTGATGATGAGTGTTAGAACTCGGTGCACCTTGAACATGATGTCATTTAGGTATAGAGATGTGTTGCCATACATAGTGTTTACACTGAATACTAAAACCTCACACATTTGAGTAATAAACGGTGCAGATCATTTTTCATCTTTTTTTCACTCCAAATCTGTTTCTGACCCATGTAAGTACATTTTCAAGGGCATTTCTTTATATTTTCAAGACGCTTTCTAATGCCTTCACATTACCTTTTCTATTAATTAAGCGATTATTTTCAAGACACACGTGAGTGATAGACTATAATGTTTGAATTAAAAGAACAAGGAGGCCACACAGCATAGCTTATGGTTCCCCACTCAGTGCCCATGATACCTCAGGTATTTTATGTATTCAGTTAAATTCAGGGTTCTCACCAGCCCTGGAAATCCTGGAAAATAACAACTTAAAAAAATCCACTCAGAACAAAAAAGCCAGTGAATAAATATTATGTCTATAGAAGAAAACGTCGATTATATAAAAAAGAGTCTTGTTACATAGTCCTGATATCCCATGTTAGTTAAATTTGAATAAAAGTGGATGAATCAGACAACTAGATGGGGTGAAGAGGAGACTGTGCCATAAAATGTAAATTGCAGAGTATAATATAGTAGTATTATAATGCAATTTGATTTATATTTTGTACATACTAGTGATGGATTAATGAGTTGCAGTACTTCTGGAGATTTTTTGTTAACTTAAAAGATATCTATTGGTTGAAATCTATAATAATGCCATTAAAATATTGATACCAATATGTATTTTGATCAAATAGGCAAATTCACATATTAAGTATACCCTTTTTTTTGATAAAATAGGCAAATTCATATATTAAGTATACCCTTTTTTGATCAAATAGGCAAATTCACATATTGATTATATCTTTTTTTTATAAATAGGCAAATTCACATATTAATTATGCCCTTTATCAGGCTATAATTGAAGTCTTTTGTATTGTAGATTAGCCGCAATAGTGAGAACCTACAAGCAATAAACTGAGCATACCATGACGTCGGAGAAGGACATGAGAGAAGTGCTGTTCATCAAGTACTGGTTGACAGGAAAAAAAACTGCTTGTATTGCTAGAGACATGAACATTTCATGAGCTATTTTACAGTGATGTTTAAAGAAAATGAATGCTAGTCGAATTGGAACATTCACGGCCAAATTTAATCACTGCCAAATCTTCTGCAAAGGTGTTGAAATAGAACTAGTCGAGTACCTAATGACACCAGCAAAAATGTACAATGGACTATCCCCAAAAGATGCAAGGCATATTGCATTCCAGTTGTTTATGAGAAATGTTGACAAGGACAGGCATTCCGGCTTCATGGCTGAAGAATGAGGAAGCTGGAGAAGATTGTTGTGTAGTTTTCTTAAGTGGCCTGAAGAAACCAGCTTTGGTCATGCTATATGCTTCAGTCGAGCAACGGTCTGCAAATTATTTGACAACCTTGAGGCAGTGATGACATGTTGTAAGTTTACCCTAGAAAGAATGTTTAACCTTGACGAGACAGGTTTAACGACAGTGCACAAACCGGATAGAGTAATAGCACCAACTGGCATAAAACAAAGAGGACATGACACTTCTAGATAAAGAGGGCAACTGGTAAATAGCATTTATGCTGCTTGCAAAAGATGGATGCTAAACAATTCAGTAGAATTGATCACAATCTATGTAGTTGCTGAATCAGCAGCCAGTACATATCCTACGACATTTATCTTAGAAACCGTATCGGAGGATGTTAGCCTTTCAACATTGATATCTTCACAGATGATGAGTTTTGACACGTTCCATTACTGATCAACCAGAAATCAACACCAATGATAAATCCGCAGCCAGTGGCCAATGAGCAACTAGACCATGGCCGGCAATCAGCACTCAATGAACAGATAGGTCTAGAGATCACACAACATCTAAAGACAAATGAACAGCCAACAACAGAGAGCAATCTATGGCTAGCATCAAATGAACAACTGCCTCCAAACAATAGACAGAAGCCAGAAGTCAATGAACAGTTAGCACCAGGCAATTCAGTTACTATCTGCCATTCGTAGAGCACAGCACACTTTAGAAAGCTTACCTATCTAGGATGCCAGACTTCATTTCTCACCGGCTGCCATCATTCCTTATCCAAAAGCCCAGTGAAAAAAAGCATGATTCTGGAATAAACTGATCATTGTCGCGCATCCTGACCGGAACTCCGGAAAAAAATGTCCTTTATGCTTAGTTAGCCATAATTGTTAAAAACTAAGAAGAAAAAGCCAACAGGAAAAAAGCGAAAACTGAATTTCATTGAATGGATAGTACATCATATAGTAACAATGTCGTAGTTGCTGGCACTATCAAGAGACAAGGTTCAGAGCCTTGACACAAATTCTGTCTTTGATAAAGATAAAGATGAATCTGAAACTGAACATTCTGTATATTTCTTCGATATTTCCGACCTTTCTAATGTCATTGTGTAGTTGCTATGAAAACGTAGATTGTGCAGAATGTTGGTGAAGTAGTGGGACATTGGGGTGAGGAGCTTGAGGTCAACTTCATACATTGCACCCAGAATCGTGTCCATGGTGGCAGGGGTACCATAGGCATCTTTTCTTCAATAATATTAGTTTTTAGGGAAATCTTTCATGGATGTAGACCTGAATCTTTGACACAATGTTACCTATGTTTAAGCCTCTAAAATTCCAAAAACGATACAGTCAGTAGAGCTGAAAGCCATTGGTAGAGCTCCATCTGAAAATTAAGTACCCATGGTGCCCCGGTTTCCCCTACTATGCGTTTAGACAATACTAAATACACTAATTATCTGTCAATTGTTTGCCACTAGCTGTATAATAATAATGGCCGAAATGACAGTTTTAACCTGGCTGGCAACCTCAAACGAGGAAGACACTTATGGTATCTAATTTATAGCTTCCCCATGGAGACTACCTCTAAATAAATTTAGAATATATGGCATACTCGGTGGAGAAAACCTTGCCAGTTGCCTGGTTGGATGAAAAACTCCCCCTACTATAATGCCATAGGTAGATAGTCTCACGCTCTACTCATGAGGCCAAAAAGGTTGGTTCCTTGACCTGATTGTGATAAATATCATTCCACAACAAGTACAACATCGATCCTTAATTATGTCTAAATCTGACTTTAATATTCTAATATATCTACTGTATTCTGGATTTATTTGGTTTTCAAATTGCTAAAACAACTTGTTTTCCTATCAGCCTTTAAATGGTTTACGCGACATTATAAGTACTACATTGGTCTATAAACTGCGATATTGTGATGCTTTAGTAACTCTAAAAATTAAAATTAAATTATGGATGTGACCATCCAAAAGGATGAATCAGAAATTAACCTCCTGAAAGTTATTTCAAATTTATAAACGTATCACAACGAGGCACCCGAAAAAGTCCACAAGCTCCATAATTTAGAGTTAGAAAACAACATTTAGAAAATGTTTGCGTTTGATAATACGATTTGTGATAGAATAAAAATCTAAACTGGTCTTTACATAAATAACATCTTATCTATACACTTTGGGAGATGAATGATTTTGGCGACTTCCATCTCCTTTATATTATTTGCCGTGTTTGAGGTATATTACTCAAAGGGATGAGCCCCGGGTATATATCCCAACAGTTAAAGTACTCACTTGCTAACTCACTCACTCAATCCTTAATTACGCCATTGTATATGAAATAACTGTGTTTTTTTTCATTGGTTCTTCATTCAAATTGAATTTTGTAACCCGTAAAGTACATTTCCTTTCGGATTGATTGTAAATATATTGATGTGCCATATTATAATGTATATTCTATTGTTAACCAGCAACAAAATATTGTTTTAAACATCTGTTTATGTGGTAAATATATGAACAAGTCATATTTAATTTTTTTAATCTGTAAAATAAAACAATTAAGTATAACTTAATATAGATACAATATATGATAAGAAAAACCTTTTTTTGGCGTAAAGTAGACAAAAGTACGGTTTGAAGAGTACGTATTTTATTATTATACTGGATACACACGAAACAAACCTTAATTAGTAATATATATCAATAACAAAGATAGCCATATCTCCCTGGATACTGACGCATTAACACAATCCCGGTTACAAACAGTTAAAGGTTATCCGCTGATCCAGTTTCCGTCTGCTCTTTATGTGAGAACAAGATTTAGATTTGGCTCGAAAATATTTCAAGTCTTTATTATGATCCGGATGCAGCATAGTTCTGTAGCAGTTCGGTTCACACAATTCTGGAAACTGTTCATAAAAGCCCTTATAGCCTCCATCCAGAAGGTACAATTCCGGAAAACACAAAGCCGGATACGAGTCTTTGTGAAGATCCCGATCTAACTGACGCAGGAAGCGAGACATTTTCGGCCCTCTTTCCGATGAGAATTCACAGTGAAATACCAAAATCCGACGTCTCCCATTTATTTTAGTCTTATCCGGATCAGTGATGATATGATGTAGTTGATCTCGATTCCAGGTGTTCTTCGCCTCGTGGATGTGACCGCCCTCGTACTCGTATGGATAGCGACAGTCAAGGATAGTGAATTCCCCCACCTTAACACTGAGCCTGTTATCCATGAGACTTGCCAGCGTATCGGAAGTAATCGACTTAAGATCGGAGTGTTTTCCAACGACAGTAGGCAAACAGTACGGCTTACTAAAATCACCGATGACGTCATCATCAACGTCATTAAAAAGCGATTTAACAGCGGAGTTATTTAACGCTGACGGCGAACAACAGTTTGTGAGTGAATCATTTTTAATATTCGGGATCAAGACGCCATCAGCATCCATTGAATCATCACCATCGTCGTTGTAATCAAGTCTGCTTCGACAGACTCGTCTGGATATCGAGTCCGTGCGGCGTCTTTTGTTAGAAGATCCACGTTCGGAGTTGGTACCGATCCGGCGAGGCTTTAGCGGAGTCGATCCATCAAAATTCCGGAACGAACTGGTGGCGAACCGGAACGGACTGTCGAAACCGGAAGTGTGAAAACAGTCCGACGTATCGAGTCCGATTCCGCTGTCACGTGATCGATTATCGGGCGCCAGAAATTCCGATGACGTCACCTGATAATCGTTGATATCGGTAAACGGGAGTGGTAAGGCGGCGAGTCGGCTCAATCCGGGACTCGGGGAGTTTAATTCATCAAGAAATAAACTGAACTTTTTGGCCATCGATTTGTCGCTCTCTCCCGAAAAACTTGCCGAAAACATGATGCCTCTCTGGTGTCTCTCTGGTGTCTCTTTGGTATCTGGTGGCCAATATGGCAAAATAATGTTTTTGTAATCAAGTCACCGATGATATATATATATGCCTGTGTGTGTGTCGGCAATATCTACTGAAGAAGAAGCCACGATGTTTGTATATCGAGGGAAGCTACTCGCTGTCACATCTATAAACACGAGTTATCATCAACCTGACACAACACACCTACGTGTACTCGGTGTTTGTTCGACCGGGGTCGATTCCTTCGTGTTGTTGTTCTTCTCGTTGTTGTTACTGCTGTTGTTGCTGCTAGAAGCCGAAGCTCAGTGGATGGAGTGGACGAGTGTGTTGAAGCAGATCTCAACTATAAGTAGATCTTAGTTAAGAGAGATCGAAATAAACTGTGATCACTAATTATGTTTTGGTCGACGAGTTTGCTTTGATTGAACTTCGAATGAATCGTTGTTTGGACACGGAGACAAAGTGTAAATAAATTGGCAACAACGTTGATATAATATGGCGTCTTACTGTCAATTGTTGGTATATATTGTTAATTGAATGATTGAAAACCGACTATAGATTGATTTAAGGAATAGAGTATGGTATAACACACACACACACACACATACACACACACAGTCGTGATGTTTCACGACTTCTGATAACATGATAATAAAATTATGTGTTGTAAACGGTATATAAAGCTATCTATATAATAATTCATACTTAGCAATATATATATATATATATATATATATATATAATATATATATATATATGAAGAACTAAAAAACCCACTAAATATACTAACATGATCCTAAATATATATCATCTGATCAGTTTCCATAAACAATCATCTTATGATTCCCATCTTCAGCTCATCGTATTTATATTAACTTCACAGACATGTTACATGGATGACGTATTTCCATTCCATGAGCAAATATTGACATGAGAGCGTCATATCCTACTCCAATCTTATAAACAAATATTAATAATAAAACAATAAATGTGACACTTGGTTTTCCCAAACTCTCTGTATCCTCATCCTGACAGTTGTTTATTTGTTTGTTAAAGCTTCCGTTAATTGTAGCGCGGACACAATTACCTGGCGATTATCCCCAGAAGTATATAATATTATGAAAATAATATTCATAATAAACAAAAGTGTCATAGGCATATGTCTACCGGATGATGAGGCTTTTGAATAAATATGACGTATTTTTGATAAAAATCGGCATTATCATAGGTTTATAGGAGAACTTGAATATAGTTCTGTATACATAATAATAATAATAATAATAATAATAATAATAATAATAATAATAATAATAATAATAATAATAATAATAATACTTCCATTGCGCCAATATCCAATTTGTGGCTATGAATAAGAGAGCTTAGTGGTGTAGTATATATAGAGTAAAAAGTAGTGGTCCAAGAACAGAGCCTTGGGGAACACCGGAAGACAAAGGCACTGCCTTTAAAAATATTTTCTTATTTTTATTGATTGAAACCTATTCATTAACAATGAGCGGATCCATGTAAGTGCTGTGCCCGATATAGGACTGAGATCGGAACATTCTCACTGGTATATACTTTTCAATCAGATCGATTTGATACAGTGGTGCTTTGAATGTATGAAAGAGGATGTTGTACAGTATTCTGCAACGTACCGGAAGCCAGTGGAACAAAACCGGTGTTATATGTTCCCTTTTGCGAGTGCCTATCACCAAATGTGCAGCACAGTTCTACACTCGTTGTAGAATTATTTTGTGTGTGTGTGTTTGCTTATATAATATGGCCAATACTTCTACCTTGAATATTACTGTGGCCAAAACGCCCAGGGTTGCATCGCCGTGTACTTCCAACTGGTATATCTGGGTTTGGTATATTCAAATACAAATATACCAGCTGTTTATTTCCAACAGGCATGTTTTGGTTTGGTATATTCAAATATAAACATACAAGTTGTGTAGTAAAAAATAATCACAATTTAATGTAACGCGTCTTTTCTTGTATGATTTATCCTTTGATTATATTACATGTTAGTTGATATGACTAAAATTAATATGATTCTGTATTAGATAAAATATTGTGAAGCTTCACGTGACATGTCATCTAATTCAAGCAATTTCAAGATTCAGTGGAATAATATAAGCTGTAATGATGATGATATGATGATGATAATAATAACGATGATGATGATACTGATAATAATAATAGAATAAAATCGTTATTATAAATAAGCCTGTCATTTATAGACAAATACTGAGACAGACAGACATACGGTCAGATAGACAAACATACGGTCAGACAGACAGACATACGGTCAGATAGACAGACATACGGTCAGATAGACAGACATACGGTCAGACAGACAGATATACGGTCAGATAGACAGACATACGGTCAGATAGACAGACATACGGTCAGATAGACAGACATACGGTCAGACAGACATACGGTCAGACAGACAGACATACGGTAAGACAGACAGACATACGGTCAGACAGACAGACATACACACATTCAGATATACGGTCAGACAGACAGACATACGGTCAGACAGACAGACATACACACATTCAGATATACGGTCAGACAGACATACGGTCAGACAGACAGACATACGGTCAGACAGACAGACATACGGTCAGACAGACAGACATACACACATTCAGACATACGGTCAGACAGACAGACATACGGTCAGACAGACAGAAAGATAGACAAGTGGACCGAAGGAGGGGGAACATTAAGACATGTATTCCTCCCGCCCACAATGTCTAGCCTGTGGCGCTCTCTGACTATTAATATTCTGGTCAAAGGTTATCATGTAAGCTTATTTATTTCTAGACAGTAATCGGGCTAATGATCAATTAGACTATGTTTTTAATTATTGTCTCCTGAACGTCTGTTTTACTTTTCTCTTCGTTCACTTTGTAAGATGGGCTGTTAATTTGACATAAAATGTAATCTTTCAGAATGTCTGTTTATTAATTATGGTAACGACAACAATGTTAGTTTGAGTTCGTTAAAGATCTTTAATCAAGGTACACATTTAGGCCACATAATTAGATCTACCAAATGTATGGAAGTCATACAAGACGGATGACATATTTTTATATTCAAACTGTCAATTATGTGTTATATAATTTGATGTACCTTTCACAAAAAGTAAATATCATTTATTAATGAAGTATTATACTTTACATTACAGTTTACGCGATGAAATATAACTGACATACCGGTATATATGTCAAATTTTATACGTCAATGTAGATATCGGTCAGAATATTCATCAACATTGTACTTACAATATTAGTGATCAGGCAATAATTCCAAAAGTATCGCCATTGAAGATGAAATTGTATGTCTTAATCGAAACTTGTAAAACTTACTTTGTTTAGAAAAATTAATTTGACAATTCATTAATATTGCAACCAAAAATAACGCAAAACTTGAGTCAATGTAGATCATTAGAAAGTTCTTTAGATTGTGTCATCTCAAAGGCTAAAAATAGACAAATGTATCTGTTAAATACTGTCTTAGAAAAGTAGTGTAAGTGTATATATATATATATATATATATATATATATATATATATGTGTGTGTGTGTGTGTGTGTGTGTGTGTGTGAGAGGGGGGGGTTATTATATTATGTAGTACAGATAGACAAAACATTTCCCATTTTATGTGTGATTCCGGTACATATACACATAAAGTGGGTTATACCGGGTGCTACTGTGTGTGGGACAGGTGGTATGGGTCACTGGTATTTATTTGCAGTAGGACAGGATGACCTAAGTAAAATTAGATACAAGGAATACTATATACAAGAAATACACGGGTGTGTTTGTGTGCAAGTGGGCGTGGATGCGCGAGTGTGTTTAGTATGACATAGCAATGTGGTGATTAAATTGGTTTCATGAACTTTAGCTTTCCAAGAAATAAGTACAATCAATGATTTAAACTTTTCATGGAATTACAAATAAGTCCTGTAATAGAAAAAATTATGCTATATTTATGTGATCGATAATAACAGTTATTGATCGAAGAGTGGCATATTCTGTCCAATATTTATATTAATTACATCTTGTGTTACCTTATCAATATTTTCCAATGTAAATAACCTAATTATAGCAACTTAGAAAATATACAAAATATTCTTTGTCACTATAGCGACTAATGGTAGGATGTAAAAATACAAACAAATCAGAACTAGTTTTATCGGCTTTTTATTCCATAATTCAAACCGTTATATGTGTATTTATGCCTGTATATATATATATATATATATATATATATATAACGATTTAAAAATTTGTTTTGCACACTATCTGTCAGGGTTAGCAGTAGTGTGGCCATTTCGAAAAAGGAGGACATGGTGTTCCCAAAGGGAAATTGGTCATAGGCTGCAAACTTACCACACATGGGGACACAGTCGCGCACCCATACACATAGTGCATTTAGAAAGTTTTCTTTTGGCTAAGAGTTTTCTATACATGGCTGGACATTCTTCTGAGAAATTAGGGTCATGTTATAATATGTGAAGATCAAAACATGTCCGGCTTAAGCTGGCGCCGGATGGAGGATGACCGGCTCAAAAGCCTGGCACAAAGCCGGACGTCTGGCTACCCTAGTTAGCGGTTGGTCCATTAGATTACAAGGAAATATTAATCTCGCAAATTAAATCGATCAAAGCTGAAGTATATCAGTGTAAATATAGTGTAAAGATTTGTCTTAAAAACATCAAGTTCAAGGTTGAAAATTTCAATATTAGAAATTTAAATGTCAAAAATTAAACACTTAAGTATTGGAGATGAAATTTACAGAATATAAGGGAATACCAGAAGATTAACTGATAAAAATATAAAATCTTCAACTAAAATTATATATATATATATATATATATATATATATATATATATATATATATCTATAATTATTTTTGTGTTTATATTTGGTTGTGAATTGTACATATGCTTGTCAAATGTAGTGAATATTATAACTCATACACATCTAGAGGATGTTATAATTAATATCGCAGAATATCTTTTACAGATAGAAAACACTTTGATTAATAATTTAAGAAAATATAATTATTTTACTGTACTCTCTGACCTGTATATATATATATATATATATATATATATATGTGTGTGTGTGTGTGTGTGTGTGTGTGTGTGTGTGTGTGTGTGTGTGTGTGTGTGTGTGTGTGTGTGTGTGTAGCTATATATGGTTATATCTCCAACAAACTGACTTTGTTAACTTGCAGAAAATGTATGTTAATACTACATAGAAATTAGTGAGTAATATAAAAATATAATATTAAGTAATAAACAAATATATTATGAAGTAATATAAAAATATAATATGAAGTAATATAAACATGTTTGAGTTGACGTTTATGTTTTGGTCATCAGTTTGTGTTGATTTTTGTATAATTTTATAAATTATTTACTGAATAATAATTTCCGAATTGAGCCCACATCATATTGATACATGAATTACTTGAATTTACGCAAGCGACGCACCATATCAGGAGTGTGTTATTAATTTAGTCAGTTAGCCTTTGCTAATGTATTTATTCCAAGAATTAATAGGTATATACACATCATGATGTTGTAATATTGTACCATAATTAAGGGCGTACTGCCTAATAAATATATACAATGACAACATATATCTCTTATCATAATTACTTCAGGGGTTTAAGTTTTCTTATTTAGCCTCGACGCTCGTCACACCTAAGACATACAGCTGATGGGCGACTATATATACTACAAACATCCTACAAACCCAACTATGATTCGTATTCGAAACCACAACCTGGAGTTTGTGAGAGCCATGTTATAACCACTGAGCTACTGGATCACCGACATTCATTGTATAAATAAATATATGATGGGAAAGAGACCCATCAAAACAAATGTGTACACTACGACTCCGGTAAATGATTACCGGATAATTGTACATTCAATATATCCAATAAAGATAGTGAACCTTTAATATTTTAAATGAACTGGATGATAATTATGATGTGTTTTATTTTTGAACAATAAACGTCGCCAATGAAGTTACTTAAATTAATGGCCGAAATGGCAGTTTTTAACGTGGCTGGCAACCTCAAATGAGGGAGACGCATATGGTCTGTAATTAATAGCTTCCCCATGGAGACTAATTCTAAATAAATTTAGAATATACGTCATGTTCGGTGGAGTAAACCTTGCCAGTTGCGTGGCTGGATGAAAAACGCCTCCTACTATTGTCAAAGACCATATAGAATAAGACAGGACAGCGAGAGATAGCTTATGGCATTGTTTGAAATAAACTGTTAGCAGCGCCGCCTTGTGGAAAACGTGGTAGACTATTCCTTATTTTCGAATGGTCTTTCACAGGAGAAGTCGGCTTTAAACAGGTATTAGACAATATAACTGGATATATTCAAGGATAAAAGTAAAATAAATGGGGAAAGCACTAACAGTGGCGTCTATAGTATAGAGAATGAGTGGGCTGGGACTTGAACTGAAATAGAAAGTTGGATTTGCCACTCATTTGGTGCAGTTGAAAAGTGTAATAACTTATTACACTTTTCAACTTATTACTAATAAGTAGACTTAGTCACTAGTGTAGAATTAGTTTTTGCATGATTTATTTTACGATTCAAGGTGTGTTATGATGTATTGTGATAGATATGTGTCTATATGACCATTATTATTACTGATCATGTATTTCAGACACCATCTTGTGTTTCTTTCACATAATCACCATGCTAAAATATATTGGCCAATGAGCAAATATATTCTGGAAATAAAACAAGGCAGTGAGTTAAATTGGTGCACTTTATTCAGTGTAAATGTTATTACATGACATGAATGTAGTAATATGAAATGAAAATAACACACATTATATACAATAGCCGCAACTAGAATTAGTAGAAAGATTTGAATGTAATCCTTAAATATTCAATAAATAATATGGTCTGCTTTATACTATTTAGTGATATTATACAAGTCCAGAATATGTATTTTTTATTTAAAAGTAATAATTACAAGCTTTTACAAGTATACATGATAACACAAGAAATAATAATTAATGACACTGATCAATCAACAATGCTTTAATTTCAAAAGTTTACAGTTTACAGAAAGACCTTTCTGCCGGGGTGAAATGGCAGAAACTGGTGAGAAATGGCAGAAACTGGGGAGAAACTTCCAGATGTGTTTATTTTAAGGTGCCAAGCATAACCATGTGTAAGCCATGGTATCACCAAGTAGATTTGTACACAGATAGTATTAAATTATTAATGTTTTCATCTGTTTAATAATGTTCAAGAAAAACAACAAAGTGCTTCCAGACATAATCTCGCTGTCTACTTCCCTTGAATATGTTAAATGTTATGTGGTAAAGTGCAAAACAAAACTACAAACCTGCAAGATAAAGCAATTTGTCCAGCCACAATATTCAGCATTTACAAAGTATAAATTTGTATGTGCACCTCAAGAGACTATGTCAAGAATAACTAACTAATCTGCCGAGATGGATAACCCCCATCAGTGTCACATTAATCTAGTCAATATGAAGTCTACCGTATTATAATTAGGCAGTGCAGATACTTCCCTATGCTATGGTGTAATAACAATCATACACCACTCACCCATTGCTGCATATTTAATATGCAGCAGTGGGTGAGTGTTATTACACAGCAGCATCTCTTCACAGTAATACATACATGTAGTTATATCTACAGACATGCCATCACCCTCCTCATAGTTGATTGGGTATTTGATAGTGTTATGTTGCCTTGCATAACAAAGCAGTCATTATAAAATAAAATTTATTCAGCATTATAATGTATGTCACTGCACAGATACAAGAAATAAATAATCTCAATCTTTTATCTCACAATCTTAAATGTGATGAATTATTGACATACACTTTAAATAAGTATGTGGGATGTAGACAAGATTTATAATTAAATAACTTATGCTTATGTATATTGGTTTCAAACTGTTAAAGTCTCTATTAATTTGGTATTTTCATGGCAATTTTCCCCAAATCAAGTTTCTGCCCTTTCTCCCCTGGGCAGAAAGTATTTCTGCCATATCGGCAGAAACTGGGTAATTACCATGGTTTTTACCATGATGGGGAGAAACCTGCTAAACCAGTCAACATAAACACAACGACTGGCAAACTATTAAAATTTTCTAACATCTCCAAAATCTTCCACCTCATCATGCTCAAGCTTATGACACATTTTCTTTTATTGCCAGATCATCAAAAACAGCACAGCATAATCTCAACTGGTCTGCCATTACATTAATTTTGAAAGTGTCCAACAAAGCTTTATAAAAACCGGGATAAATCTTGAGTTTCATGAGTCTTCTATTGAATGTTTTCACTGATGGTAACAAGAACACTTTGGCAAGGAGCTTTAATGTTTGTGGACTGGAATGTTGAGATGACACAAAATCAAGAGCTGGACCAGACATATGTTTAGCAAGTTCATTCATCAACTGAGCTACAGACATGTAGCTGTTACATCCGTAGCTGTTACATTGAGTTACCTCTTTTTTTCCCCTTGTAAATGAAAAAAAATGATAGTCCTGGACATTTTCCTCGACTGTTGTGGGAATGATGGACCGCACAATAATCGCCCGTATTCAATTGTTTAGATCTATTAATTTTTGCGCTGTATGAATGATACTGTCAAATTTGCTGGTAATCTACAATGTCTACCGCAAGGCGGCAGCACCGCATATTTATTACACGCCAAACAGCCAGCTGTCCCGTCTTCCCCTAAGGCTGGGGCACATTGTTCTCTTACGAGTGGGGAAGAAGGAAAGAGGACAAAGGGATGGATGGGGTGTATTTTAATGGTAAAATCATTTTTTGAATTATGATAGTATTAAATAGGACTACTATTATATGTCTTTTAGTAAATGATGCATTTCATAGAAGATATTTTAGTGGACCAAATTGAAGAATATCAATAAACAAAGCCAAAGTTTGCACTAGCAATTTATTTATTCATTGTTGCAGTCAGCATTAATATAATATTCTATATACAACATTCATGCCACCTACACACATTTTATTTACATATTAGAGTTGTAATTTAAGTTAATATAAAAGCATTCGGTTTGTATTACATTCATAACACACTACTATTAATGGCTAATATTAAAAGCTACTAGCCACATAACAATGAACAAATAATAAAAAAAATAATAAAATTTTTTTTAAAATTTTGGCTATTGGATAGATATCTTATTAGAGGGAATTTCAATTAAGGGAGACATAATTTCAGATAGGCACTAACCCTAAAAATAGAACCCAAGGATAAGAGTTTATGGTTTCACCTTTCACAGTTGATGCCCTTATTGAAGTTGGTGGATTGGAACAGGTATCAGTCAGGTATAATAACACTGTAAAGTGCATTACAGCTGCTATCTAGCTGAATAAGGTGCTATATAAATGTCACATATTATTATTATTAATCATTAACACTCAATAAAATTTGAAGAATAAATCGGGTGTTGGCACCGTGTTGCTACTAATATTAGGCCGAGGTGGATAATACCACAATCTCAAGTCTCCAGCATTAAGTGCAAGTTTTCTCTGCATTGAGGCTAAAAAGTGCATGGGACACCCATCTATGGTCCTCTTTTGGTAAAGTCTGAGACCACTTACCCAGAAAAAGTGCCCTTTCCTTGAGGTGACTTGCGCTTGGCGGATGTCACTAACTGTGGACAGACTGGTGGTACAATCTTTAGATAGGCTAATAATGCCAGGATAACTTAAAGGTAAGCTGGTAACAGCACGGAGACTAGTCAATGGGCCAGTGAAGGCCGGAGGATCAGCAGAGAGGCTGGTGGTTGAAGAACAATCATCAATACTCGAACTCGATTGGGTAGTAATTTGTGTAACTTTTGAAGATGGAGATTTGTCTCTAACATTTGATTTTTGTCGAAATAATGGAAAAAACATAAATCAGAGTTAAATATAAATAAGGTAGCAATACTTTAGATTACCTTTAAATTTAAAATGATAAGTTAATTCTACATCTACATTTTGGGCTAAACTTTCCAATCAGTTCATCTAGACTGCTGCGGAAATGTTTACAGGTGTGTCTTGTATCTGAAAGGAAAGAGCATTCTGTTGTTTACATTTTTTAAACCATAAGCATCCACTAGCATTAATGGCTAGTCCTAACCTATACCAATTAGCCATACAGATTTAAGGAATGAATACATATTAATAATTTTTTTCATCAAAATATAAAGTCAATTTTAATTTAATTTTGAAAATTTTACATGTTTATCAACTTAATTTCTTACAAAGCAGCTGAATCTCCTTCAAAGACAGCTTCATCAAAATCTCTCAGATCTACATCACCAATCTGTAAAAAAATAAATTCAGTTAGAGACTTTCAGATTACCCATGGAATTGGCACTCGAAGACAATAAAATATTAATACTAGTTCTGAACTTTATCATTTAACATACAAATACGTGAAGGTTCTAGTATTTATTAAGTAAATGATTATAGCATTTGATATGAAAATAGTATATTCTATATTAAATATATAAATTAAATAAGTTTGGCATTAATTTGAATCTTACAAAGGGGAATTACACATAATTATATATAGCATTACATACCTCTGATGTTAATATTTGATGATGTTCTGGATCTGTTATGCTAGATTCACATTTAGGTAACTGAATAAGCAATTTTAAAAATCCAAATTATTCAGAAATATTAAAGTATTATTGTAAGCATTCAAAGATAAACTTACCATGAAATATAACAGTATGGTACCAACAAAAAGAAAGTCAAACTTTCAGAATATATTTGAGCTAACAACAATAAAAATGGCAGTAAAACATCAATCAGCAGCAGCTAACAATAACATTGCAGTAGTCTTTCAATATGTTGTAATGACAATGATCTGTTCTTAAATAGATATAATTAAAAGTAAATATCCTTTCCAACTAGATATTAAATAAAACAGCCACAGTCCTTCAGTACCAAACACTTGTACAACACATAATGACTCAATTAAATATTAATATGATTAGTAATTTGAAGTATATGTTACACATTAATCCTGAACTTCACTTTCCATGTTGTGAGATGTATGACGAGGAAATATGCTATACTGCCCCAAAACATATCACAACATTTTAGTGAAATGTATAGCCTATTTACATTCTAACAGAGATCTTTAGATACAATAACTGAAAAACAGCAACCAGAATTTTACAAAAACCACAAAATTAAATTATACACTGATGTGAAAACAATAAGGAATTGCATAAGCAAGAAATGCTTAGAGAAAGCAAACACAAAATTAGACACACCAGTCAATGCTCTTAAGTTAATGGCCTAGAAGATATAATGGTAAGGAAGATGGGCAATTATGATAATGTATATAGACATAAATTAAGCAGCAGATGGACCAAACTTCCAGAGGGAATGTGTTAGTTAGAACTCACCACATCTGGTCATAGTAATGAGATTACATATGACAAATATTATGATGTTTTATGACACTGTAACAAGAATAAGAAATCACTTATATATATATATATATATATATATAGTTAATGTGATACACTATTTTTAAATCATAGTAATCAATTAAAGAAAGTCAATACAAATATGCATAAAGTTCCAAAATAATTAATGTTCTTTAACTACAAGTTATAGAATTCATTTGACAAAGGATCTGTTGATGATATCTAATAATCTACAAACATAATTCACTACATTACCTCAGATGTTGCTTTGTGAACCACAATTACAGCTGGCACTACCCAATAGTGACAACTGTCCCTTGACTTCTAGTTGTTTAGGACAATGCATGATCTATACAAAAATCAGATATTAACTGCTGTAGTACTATTACAAATTAAAATTACTTTTTAATTAATATCTTGTTTTAATTCTTTCATTATATATTGTCTAATATAATTATACCATCTATTTAGTATACATATTTAGAATCGGGCTAACCCTATATTTTATATTAGTGACAATTAAATTAGTATATAATTTTGTGGGGGAGGAGTAAAAAAGAAATGTAGCATTAATAAATACATTATGCTCCTGAATTTGTCTGAACTAAAATACAGTATGACCAATTGATAGAAAGTATTAGACTCTAGTCTAGGAGATATATTATGCCTTATGTTATGTTATTAATAATATTGTCTACCTTCTGGTAGAAAGAATGTCATTTCTTTTGTCGAGGTGCAGGTCTGTTGCCGAAGTGTTTTGGCCAAGTACCAGTTTCAGCGAAGATCCGCAAGCGATTAACCCACTCATCATCATGCATGGATTTGTGACTCGCCTAAACAGAAAATTATATTTACTATATCATACTCGGGTATTTAACCTGCCAGTAGACTGACTAGTGAACATTAGATTAGCAATCATTTAACCATTGTATAAGTTTACTTTCCGGGTCTCCATAAAAGTCAACATTACCTCTATTATCGCTTTGATTTGGGCATTTTATCAAGCTCTGACTTAGATGTTCGCCAAAAGCGAATATTACTTTCGTCGACGCCAAAGTGCCGTACAGCACCACCATTATGCCGTTGTCGACTGGCTTGTGTTTGGTTGCGCATTTCGTCTTTTAGTCATCCGTATATTTACATATAGAGCTGGGTATTTATAAATACATACGTAGGTCTGTTATTACAGATAGCGTTATGTTATAATTGCGGGGTACGCTAGCGCCAGTCGCGAATAAATAACTCGAAAAAACAAAACTAGTTCTGTAGCCCGAGGAAATAAACGCTCGCTTTAAATCATATCAATCTGATGGCATTACGCGTGGCATCTTCATCATCATCGGCATAATTCAGAATCAAGTATAGCTCACGTGGGGAGTAAATGCAACTTTGGTACGTTCCCTTAATCGAACACGAACTGGATTACACAAGCAATATCTTTTGTGTAGTCTGGCCGGATGTTTATTCAACGTTAAACATCATATACAGTTATAACGCATAAATAGCAGTTCCCATGACCTAACTGGTAACGTGGTTATTCTCAGATTTTTTGCGTCTGAAGAGTGTTTCATCTTTCATTTCGCCTCATTATATTTGGCGTTCTCTCGGGCCATTTAACCTACCATATGCACAAACGCATAAACAATTTTTTTTAAACAGGACAGTATTGAAAAAGAAAGAGCATTACAAACAAACTGCTTAAATTGAAAACATTCCTTGATAAATAATAATTGAAATAAATACGATCAGCAAACACACACAGACAGACACACACACACACATGGAGCTTTCTCAATGTGTATCCACTGGGGAATAAGCTGCCATACACTGTAACAAGTTGTAGAACTGTAGATTAATTGAATTCCGTTGAAGACATTTTTTATGTCTGCAGTGTGTTGTTTTTCTTACTTTGCGTTCTTTTGATGGAGTAATTTAATTATTGGTTTAGTCTCATCGCTAGGCGCACACGATGCATAAGGCCAAGGGGCAGTTCCATATTTCACAAACACGGGTAACCGAACTCGATTCGAACCTTAACTAGGAGGTTTGCAATGCAGTGTTTCAACCACTGTACCACAGAGGCGCTATCTGATGCACAGCGTTTTTTTATAAAAATATATGTGAATGTTCACCTTATATGCCCATCCTGGCTAAACACCAAGTACTTAAACATTGACAAAATATTCCCCCAAATATATAAAAAAGATGTGACCTGACACGTCAGATCACTCCAAATACACACAATTTACCACATTGAGGCAGAGTATCTTCGCTTGACGCATTCTATTGTGTTGATCTCCCAAGATCATCCCAACCATAGAGTTGGAGGAATTGTCACTCAACTAGATGACTTGTTAAGACTACATTACATGGTGTTGAAACCTAATTGCAATTCAATTAGAAATATATGTAAAAATAATTATCAAGCAAAATTGATTTTTTAAATATTTTTGTACTGCAAGTTAATTGATAAATCACATGTTTACAAAATAATTAATAAAAATACATGCAATAATTATAAAATCAAATGAAATATAAAAAAAATATCGAAATGCATGTTTAAATTTTTTTTTGTAGTGCTTTAAATCATGATTTAAATCAAACAACTGTAATGTCTCCTTCGAAGACATTAGTGATGTTGGAAGTGAAGGTTGGACGGAGACACGCTGCAACTGGGAATTCACAGAAGATGCCATATATGTTGTTCTTTGTTTACAAGTTTGACGCGTCTGAATCCAAGTCTAATGTGCGCTTCTCCTTGAACACCCCCCCCCCCACGTAAACATACGCCATGAAATACGATCTTTTTGTGGACCCGTATTTCTTGTGCCAAATTTCAACTCGGAGAAGTAGATCGTCCCTGGCAGTCGTCCCTAGCCCACTTGATCAACCCAAGGAAGCTGAACCTTCCTGGATCAATGTCTCGATGCAAATAATATCAACTCAGATAAAGATATGACCCATTGTTTTTATAGCTTCTTCTGTCAAAAAATATTAAATATACATAGTGGGTTCCAGTCCAGCACCTTATCACAGGGTAAGCCATTGGTAGAAGAGTCCTGCATATCCATGATGGATACATTTGAGCCTTTTACAGAGACTGATATCAGATAGTTGCTGAAAAAGTCATCTAATGCTTTCTGTGCAGTTGACCCTATGCCTACATGGCTTGTGAAAGATTGTCTGGATGTTTTGATAAACCTAATTACAAATATAGTTAATAAATCATTATCCCTGGGTGTTTTCCCAAGATCCATGAAAGCTGCCCTTGTAAAACCATTAATAAAAAACCACACTATGGACTGTAATATTCTAAACAATTACAGACCTGTTTCAAATCTTACATTTTTATCTAAAGTTATAGAAAAGGCAGTTGCTTTATATCTAAACAAATATTTAATCAATAATAACCTTAATGGATCACTACAGTCTGCCTATAAAAGTGGTCACAGCACTGAAACAGCCTTGGTTCGAGTGAAAAATAATATTATGATGTCAATTGATCAAGTTAAGCCAGTAATACTTGTTCTTCTGGACCTGTCTGCTGCATTTGATACAGTTGACCATAAAGTACTTTTCTTTAGGTTAAAAGACATGTTTCATCTGTCAGGTAGAGTACTTGAATGGTTTAGATCCTATCTGGAACAACGCTCCCAGAGAGTGTCTGTTCATGGTATTTTATCTGACATTCAGTTTTTGTTATCTGGTGTACCACAGGGTTCAGTTCTTGGTCCTCTGGTTTTCACAATGTATACCCGTCCTCTTGGGATCATTGCGCAGCGATATGGAGTTAAATATCACTTGTATGCTGATGACACACAGCTGTATATATCATTGGATCCTGACAATGAGTTAAATTTCTCCTCTTCCTTGAAGAATTTAGAACATTGTATTGCCGATATTCGGCTATGGATGACTCAAAATCTTCTAAAACTAAATGATAATAAAACAAATATTTTATATTTGGCATCACCACATTGTGTTAAATCCCTAAAGACACCAGCATTACAGATGGGTGCATCTTCGATTACCCCTAATGGGTCAGTAAAAAATCTAGGGGTTATTTTTGACCAATGTATTAACATGCATGAACATGTCACATCAGTATGCCGAGCTGCCTACTACCATCTTAAGAATATCCACTGTTTAAAAACATTCTTGACACAAGAATCACTTGTAACTGTAGTTCATGCCTTTGTTACATCTCGTATAGACTATTGTAACTCCCTGTTATATGGCATATCTGATTATAACATTAATCGCCTTCAGCGAATTCAGAATAGTGCAGCTCGCATTGTAACAAATACTAGAAAATATGATCATATTACCCCAATTCTTCTAAAACTACATTGGCTACCTGTTAGACAGCGTATCCATTTTAAGATTCTGTTAATAACTTATAAATCTATTAATGATATGGCGCCAGAATACCTGTGTGAACTGGTTTCCATTAGAAAGTTATCTCGAAAACTCAGGTCATCCAGTCAGATACTATTGCAGGTGCCAGTGTCTCGGCTCAAGTCATATGGTTATTGTGCGTTTAGTGTTGCAGCCCCCACTTTGTGGAATAAGTTGCCGGCACATATTAGAAATGCGTCGACTCTTGGAAATTTTAAGTTTCTTCTAAAAACACACCTATTTAAGGTCGCTTTCACAGATAAATAATTATTATCTTTTAAATCTTTTAAGACGTCCAAATAAGGTATTAGCCTTGCTCAATCTACCTGCCACAATTCGGTAGAGGTTGTATGTTCTGTCAAAGGCGACCACCCGAAAGCCTTTGACATTCTTCAGCCGCTTGGTATCGTCTATTACTAACGACGGCCTGGGAAGGAGAGGCAGCTGGGGATAATACGAGTCGAAATATTACGCTGATTGATGGTGAGGCCGAATTAAGATTATTTTATCTTCAAAGAAATATTATTAATCAAGATCTTGTTCGTCTGCTTCGTTGTCGGCGCCGATAATCGCGTTTTGGGAGATGAAGTCCCTCGCGAGGCTTCATATGACCCTCAGTTTTAAAAGCCGTCCATCGTGACGATAACAGATAATGGATAAAACATCGGTGTTCGCCAGTACCGCGATCAACATTTAGATGCAATGTTGTTTAATCCCATTTGAAACCGAGAAGTGATCTGACAGAGATATATTTCCCGCCAACGAAGCCACGGTGTCGTCATGGAAGGACTTGATGCCATTGATAAACAGTGGTGGGCATCCTGGCTTTATTTCCAGTAGTTTACATACCTTCAAGTCGAAGTAGACGCCGCTTTGGTTCTGCTCATTACACTTCTGGACATGTCGAACAGTATGGACTCACATCTTAGATCGTTTTCTTCTGAATCCTCAGTGGCATATCCAGGTGAAACCACCGAACACTTTACAAATAAACCTTTTTTTTTATTATCATTATTATCATCATCATCATCTTTGTAATTACACATCATCACAAACAATTCCGTTATTACTCCATCGTCATGTGTGCGAAGGTCAGTGTCTACTGATACATTCCTACATCTACCCCGACATCAAGATGGACCTTACTGTCCACCATCTGCATCCACCAATATAAACAATATTAATAGCATAGAGTGACTGCTTTAAATGCACTAATGTCTCCCATAAGTGAATGAATCATCACGATATTCCATGAAATTTCGTAAACAAATCGTTGTTTTGTTAGTGTGACGTCAATATAAACGCACCTGACATTGCTTCTTGTACGATAAAGATTATTATCAGCACTGACTACACCATCCAGGACTAACTATCCAGGCTAGCTGGTCCTGGAAGCCATGGATCGATACGACGACTCGGTCGTTCCGAGTTAAAATAAATCGCGCGCGCATCCGGGACGATGTCATACGGATATCTTGGCTGGATTGGGTCGCTGTTCTTGGAAAAACTAATAATGTCCCGAACGGCTCGGAGCCTCAACTACCAACATACGTCCGTTCCGTAATCCGTTGCCTCATTAGACACGATGATAAGAGGTTCCAACAAGTCCTTTGGAATAAGACCATCAGGACATGTAAAAGTAAAAGCTTTGTTCTCTTTTAATTTCATATTTTGACTTGAATTCTTTCTTTTACTTAGCCGAAGATTTTCATGCATTAATTCTTTCAAAGATATAAATTTGTTATATCTGTATTCTATCTGGCAGTAATATTCTTGTAGATTTTGTATTGATCAATATACTGGTGTTCCATTTATTGTTATTATTATTATTATTATTAATCGTCTTCATTACTATGACTGGTAAGCATTCTTAAAACAAACAGTGAAAAGCTTGCTGAGTAAGTTAGTGAGTGAGTTCTCTGTTTAGTGTCAGCACTCATCACACCTAGGACATATATGAAACACGAACTATTCTTCTGACAAATGAATATTTATTATTATTATACAATATTTTATATAGCGCCCTATATAATTGGACTAAAATTACCCTAAAGCGCTTTACAGATAAAAGAAGTAATTAAATATATACCAAGTATAGACATTAAAACATTATAAACAATTTTCGATTTAGACGTTAACACAATGATAACACGGCTATGAATATGCAATGTCAAAGAAATGCGTCTTAACATTCTTCTTGAACAAGTTGAAGGACTTGCACTGCCTAGTTATTATTGGTAAATTGTTCCACGGGGAGACAGCTGACTTCCTGAAACAGCGATTTCCATAGATTGACGTACGTGTTTTTGGTACACATAGCAGGCAACCTGATTCCGATATGATTGTGAACGTCTTTGATGGTAGGGTATCACAAGTTCCTCCGGATATACAGTAGCTGCGCTATTGAGCGCTTTGTATGTAT
Source organism: Paralvinella palmiformis (assembly GCA_025642065.1). Taxonomy (NCBI): domain Eukaryota; kingdom Metazoa; phylum Annelida; class Polychaeta; order Terebellida; family Alvinellidae; genus Paralvinella; species Paralvinella palmiformis. The sequence goes on from JAODUP010000908.1 coordinate 78,147, forward strand.
ACATGAGCTTGTACAGAGGTCTGTACACCACCGGTAGCCAATGTAGGGATTTCAACACTGGAGTGATCAGAAGAAACATCTCACAGACAGATAGATATATAGAGGTTCCAAAAATTATTTGCCCCAAAACTGATTAAAAAAACACATACACAATTGGGGTATGAGCTTTTATGGTTGTGTCTTTACTGGCTTTTAGTTCTTTGATCGAAATCTTACAGCCTTTCATATGAAGCTGAATTATTCGATTATTTAAAAGTAATGAACAGAACAACACATTTTCCCTTTCCGTATTCAATCTATATAAATAAAAGCAAATCTCTCTCTTTCTGTGTGTGTGTGTGTGTGTGTGTGTACCATCCGTGTTCAAATCTCGGAGTGGGCAAATCTGAAGGGTGTTTCATCTTTGACTTCGCTTCATTACCTTTGGAGGTCATTCGGCCCATTTAGCCTACCAAGTCAACAGAAATGACCGTGAAACATCAATCATCTTAATGGGAGCATACTTCTCCCACTGTCAGCTCTATCTTGGATGTTCAAGAGTTGAAAAAAATGTATTCATCCTCACTCCCAATGAAACAACCGGAGAATGTTGTTTACCTAGCTGCTGCCTTACAATGATCTCAAATTGATTGTTTTTAGAGCTTTTATCGTTTACTCCAATAAATTATTATTCTGAACCCTTTCTTATATTGGCCGATGTAAGTATGTCATTTGGAATAAACACAAACATAGGGAAAATTTCCGATGGTATAGGATAAAATCGCATCGAATAACGAAATAAAACAAAATTTCTGATTACTACACACACACACACACACACACCTACCTAGCTGGCTATAAAAACACGGCAGCGTATCTATTATCAGTTGGCGTCATTTCAGGATGACCGCAAATAAAAACAAACAAAAAATTGCGATCCTTACTAGCTGTCTCGAGCCATTGAAACAATTAACAACAAATTGACGAGGAAATAAATAAAAAATACACATCATCCGTTAATTGATAGAGCGCCTCCACGAACCGTTCACATTTTGGAATATATTTATATCGCATAACTAATACGTAATTCAATTAAGAATAAATTCCAGACAAGTAAACCTAGTTAAAGGTACTTCCAAGTTTAGTGCACGACGGGCGACACATTCCACGGCCATGACGCACCGATTTTATAGGCGCGTTTAATGGACACTGTCAATGAGGTGTTTCGTAGAAGATCTGTTCACGGTACACTATCGGATGGTATCTAACTCTTCTACCGCTTCATATGCCAGGTACTTTGATCATATATTCGGCACACACACACACACACACACACACACACACACACACACACACACACACACACACACACACACACATATTACTCCTCATAGCGATTAATCTGAAACATTAATTTAAAATAAGAGACACTAAAATTTAAAACGTGCTTGTATTCTTATTATATTATAATAATATTGCTAGAACCACGTAACCCTTTTATGAGGCGCTGTACAGTATTATTATCTCTGACTCAGACCTATTTCCACACATCTCAACTCCCAATGGGGCATACAACGCATGCTGCCATTAAAGGCGCAAAGCGTTACTCAAACACATAGCCATCACGTCCTGTCAGGTTCTCATTTTTATGGATGAGTGAACCAGTCGCCACATGACAGCACTGCAGCACCAGGAGCTTCGAACCCTCGACCCTTCGACTACGAGTCCTACGCTCTAACTAACCGCGCCTTCACGGCTGGACATATTATATTAGACAAATTTTTTGTTTAAAACACCTTTTATATTTTGCACCATTTTAGTCAAATAACTATAATTTTAATAACTTTAGGAAGTTGTCATATGATTAAGTGTCAACATGTATGTGGCCCTTATTTGCATTGTAATGTGTGAAAAGTGTCAATATGATGACAAACCATTTTAAATGTATATGCCAATTTTATTATATACGAACGTGGATGTATAATCTCACTGTGTGTTTGCGTGGTGTGTGTGTGTGTGTGATTTATATATAATTATTTATATATAATTATTTATATATAATTATTTATATATAATTATTTATATATAATTATTTATATATAATTATTTATATATAATTATTTATATATAATTATTTATATATAATTATTTATATATTTTTTGCTCATTGCAACTATCTATATAGCGATAACAAATTTGGTAGTAATACAAGTTGTTACTTTGGCTTAATCGATTATCATATATGTTTGAATCAAGTCTTCTGTTTGATAACATATTGGCGAAACGTAATTGGTACGACCTGTTTGGGGCCTATATTGGTGAGATAACCATTATAGTACTTTTTGGTGGAGCTATTGCCATGCCGTGTAACTAACTTCGATTTGAAGCGACGAATAGCGGCACTAATCGGTGCACTAGAGTGACAATATTCACACTGACATACATTAATACAGCAGTGGGGTGTTTAAGTTAAGTGCTATAAATCGCTGATTCTGAACCGAAATTACTGTTTTTAAACCGAAATTATCGTTATTATAATGTTTCTACATGTATTATTTGATCTTATAGCTATCTGTGTCATGTTTATATCCGAGAATTAGTCTGTTTTCGAATTAATTGCGTTTCAATGATGATAAAAATACATATCCAACAGCAATTTCAGAAACTGTTTTTAACTTCCTTTATCACATAATACCGTCACAATTTGATGTGTTACCGCAGCATCCATACTTCCGATCTACTTACACGTGCCATGTGCCTAATAACCATCCGAAAACGCATTTAAAACACATGTTATTGGGCAAAAATATTAAAGCCCCGATCGCAGTCTATGACACGGAGAAGCGGCTTTCGCGTAGGGTGGTGTGATGTCATCTGGGTCACCCACGTTTACCAAGAACTCTGACAAACTTAGCTTCTAGAAGCCAATAACCGTTCGTCGCTACCGGAATGTCATTCTTTCTCTAAATGCCTGAATGGTGTGAGGAGCTTATAAATAAAAACCGGCGGCAGACTTGAGATAACCGTCGAGAGAATTTCCGTGTGAGAACAGCAGTTTGTGATTGGCAGAGGAATTAATAGTCCGGCGTGTCTTACAAGTACAATCGCTGAATTCGTATCTTGACTGAACTGAACTGTCGACTGACTGTCACCACATTTCTGTATTAGGATAAGAATCCTTTTGGGAAAGAAATCGTAAAATTGTAAGTATTTTACAGTATTGTGTGTGTCTGTCTGTCTGTGTGTGTGTGTGTTGTGTATGTGTGATCAGTAATTGATCATTCAATACATCACATATAGTACTGAGCCATTTCATAAACCTAAACGGATACAATGTTGAATGTATGAATGTTGAAAGGAAACGATTTTAATAATTATAATACTATTATTAATAATAATAGTAACAGTAGACTCTATAGACCCTATTTAGTATGTCTGGCTCACTATTAATGATTTAATCTACCCGACTATCTGCCAGGTACACACACACATGACACAGACAGTGAGACACACAGACAGATAGACACGTCATATATAACATTGGTTGAAGCTGAAAATAGATCGAGTTTTCCGAAATTGTTTGACAGTAGAGGTCTATATCTATTCAAGATTTGGGTGAGTCGTAATCAAAGATTTAACTATAACTGTCATCCTATCAGCTGACACGACACGTTTAGCACACCTGACAGACAGACAATCATTTCCTTGTGATGACGTCATTCCGGGTGACCGTGGGTGTGTCACTGGCACTGTCCTGTGTTTTTTTGGGAAACGGACCACCACATACCAAATATGGTGTTGTTTACTCGCCGGTTTTCAATCCATCAGCTTAAATATTTGTATTACAGTGTTTAAGTGTTCTGGTATGTGTGTTTCGTGCTGATAACAAGTGAAAATCTAATAATTACAAGATATTCAGCCCGGGGGAGGGGTGGGGGGTGATTCACCTGCCAATGTCTGCCGGCTGAGCTGTGTTCTTACAATCCTTTCAATTGTTCGGCTTGTAAACGGCTCACCAGGAAAGCAAAATATGCGATGACTTTTTTCTGAGGTTTTTTGTGTGCGAGTTCTCGTCTGCTTTTCACACTACACGATTTAATCATAAGACATCATAATACGTGTATGTTTTATTGTCCTGTCATATTTTACCTGATACTGCTGCCCCCTTACTCACAATCAGATTCTAAGTGTGTGGCCAATTTATTGTTCGTTAGGTCGTGTGGGTTATTTTCTGTGACTGAATTACTTGAAAACATCACACGATTGAATCTGTTTCTAATTATGATAATTAAAGGTTTAAAGAGGTGAGAGCTGTTTGACTGATGATGGTTGATAGATTGAATACTCATTAAATGATTAAATGAGATTGTTGTGAGAAATGTTTGTGTGTTTTTATGTCAATGACATGCATGTATGGATATATATATATATATATATATATATAGTGTTAAGTACTCTTGTGCGCACATTTAACCAAGTTGGGTCAGGCACTCAGGGTGTTTTACACATACACACACACACATATATATATATATATATCCAGTGATTTTGTTAGAAGCTGGAGGGGGTCATTTGACTGGCCTACTCTCAAGTAGAAACCTGGTTACTTTGGCTACTATCTTCCAATGCAGTTGTGTGCCCTCGTAGGCCCTTGATGCCAACAATATCTGACCCTGGTAATTTTTATTTGGACCCCTACTTTATTTATTAACAAAACCACTGTATATTCCTATGTGTGTGTGTGTTAGTCACAGTGCATGGTTAGTCACAGTACATAATCACACACCCCTTTGTGGCAAAGGATAATTTTATTTTCTACATACTTGTGTAAACCATTTACATCCGGATAACTTGATGGTGTTTAGATTAGCTAGTTAGTTTGTTAGTTAGTCAGACAAATGTTATCACTGCAATAAAACTGGTCACAGTCCTCCAGCTATTGTCTCACAATGAGAGTCTTCCAGAAGTCTCTTCACATGTTAGGGGGATATGAGAAGCCTGAGATTGATCTAATTCTAACTAAGCGCCCTCTGTGTGAAGGCTTGATGTTTGGGTGGGGCAGGTATATTTCAAATCTGACCAATCTGGATAAAGAACGTGATGGGAGGTCGCCACGAGTCTTTTTTGCTCGGAGAAAGAAAAATGGAACAAAAACACGATAAAAGTAGTCTGGGAGTTTCCATATCTGACATGAGAATGTGCACGAATCTGACACAAGAATCTAATGCAAAAATGATAGCATTTCGATTTTATCTTCAGTGACGGTAGAGCTGGGTGTCTGGTAGATGCTACTATCCCTGATATCATTGGCAAACAGGTGTGTGATTGTGTGTGTGTGTGTGTCATTATGGAGCTGAGTACATATAATTTTTGTGGTTATGTTTGAAGTATGGTGAATCATTTAATTGTTATGCTAGTTCTTGAATAAAGTCGGAAGTGTGTCAGTTTCAGAAACGTAAAGTATAGCTATAGGTCCCTTTCATTGAACTGAATCACTGTTTCAAACTTAAAGAATCCTTTTCTTTCATTAAAAATGTGAGAAAAGTGTTTATCATTTCTACTATAAATATTTTATAGGCTTGATAGTTACATTGTGGTCTCGAGGATCACAATGTAAATAATTATAAGTGTTTTAATTTTTTTGTACTATCTTGGCATTTTAATGTATTTTTTTATCTTACTGTTATACCTACTTAATTACATTACTGTTTAAAATAAAAAAATAAAAATTACCTTTGGCACCTGTTACACCAGAGACCTACAGCCTGTGACTTCCAACACAGGGACGTATATAGTTACAAGGCGAAAATTTTATTGAAGAATGAAAAATCACACATGTATAGGCATCACTGCATGAGTTTCACTCCATGATATATAGGAATATGTTAATATGGATTGGTAATTAATTATCACGGCTGATAGAAACGTCTTCTACAGAACAGCCTATGCTAGTTGAACAGATTTGGGTTCCTGAGGTGAATACTACAAAGAGTGATAACGCCATGAGAGCAGAAACAGCTTGATCAGAAATGGTGTCCTTATGGTAAAATGTCTCCCCGACTGTGATGCAGTTTGGTGACTGATGTAGGCCTGGGTCCTCTAGCTTCTAGACTGGTGTAGTTTTCAGTCAGCTGATAAATGGGAGTCTCCAGTCAGTTGGCTAGGCTCTCTCTCTGTGGTATATCAGGTGGCATTTTAGTAGCTGGGTGTATTTGACTGAGACTTGTGGTGTGTGTACTTGTCTGACCATTTTTATCTGTATTGGTATATATGGCTGTTTGTCTTTTAAATTCTTCATAGTGATAGTCTTTTGTGGAAAACCTCGATTGAACTAGCTGGCAGCCAGTATATTTGTGTGCGTGCGCGCGCGCGTGCGTGAGTGTGTGTGTGTGTGTGTATGTTCAGATGAAAACAGGCCTGTTATGTTTTTATTTCATTAAATATTCTATACTTCATTTTTGCAGCTGAAGTAGCCATTGGTGTATGTCGATAACCATTTTGTGTAGCCAACTGCTGATAATATATATATATATATATATATATATATTATTTATTATCATATTTTAGTTAGCATATATTATTACCACGTTTCTTAACATTCCAGATTGTCATTTCCACTGCACAAACCACACATAAACCATGGCTAACAGACCTCGGGGTTATGGACTCACAGCAGAAATAAAAAATAAGGTCAGTTATTGGAGGTAATATCTTACTTTATTATAACATGTAGTCAAACAAAGGTTTTTAGTTTGAGGAATATAATTTTATAAAAGATCAATTATAGTTACCTACAGGCTGGTATCTGTTACTTATCTCAACAATTTCTGGCAAGACCATTTGTGGGGGTTCTCCAGCATCCTGGAAAATAATAAATCCATTTTCCAAGTCCTGGAAATGTCCTGGAATTTTATAAAATCAGCAAATGTCCTGGTAAAAATATTGCCTGTGAAAAAATTCACTTACAACAAAATAGCCCTTGAATAAATTTGATCCCCGTAGAAAACATCGATTGTAGAAGAAAAAGATCACCGGTATATAGTCTTGATATCAAATTTAAATAAAACTGGGTGGATCAAACAGCTAGAAGGGGTGAGGAGGAGGAGGAGGAGGCTGTACCATAAAAAATGTCAATAATCGATCATATATTCATTAAATATATGCTTTTCACACCTATCTTGATTTATTACCTTTAAATCTTGTATACTTTGTTCTGGAAAATGATAATTCAGTCCTGGAAAATAATATTTCCTTGGCTGTGGGAACCATGTATGTGACCAAACCATTAATTACTATAATCATATTAACTAATACTGTAATATTAGTTGGGCAATCAGATTATCTGTTTCTCATCACATTACTTGTGTTAGGTGTTACCTATTAAAACACTGTTTTTGGGCCAGTTATGATATCCGTTATTTGTAAATAATCTTCATTTCGCTGTTAAGTTTACTACTTAATGGTTGCTATGGTATTTGGCCAATCAAAGTATACCTTATATAACAACTGTAGAGTGCAGTATTGAATTTTACTCCCATCAGATGGCTTCTAAATACGATGAAGATATGGAGAGAGAAGCAAGAGACTGGATGGAAGCTGTTGTTGGAGAGCCACTGAAGAACGTAGGTTTAGAGATTGTGGTATAAATGTGACGCATTAGGTTTAGTATATAGTATAAACTTGAAAATCTGCTCGCACCAGTTTTTGTATGAAGGTTTATTTTAAATGTGTTTTACATTTAAAAAGTGTTGGGTTTTAGTTCAGTGAAGATTAATATTTGTAAAGGGTTCCTTTGGGTTAATACTTATCTTCTGAAATGTGTAGAGAGTGAGTGAAGTTGTCTTTACTTAGATGAGTTGTTTTCACTTACGAGTCCAAATGTTTTGGTTTCTTTCCAGCAAGAGGTTGGTGCCAAAGCATTTCATGAGAGCCTCAAGGACGGTGTCTATCTGTGCAAGTGAGTTGTTTGTACAAAGAAGTTAGGAAATTGTATTTGTTGTTTGTGTGTGTGTGTTGATGTATATGCACACACAGACACCAAAATAATTGGTAGTAGTTCCTGATAGCCCATTATACATTTATCATAATAAAAGCAGAAACATTTAATCTACAGTAGTTTCCTGATATCTATGTTTGAACCACAGCAAATTATCTCTTGTTGAGAATCTGTAACCACATGTGTGGATTAGCCATAGGAATGTATATTATCTGTGCCAGTACAGTTCAGAAGAAACAGCTCACAGTAATTATTTACATTATAATAAATGGTGTTTGGCTGAATGGTTGTAGATGGGCCTTTTGACAGTAACAGAACCAATCATGGCACATGACCATAAAATGAATCGCTACTTGATGAGTTCCCAGAAAAATTACGATGTGTTTTCGTTCATGTAGCTGAATGAATGGCCTGTAAGTTGATATAAATATGCATCCAACGTGTGCTCTTGAGCGTTATATTTCTTGTCCCTTTTTTTAATGACCACATGGATGATGGCTTTTAAACCGGCCAAGCTCCCCGTGACATGACATAATATAGGAAAGGTGATTTAATAAAACTAATCGGTTCCAATTCCCTTGATTGAGTAATTCTGGATACGTCTGGAATTTTGCTGAAAAAAAGAAGAGGACCACATGATTTTATTAGTCAATCATTTGGTTTGTTAATCTCTTGTTACCACAATTTTAAATTGTTTTTTTCCTTACATGTTCTAGGCCACTGTTCAATGACTTAATTTGTGCCAGTTAAGTTGCATCCAGTCATCCACCATTTATTAATGTGTTTAGAGATATGTTGTCGGTCATTACTCGCCTGTTAATTACTTCATCGGAGGAGCCATTTATGAGAATTAGACAGCGGGAGTGGTCCGGTTACTCAAAATTCCTACTTGCCTGCCCCTGATTTCAGGAGATGACCATAGCATGACAAAACTTCGGTTTTGCCGTTACTGCCGTCATCTTTTTGATATCTCGGTGTCCATTTACAAATATGTTTGCCAACATAAATCGTTTAAAATCCTTTAATGTAAAACCATCATGTAGGACTTCAGTGGAATAAATTAATTTCAGTTCCACATTTTGTTATTCGAAATATCGGCTCCAATTCCCAAATTGGTGTTGGTCATCAGTTTCAGTTATGGAATGGAATTAAAATCATTTGTAGATATTATACAACTTGGTGGGATGAAGTTTGTAGGGATAAATCCATGAGGCATTATATTGTGATTTCTCTTTTAAGTCGGTCATTTGTGAATTTAGCGCTGTAATTGAAAGAAAGCCGAGAGAACGGGCGTGCATGCAAGATTGAGGTTTGACATTGAGAATATTTTCTCTCTCTTTTCAGATTGGCCAACATCCTCCGACCTCCAGTCAAGTTCAACACATCAGGTTTGGCGTTCAAACAGATGGAAAACATCGGCAAGTTCCTCGATGCCTGTGAGAAGTATGGATTGATGAAGACCGACCTATTTCAGACTGTTGACCTGTACGAGGCACAGAACATGTGGCAAGTCGTATTGTGCATTCATGCTCTTGGCAGAAAAGTAAGTGGCATGTTTGTGTGCGCATTCAGGTGATCATTTCACTTGTGTTGTGAAATATATACCTATTTTGTTGTCTGTTAGTGTGGATCTGTCAGTTGTGCTTTGATAAATCCACAATTGAGACTGTGTATTAGATAATATGTTGATAACAATAATAATAAGGTGTATTTAATAAGGTGCCCTTACTAGTGGGAGCTATTCAAATATGTTTTAAAGCAATGTCCCAAATAAGATGTATGTAAAAACCACAAAATATTTGAACGACGATGATGACTTTGAGCCAGTTGAAACTCAAGATGGAAGTGTTAAAGGGGCTAGTTATAACATCTAACTGTTGATGATTATACCGGTTAAAATGGAATCAAGCACACATTGTATGCTGAAATTATCTGTTCATAACTGGCAACATAATGCAACAGGTGACACTTGTCCAGTGTTTGTTTTACATTGACAGTACTTCTTGCAAATTACTCTAGAAACCTTAATTATGAAAGAGCCATTTGCACTTAAAAATGTGTAACAATAATAGGAAAACAGTACCATACATTTATGTTGATTTTGAAATATTTATTTAGTCCAGAATATAAAAAAAGCAGAACTAGTAGTAAATAGTGGTCTTAACTTATCCCTTGGAATATTTAAAGTATCATTCTTGGGAATAGTTTGAAAACATTTATCTTTAAAACTTGGAAACCTTTCTGGACCTTAGTTATTCCAGGTTTTCTTCAAATCTGGCAAATAAATTCAAACTGATTTAAAAAAATGTGTCTCTCTCTCTCTCTCTCTCTCTATATATATATATATATATATATATATATATATATTCCAGGTTTATGAATGTTCCATTTGTTTGTTTTTGTATACTTCTTGTCATCTGAGATAAATAAGATGATTTTTTTCCTCAGGCACAGGTTAATGGCTTTGATGGACCCGCTCTTGGACCAAAAGAGGCACAGAAAAATGTCAGAGAATTCACGGAGGGGCAGCTCCGTGCCGGTGAGGGCATCATCGGTCTACAGGCCGGCACAAACAAGGTGGCATCGCAGAGTGGCATGTCCTTCGGTACCCAGCGACACATCAATGATATAAAGGTCAGCTCGGCTATTCGTTTTTAGGTCAGGTCACACTGGGTTAGCATTTCAAGTTGGACTGTGTTGGAGGGCGGATTCTGGCAATGAAATCCAATGTGTTTCTCACGACAACTTAGTTTGAACGACATAACTTTTAAAGTCCGATCACCACTGTGTGGCCATTAAAACTGAGATTTACTATGATCAGCTCTGATCCATAATAAGTGAAAGCTGTCTAACAGATGAAAGAAATCCCATGTCCCGTGATTAAAAATATTCCGAATGGGGAGAGCTACTAAATATTGGGATCCGGTTTGGCTGATTTTATGAAAACAGGCCAATAAATGTTATTGTTATTGTTGGGATGTTAAATAGAAGATTTACGTGTCGTAATTTGTTGTCATAACTTCCATGTGCTGATCGTCACTGTTCCCGTTATAGATCGAAAGTGCTACACCCGAAGGCCAGAACATCATTGGTTTGCAGATGGGTACAAATGCTGGAGCGACGCAATCAGGCCTTAACTTTGGAAAGCCACGTGGGATCAATGCACCAAACCTGTAAAAGTATTAGTCTGCACGACATCACCGAAACGGATCGAACTTGCTATATTGTTGCCAGCAGCAAGCAGCGATGTTTGTCTTCATAAATACGCACGCAGAGTTCGGAATGCATCGGCATCGGTGTAAGCTTAGAATGTTATTGTCATTATTTCTCAATACTTTTGTTATGCTATATTGATCGTTCACATCTCTCGTTACCTGTCCTTCGTGCTATCCTGATGCATATACGTTTGAAACTGAACCATGGATGAGGTATCGGCAGGAAAAAACTGGATTGATTGAACTGCACCGACAGTCCGTGTTAGTTTATAGCTCTCTTAAGATGAGGCTTAATTCTCATTGCGATGCCTCGGCAACGGTGTATTTTTTGTAAACGAAAACGAAATTTATGTTACGCAGTGCCAAATTTGTGTATTTGTTAACGTGTGTGCTTCGTACTACTTTAAGGACCAGTGTAAAGTTTTCATAGATCAGCCGCGTTGTTCTGTACATGTCACCATTATACATTAGGTATTATGATGTTGTTCGGGCATTTCATTGTACGTTTCCATGATGTGTTCATTGTTTTGTTTCTTCATCATTTCAGACTTCATGCAAAATAAAATCTTTTAAGCATCAGCCGTGATCGTTTTTCAATTCATTGAATGCTGCTTTGGGGCGGAGTGCGCTAAAACATGAAGGGGTCACTCCTACTGCGGAGTTGTTAACTCTCTAGGTGATGGAATTAAGTTCTGTTATTATCGCTGTCTGGGAGATGTTTCAAGGCACCTGTTACAGGTGTGACCTACATGGAAGCTAAACAAAACAACCACTTGGTGTTGAAAACGAAGTTTGAGCTAAGTCGTTCACTCACCCTCATACACAAATAAAAAACACACACATCCTAACTCTTCCGCAATAGACAGGAATGGGAATTCCTGATGGATCGCCGGTTTCGCACATCTTTGTAGTCCTAAGGACATTCTTGTGATCGGTGTGAATCCATTGAGAAATGTATATATTTCTCAGAATATTTCCTCACAAATGATGAACCAACGTGTTATTTTGATACATTTGACAGCTTAGATATGTGAACAAAACACCAATCCAGGTATCTTTCAAAGGGATCCTCTCATTGGCTGTTGGCCTAGAAATCATTCGTCCCTCGCTTTCCCTGCCTTACTATTTTCCAGCTTTTTTTCTTTCTCCTCTGTTCTCACCCTTGTTTAGACTTGAATAGTTCTCAAATCGAAATAGGTGTGTGTGTCTGTTGGAATATTAAGACTCGGTTTACATAGAAGACAGAAGGCTGCCTCCATGGCCTACATGGTAACACGGTTGGTAACAGATCTATAACACTTGGTTTCAAACTCCAGCCGGGCTATATCAGATGGGTGTTTCATCTTTCACTTCGGCTCATTACCTTTGAAGGTCTCGGCCCATTTAGCCCATCTTGTGCACAAAAGTGGCCGTAAAACAGCAACATTTACAAAGAAGACAGAAAATTCGTATGATTTCAAACATTTGAAGCAATTGGTAAAGCTGGCGTTTATCATTTAGATAAGACATGCTATAATTAATAACAGTAATAATGATGTAAATTTCATGAAATGTTCTTACTGGCAGACTTCTGTCAAAGGGGTTATACATTGATGGTTTCACATACTACATTAAACTGATCTTAGCCAAAAGGCCGAGAAGTGATCCCAGTTCAAGTGTTGGTTTATAGCATTTCTATGATCAGGTGTAAATAGTTTTGAGCAGCAGCTTTTATGACATTAGAGGGGTGTTTCATCTTACATTTCAAATCCTCAGTGTTGATGATGGACTATTTAGTCTATCACCAGCATAAAACAACCTATAGTTTTTTTCCCATTTATGGGACGATGTGTGAAGAACATAGATTATATGTGGATAGCCATCTTCCCCATTCAGTGTTTATATAGCCCCAGAACCAGGTAACCCTGTTCTGGGGCGCTGTACAGTATTACTATCCCTAAGTCGGACCTGATTCCACCCAACACGCATCTCAACTCCCAATGGTGCATACAACGCATGCTGCCATTAAAGGCGCAAAGCGTTACTCAAACACATAGCCATCACGTCCTGTCAGGTTCTCATTTATGGATGAGTGAACCAGTCGCTACATGACAACATTGCAGCTCCCGGGGATTCGAACCCGCGACCCTTCGGCTACGAGTCCTACTCTCTAACTAAATGCGCTACCACAGCTCGATTTACTGAAGAGGGAAAGCTCAGATAATTTTTTACAGATTGATACATGAAAATAATCAGGAATTAATAAAATGGAGTTAACTTTCACACTAGCCTTTTAGTTGGTATATTTATGAGTGAAACTTTGAAATTTTTATAGACCTATAGAAGGAAAATAAATAAATATATGGACAAATAAAGATAAGCGAATCGGTACGGAAGCGTTATGATAACACAGTTATAAAAACAAACACGAGCATATCCCCCTATCTTAGCCCATCATAGTTCCCCAAGCCTGTGAAAATGTTATAAAGCAAGAATATAAACATCCCACGAAAAGTACGTGTTAAAACTTTGGCGAAATGTAAATTATATGCAAATATATTCTTGTCACGGGCCTAAAAGCTGGCCAAATAATAAAATATTACCGGCGTCAAAAAAATTTATCGCGCGCGCCCGATGAACGTCCTATGTACAAAAACAACAACAATAATACAATACATTTAATCAACGACTTTCTTTATTTAGTCACCAGTTAACAAGGCATCCATACAACTTGTAAATGATTACCCAGTGGGTAAGAACGTAGGATTTTCTTACTCATCGTCATACCGTGCGGGAGGTCGGGGGTTCGAATCCCGGCCGCGGCACTATAATAAGAGGAGTTTTTCATTCAACAGGGCAACTGGCAAGGTTTTTTCCGCCGAATATACCATCTAATATAAATTCTAAATTTATTTATAATTACTCCCCGTGGTGAAGTCACTCGAGGTAGTTAAGCCTCGTAAAATAACTGCTATTTCGGCCATTGTTATTATTAACAAGAAAACTTACACCTCATTCACCAATCAGCCTATCAACAACAATATCAGTTATATTTAATAAATGGTTACGTTCGTTTTCAATAATATCATGTTACTATAGAGTATAGACTAATATATGCACAGATCAAACTACAGTTAGTGGTTTTTGTTTGGTTTTATTGATAAGCCGCTCCTCGAGCTCATTTAAGTCAAAATATTTAAAGTCTGAGCCAATGATGTTTGGTTTTATTGAGAAGGCGCTCCTCAAGCTCATTTAAGTCAAAATATTTAAAGTCGGGGCCAATCAGTAAATAAGTTATCTCAATCTTCAGTTGCTTACGGCTGGAGATCAACGTGATACTTACAGTAATTCATTATTTAATTTCATAGACAAAACATGGGCCGATATGTGTTTCTTGGTTATTGTATTCACATTACGATTTGACCATAATGATTGATTTTGCGGTGGATTAATATATACGCGCTGTGGAGAAACACCTTCCTAGTGAGCTCCGGTGGCCTAGCGGTTAAGCACCTGGCACTTGGTGCCAACGGTCGCAGGTTCGAACCCCGTAAGAGGTCGAAACTTTTCCAAGGATTAATTTCTCGGCTCACTACATCGTGGGTGGATGACCACGTTAAATGGTGCTGCCGTCTCCACTGAATTATTTAAAATAAAGGTGGACGTTAAAAACCTCCTGAGGACGTAAACACTCTGGCAGTGACCACCCTCATGGTATTTTGGCTCCATCTTTCCGTACTGCTCCCCTGTGAGTGGTGGGGGAGGGGGTTTCTCAACCACTCCAACATAGAGGCTGTGCTGATTAAGCGACAGCCTGGGGATTCTCCCCGAACAACAAAACCAAAACCAAACACCTTCCTGTGCTATATATAAAGGCACTAGCTATTGTGGTTTATTCTCGCTCGCCTTCGCGACTTCGTTCTGTGCTGAAACGGACCCAAGGTCGTTTTATTCTCATCTTTTAAATATGCATATCGGTAGTAAGCTAGTTGGTCATACTGATCTTATCGCCAAAGTAAAAACTATTTGTTTTAAACAGGAAGTATCTTTTTTTAAATTTCTTATTGATAAACGTTATGCCGACAAAACAAGAATTCATTTAAAGAAGAGTTACATGGTATAAGATGGGTTGGCAGACAGTGTACGGCAACTATATTGTTGAGCCGTGATCCTTACGATCGTTGTGTATTAAATACGTCGTCGATGTCATTTTAATGTTGACACATGATATTGTATTATGGTATATTTTTACCTATTATATTTGTGATTTGTTATATTTCAACTTTAGACTTTAATACATAACACGTTTTTACTGCTAGTCATCCCGTTATTTTTGTTTGTATGATGCTTATTGCTTTATACAGATAGAAACTATTGTTGAATATTATGTATTCAGTGCATGTGTATTATATGTACTCTTCTTTTGAAGGCTCACTAAAAAATTATTTAAAAAAAAATCCTCATGTTATTTACCTAAATGTTTCGTGTTAATAAACAACAAAGGAGCATAACAGTAAGAAACTTGTTAAAATTGCTGATGATTAACATATATTACTTGTGTAATTAACCCCAATTGGCGGATCAACGCTCACCTATCTTTATACATGGTAGCCCACGGTCATGTATGATTTGTCAGAGCCAGTATTGTTAGCTAATCGATTACAATATTTGGTAATTGTGTTGCACGCGTGATTCCCCCCTCCCAACCGTGCACTCATCGGTCGATGGGTGCACGGTTGGGCAATCCCCCGACCATGTGCGCGGTTGGCCAATGGTCCCGCATGATTGGTCGATGGTGCTGACCCGCCATCTTTACACAACCTTTTTTTTCTGGCATCATATGCGTAGCTATTGACTTTCTTCTCCGATCACTCCCATCCACTGTCCTTTCTCTCATGTTCGGTGGTATGGAAATGGAATCTCGCAGCTGCAAGGATATTAGGAGGTAAGGTAGTTCAACTTAGGATGATGATGATTCGTGTTTTACAGCCACGTTTTTGCATATGGTTAGGCTAAATGGGCCGAACGACCTCCAAATGTAATGAAGCGAAATCAAGAATGAAACGCCCTTCATGTATGTCTACGCCGAGATTCAAACACGGTCCAACTTAGGAAATTGAGAAATGCTAATATTCAGAGTTTGGTTTGCGCCATCGTTTGAAGGACGTACTTAAAACGAGGTACATACCCAAATAAAACGGAACCCCATTCGTCATTTTAGGTAGATCTGTTGTTTACCCAGTAACATAACCAATAAATTAATTTATTTCCGACACAAGTTCTACGATATTATGTCAAATGCTCTAAATCAGAACAATCTAAACTAGGTCATTGAACCACGATCTGGGAATGTTTTGGCGCTTGTTCATGGGTAGTTCAACAGAGTCAGTCTTGCCATAAAGTATGTGTCCCGAGCACAGAATTTTTTAAATATTAATGCCAAAAAATACTTGTTGATATGTTATGTATGAGAAGATTTGAGAAGATGTGTGAGATTCGTGAGATAGTATCAAGTGAAACAGCTGATTAGTCAAACAAAAGTTCCGTCGTTGGAGTATGTATCATTTTAGGATACAGTGGCACTGGCTCAAAACATCAACATCTAAACATCCTCTGAAACCTATATCTCCATGAATTCATGCATAAATAAAACTATACCTACTTCAATCTAAATATAAAATATTCTACACCTCCACCTATCTGTACATACGTAGGACATATACATGTGTCTGGACTACTCATCAACCTGTGGGGACAAGCTAATATGCTTTTCTTGTGCGACAAATATATCACCCCCATATGGAGGAGGCTACATGCTGGCTATGTACAGAAAGAGGAAGCACATACAAGAAATACCATATGACACCAGAGCTCGCAGTAAACAACACGCCCAAGTGGTTTTATGGTGAGTTAGTACACATTAAAAAAATTCTTTTACCAGCTGATACCAACGTGAGTGTGAATGCGTGTGTGTGTGTGCGTGTGTGCGTGTGCGCGCGCCTTAATTAAGCTACGTGATGATCGATGATTTTATAGTTTTTACTTATTTTGGCAAAGCCAGGATTACTCACAGCCACAAAAATCTGTTTGGTGATAACTGATAACATAACACGACAGTCTATAAAAGCATGTTTATTTTACACAGGAATTAATTGTACATAGAAGACACATTATTAAATAAATCCCAGTAGTTTTGGAAAATAATACACAGTAATAAGTCATTTCGGCCAACGTCAAATTCATCTTTACGCCACTTTTATAGACTAGATTTCAGTTAAGTGAACATCATTACATCAGACGTTACGTCACTCAGCCATGCCACTTACGTCATAATAAAAGGACGTGAAATAAAAACTTAACAATAAAAGATGCTAAAAACAATTTAAAATACAATAAAAACACATTAAAACATACAAAAATATATTCACAATAAAATAATCACATCGAAAGGCACTTTAAAGCATTTTACATGACATACATATATGGCGCTATGTAGATAATTTCTTCATGGCCTGCAGTACTACTAACTAATTAACAGTTCTTAGAGAGGAAAACAACTTTAGAAAAAAGGTGTTCTACTTTCTGAAACTACAAAAAGATATTCGACTATATACTTTCTTATCTATAACCGATTCGTTTGAAAGCTAATTAGATAAGAAAATGTGTTTTTCGCAATTGCTTCATCATAAATACACCCCCCCTCAAAAAAAAAACGGGTTCTGGTGGTCTTGACAGGCATCCTGCATTATTTCGCTATCTCAAACGAGGTTAGTGTAAATAATAAAGAACAGACGATCCATAATTAGATATGGAATCCATAATTAAATCATAATGTTTAAGATCTGTAATAGTTATACTAGAAGTTTTCGTCGTTCAAGAGAGTTGTGATAATTCGGCTAAGTTGTTCATTTAATACCAAAAAAAGGTGCTCCCGTGGTGGTTGCTGGTGTCTGTGAGATGTTCCATTCTTCAGAAAATGGCTTTGGACTAACGCACAGATTATTTAAAATAAACGAGAATAAATGATTCCATTTTACGTTTCTAGATGCCACAAAATATGATCCCAGGATTATCGTTGGTAATTAATCTGGATTGAACAAGACAGCAGAGCAATCTTTTAGAGACAACTGTAAATTCATTTACATCTGTGACAGCAGTATCTTGTAAAGTGTTATGGTTTCTCATTAATACATCTGCCAACTTTATACCAGAGATTACTACCACCCGAGTTCGATTCTCTGCGTGGGCATATCTGAAGGGTGTTTCATTTTTTACTTCGCCTCCACTACCTTTGGAGGTCGCTCAGCCCATTTAGCCTACAATGTACACAAAAGTGGTGGTAAAACATGGTTCATCAAGCATCATCCGGCTGTTCATCGCCTCGATATCAATGTGGTAAATAGACTGAACACATTTTTAGCCGGGCGATGATCATGTGGTATCTGACGTGGGTCTGTGTAGTCACTTTGCCCCGCGGGTTAACCCAATGTAGCTAACTGCTGCGTGTCGTCGTAAGAGGAGATTAAATCGGTGCGATTATATCTCAACTAGCGAACAGATGAATTCTCTTCGTAAATGGTGGCCGAGATGCGTTATGTCTCGGAGACAAAATGAATTAAAGAATTTTTAAAATTTTATTCTTGGCCGGCATCCATCTGATGCCGTCTTAATCCTTTGACGATTTATATCCCATAAAACGATTGGCCAAATATATTACTGGCCAGACAAAAATAGTATCTGGGTGAGTACTGCGACAGATGTGTCATCCCTTCCCTTTCCCCCCATCCGAATCGCACTCTTTGTTGTTGGTTCGTCGTCGTATGCTGGGTTATCATTCTCGTCGTGTCACGTTCAGCTGGTGCCGGATCGAAAATGGCTCTGTAAGGGGAGACATTTAGCTTTTCTGACGTTCGTCCTTTCCGTATCGGCTTAATTCGACGAAATGTCGCAGCAACGTGTACGGTGTCGAGCCGAAACTGAGACCGAACCAAAACAAATCGTAGTATCGATTTATTGCGGCAAATAGTCGCTGCGTCGACAGTGGCGAGTGAGTGATTTCTTTGTGTTAGTCTCGGTGCTGTTCACGTCTGGATCATATTGACGAGTGACAACCTACCAACGGAACATCGCACAAATATGGGTAGCATCGGGATTAGATCGCTGGAAGTGCCCAAGACGTCATTCGAAGAATAAAATAATAAAACCAGAACCTTTCTATCCATAACGAGGGATACAATAAACTTTGCCAGTAAATTTATAAGCCACTTCGTAGGAAATACAGGATATATAACAGGATTTACGGCATAGGGGGCGCCAATAAGCTGATCAGCTGAAACATCCCACAGAGACAGCAAACACCGTGGTAATTTGACCCCGTGCACGATCCGGACGTAGTGCGTCCCAATGACGTTACCAACTGAGACACGAGCACCTCCTGTCGTCGTCTTAGGGAAACGTTCCATCGAGGAGATTCCTCCGTACAAGATAGATAATGGCTGATATGTGGCAATTGTTTGGCTGGAGCCAAATAACGGTTAATAGAGTGAACCAGTGAACGATTTACCATTAGTACTCTTCTTGCATTTTTATAACGGATTCTATCGCTACTGGGCCACAAAAAGGACGTGTGTCAACCGCGTTCCGTGCCACGTAAAAAAGAACAGATTTTTAGAAAGATAAAAGGCGGCGCATCATTCGATGAAATTTTGTACTCCGACTGGTAATCCGATTTGGATATACACTAACGTTCAGTCGGGTCCAGGTGCGGGTGCGATCCATTCGACATCTTCGAAGACGGGAGGTCAATTTACTGATGCTTCGCGCTACCTTTAACCGGAGACATTCGTAGTGTTTCACTTACGGCGATTGATTTGATTACAGCGCATGCCAATACTGTAATCCGTATTATCTATAAGTTCTCGTATTGTATTCTGAGTTTGTATTCCATTTCGAGTGTCTTAATTGTTCCCTTTTGTATATACAATTGGCCGTTGCTGGTCTAGACCGTTGTATTTATCTCGTGACAATAAATATTAACCGAATATAAGCAGTAATTCTGTGAATGAGCGACAGTTATGATTGATTGATTGATTTGTTTTTTCGAGGAGAATCCCCAGGATGTCGCTTATTCAGCACAGCCTGACAGTTATGGATCTTCGGCGTTCTTATATAATCCGAGAACCACGAGGGCGTTACGTACCCGTTCCGTTAGTTCCGGCAACACTCGGTCCAATGATCGGTCGACTTCGGGATTTCGTAGCAGTTTCTGACACTTGTTTGGTTCCCCGGTCAGCCTACAGCGCCGTCTATAGTGTCTCACGTGGCCGTATCTATGGTCAACGTCGAGTCGCAGCCTTGAGCCATCCGCCGAACGGAAACACATGTGATGCGCGTGATAGAGGCAGAGACGCCGCCTGGTGACGCTTTTCGGACTCTCCCAGTCTATTCGAGTTCGCCTGTTGTGACGTAGCGTGTGCAAGTACCAAGGCAGGCTGTTGTTCGCCTCCGGCTCGAGCTCGTCGGAGTAGACGGCCGTGTGAAAAACGAAGCTGACCACGTCCGCTTCGTCCGACGTCACCAGGTCGCTGGCCACGAACCGAGCCAGCGATCCGTGTCTGTCGGGATACAGGATTTCGTCGACGTCTATCACCGCCAGGAACGGCTCGGTGGCTGTGTACAGGCAATCGTTGATCGAGAGTATTTCCAGTTCCCAGTTCTGGCCGTAGTCGGCCGTCGGGAAGGTCTGATTCAGGAAGCCCGCCGACAGCATTTCCGGGAATCGATGCTGGCGCAGCGCCACCACTCCCATCGCGGAGTAGTGAGCCAACACGCGATTGGCTTCGCCTCGAATCGACGTGTTATAGAGGTAGATGGTCCGTACGCCCAGTATCCGGTTGAGTTCTATCCACTCGGTCAGGCGGACTGGATCCGGGGCGCCGTACGTCATCTTAGTACAGACGGCTACCGTACCGTCGTTCGGGGCGCTGCCGTTCCTAATCCGGATCGCCGGCCCCGTCTTCGGACACCGGAATTGGCTGATCGAGACCGCTTCTGGTGACTCGTGTTGACCGCCGCCCGCCTTCCGGATCAACGGACAGGACAGTATGATGGCCTGGTAGTGGGCGTCGTATTTCCAGATGACGCTACCTTCCGCTTTCGCCGACATCGGTTCGTCGGATCCCGGAAACCAGATGTGGCAATATAACCGATCCAGATAGTCGAGGTGGTTCCGGTGAAGCATGCCGGTTAATCTGACGTAGACTCCGGAAAATAGAGCCCTCTCGTCAAAATAGGCCGCGTAGATGAAAAGTGCCCCTTCCGTTGCCAAGGGAACGGCATATAGGACATCCTCCCCCTGTTTCGACGGATCTTCCGCCATCTGGAACACGTTCTGGTTATGGCTAACATTTCTACATATCTCATTCGATGATACGTTTTGATAGTGTCCGCTAGCGCCCGATACGAATACGTGCTTTGTGTCGTGCTTCCGGATGTTTGAGCGTAGTACAGCCACCAGAACAATGGTAGAACACGTGACAAGAAGTAGACGTACACATTTCCGGCGTGTAATCATAGCAACAGGACTTCTACAGAGGGATCCGGACACACGACACGGTAGCTAATTTCCCCCTAAACCAAGTTGGCGCTTTCCCGGCTCGTTACAACGTGCAAACACCTACGCCGCGAGAGTATGTTTTACGACCACGTGATTTCATCGGTAACATCTGTCACGAAATCGCATCTGTCATGAAGGTATAAAGTCATAAAGTGAAAGGAACACACATTTTTCATAGCAGGTATTGTCAAGTACAGGTATTAAAAACAAGCCGTGAGCATCACGTCGGAAAATGCTCAGAACATGTTTGTTTCAACAACGAATAGGTGCTATGAATAATAATAATAATAATAATGCGGGGTCTATCTAACGATTGCACTAAGTGTCTCGCACTGAGCGCAGTCAGTTGCACTATTCAATATTTAGTGCTGTTCTGTGTTTTAATTTACATCAAAATTAGCCTAGAGGCAAATAAAAACTGGCAGTAATATCATATGTTTTATGTTCCGTGCTCTGTAATGGGCATAAAATCTTCCTTTGTTTTATATTCATTCAAATGGCAAAAAAATATTCTGAAAGAATCAGTGACGGGCTAAATATGTCGTGTTTCAGATGAATTTATATCATTTACTAAACTAATTAATTAATGCATCGTCATCATCATCATCATCATCATCATCACATCATCAGCATCATCACTATTACGTCACTAATGATGATTATCCAAAGATTTGTTCTGGCTTGATGTAAAAGGTGGCGGAGTAGAAACTGGTAGGTTCTCGGTTCGAAAACCTAGTGCTCGACGGTGATAGATTAGTTTGAGTCCATAGATTATACTTCTCGTGGAATTGATGACGGCACCAGATTGTATGGGGCCATGATCATCATTAGTATATATTTATAATAGCTATCTATCCATACACAAACACGAACGCGCGCACACACATATGCACACCATGATTGCAATGCCTATTAGCCAAATATTATTTTCACACGAAATATCTTTCGAAGAATTTAAAAAAAATAGTGTAGCATAATATATATATATATATATATATATATATATATATATATATATATTATTCTTATAATTATAATAATCAAATTAGTGTTTCTAATAATTATAAAATATAATTGTTTATTCCGTTTTGTGCATAGCATACCTACTTTCTTGTGGACGTGCCATATTTGTCGCGTACGAAAAGCGGATTATCTGGGGTCCCCACAGGCTGATGAGTAGCCCTGAGGCATATAGGTCTACGTATGTATAGATGTGTGGTGTACGTTTTTGTATGCTTAAATTGGAGGTGTACGTTTTTGTATGTTTAGATTAATGGAGGTATAGGTTTTAAAGGATGCATAGGTTTTGACGTTCTGAGCCAGTGCCACCATATATATATATATATATATATATATATATATATATATATATATATATATTGTGTGTGTGTGTGTGTGTGTGTGTGTGTGTGTGTCGTGCGTGCGTGCGTGTGTGTGTCCTTAAACGCACACAGACACAACAATACAACTTATGTAGTCGTTCGAATAATAGTTTTGCCTCTTACTATCTTTTATTAGTCAAAATAATTAACGGTCTCTCGCTGTAACATCACACGGAGTTCTCTGGGAATTTCTCTCACACTTACGACAGTTTTGTTTACTACAAGTCTCGGCAATTTAATTATTTGAGAATGGAAATATTACGTTCGCCGAAGTGTAGTCATTTGTAAAGCCCTGAGATGTTATTTGTTTGCGTCTCTTCTGTCAAATGCGGTAGGCTAAATGAAGAAAGCGACTGCTAAAGGTAATGAGGCGACGTGAAAAATGAAACAGCCTTAAGACATAGAGAAGCGAAAAGTTGAACCCAGGTGCTAAAGATCTGTGGCTAACCTTACTACTATTTAGGCCATGAAGATACCCTGATGCAAATCCAGACTGATTTTACTTGTCATACATGGATTTATAGCGTTTTGTTTAGTTCAATATTTGGCTTTAATATCGGACAGTGAGGTTAGGCTGTTCGATTAAACTCGATTAAATTGATTTCGCGAGATAATTTTATTATAACAACTTATCCGCGATAATAATAATAATAATAATAATTATTATTATTATTATCATCATCAGCAGCAGCAGAAGCAGCACCCAAGTGTGTTAATTCAGCGTCATACGATGATACCAGTTCTTACGCTGAAACTAGGTATCTAATAGCACTGCGCTGGGAAAAAAACGTGTGTGAATTCGAATCGACTCAATCTACCTGAGAGGGCGCCTCCGTGGTACAACTGGTAGCGCGTTGGATCACAGATCACTATCACCTGAGTTCGAATCTCGCAGGCGTAAGCATATCTGAATGGTGTTTCATCTTTGACTTCGCTTCATTACATTTGGAGGTCGCTCGGCCCATTTAGCCTACCATGTGCACAAACGTGACCGTAAAACTCGTTCAGGAAACAACCAGGGTATGAGCTGGTTTCAAACCCGCAACCTGACGGTTTGCAGCGCACTTTTCCAACCCCTGCGCCATCGGAATACCTAACACGAAAACTAATACAGTGTCAGTAAGCGAAATATATAATCAGAGGCACAATGTTTGTACCGAAGACAATGTTTAGTGTCGACGTCACTGGCCCACTGGCTCGACGACTTTGTTTTTGGTAGAGGTTTCCTCATGGGCCTCTTACTGCGATCCGAAGCCTGGATCAAAAGCCCATTCATCGGCGTTCTGGATGCAGGTAGATTTATACAGATGTCATCATACATGTCAGATCAAAATATCTTAGTACTGTAAACCAATTTAAACGTTATCAAAATATAAGAAAGGGAAATAAAATGGCTGAAAGTATCTTTCTGGCGATAAAAAACACTACACAGGTAAGTTGACGGTGAAACTAGCGACTGAACATTACTGAATGTAACAATAAAACTGTTACATAAAATTCCATTACATACGATGGATGATATTACGTCACCGTGGCCAACTTGTTAGCGCCATTAGCCAAAGACCTCTTCCATTTTAGTTCGAATCCAAACAGAGCTTTATTCGAAGGGTGTTTCAGCTTTCACTTCGCGTCTTTGCTTTTGGGAGTCGCTCGGCCCAGTGAGCCTAACATTGGGGCCCAAAAGTGGCCATAAAACATCACAATATTTCAAACTGGCTACAAATTATATGTGGTATAAAATAAGGCTGCGAAATTAGATCGTTTTACACATAGTAAGTGAGTGAGTGATTTGTTTAGCTTTGGCACCGGTTATATCTGGGTCGTATGATCATAGGGCGAATACCAGAAAAAAACATCCCACAAATGCAGCTAGAAGTCGGATTTGAATCCACAACTTTAAGGTTTGCAACACAATCCTCTAATTAAGGCGCTATAGGAATTTCTAATTATTGTCCCCATTTTACATAATGAGCCTCTATGTAATGATGACTCTTTATTGATGCAATTATTTGATTTGGTAAATTCAATATGATTTTAACCTCAACATCTCGACTAGTCGGGGCTCTGATGGAAAGGAGTAATTATTGTAGACAAACTAGCTCATGTATAAATATTTTATAGATCCCTCCTGTGCCTTTGACAAGGTAAGTTGTGTTTTGTGATCCGTCTTAATTCACGTGTAATCGGTTGAATTAATAAAGTGATTAAGTGAATCTAGTTATGGGTGTAAAGATGATTATTTGTATGATGTAGTTCTGAAATGTAATGCGAATCATATTACACATACGCATTTGATCGATCATATAAAATGGTGTTTGCTACTAGAGACAGATAAAACTAGTGTGGATAACACTTATTATTATTGTTATTATTATTATTGTTGTCAGTAGTATTAGTAGTAGCAATAGTTGCAGTATTAAAATACTTTTATATATATATATATATATATATATATATATATATATATATTATATATATATATATATATAGTAAGTAAATATTACTATTGTTGTCATTAATGTTGTTGTTAGTAGTATTAGTAGTAGTAATAGTAGCAATATTAAAATACAATATATATATATATATATATATATATATATATAGTAAATAAATATTACATATTGTTGTTATTAATGTTGTTGTTAGTAGTATTAGTAGTAGCAGAATAAATAGTTATATATATTATATATATATATATATATATATATATATCATATATATATATATATATATATATATATATATATATATATATATATATATATATATATATATATATCTATATATACATATACATACACACACATAAAATTCAAATTAGATCACGATAATCCAATTCTTTTTCCACCATTATAGATAAGCCATATAAAAGAGCTAGACTCTCTACCTGCTACCATTGAGGTGTACAATGTCTTTGTCGACGTATACCTTGTATGCTGTAATCAGTTCAGTTGCAAGATGACTTATATCAGGATAAGGAATTGACGTTTCACACAAATTGCAAACAGGGAATGAAACATAGCCAAATGTCATTAAATGAAACCTAAAGGAACAGTTCACCTTCATTTCAATAATTAAAAAAAATATAATAATAATAATAATAATAATAATAATAATAATAATAATAATAATAATAATAATAATAATAATAATATAAAAATATTACAACTATAATACACACAACCTAGTCACTTAATCTATGCAAAGATTTGTTAATAAAATATTTAACATATCATAATCAAAACCATCAATATACGATTCACCTTGCACGCAGCTGAGTAAAGATTTAACACGATTGACAGTAGCTTTATATTCGGAGCAACTCTGAGCTCTACTATGTACTCTATAAACACATTTTGATAAAGAATCAATGAAACAAATATTAAAATTATGACGCAAATAAGACATATTCCTGCCCATATGAGATGTCGCACATGATAATGCCATCTTGCCAATAGAGGCTATAATACTATGTTCATGTTGTAACGTATGATACAAAAAACATTTAACTTGTAATTACCATTATATATGAATTTGTTCAAGCAAGGGTCCTTGTTTTCAGGTATGTTCACGGTAATGTAAATTGAATAGACGTCGCACTGTTTTATTTCACTGGACACAGCAGTTTGTAAATCCAGCAGATATCAGATCCCATAATTGTGAACCATAGAAAGAGCAACAATAGCTCTGAAAGAGCTGACGCGTGGTGTCCTGATTCAAACATTTGTAGGTAGCAAATAACTTGTTCACAGAACCATTAAAAGTTGACCGATTGAGTTTACAATCAGGTAAGTCAGATAAGTTGCTATGCACAATATTGCCAAGATGTCTCACTTGGTCTGCCCATTGTATGACATTATCGTTAAGGTAAATACAATCTTGTTGTGTAACAGGAGCACTAAACTTAATTCCTGTGGTCCTTTGTGCATTAAATACAATATTATATTGCTTAGCGAAGTCGGTATAAATACTTAACATCTGATTGAGAGCATTCAAACTTGGACAAATCAGAGTAAGGTCGTCTGCATACCCAAGTGCGATATGACACCACCTGGTGTTACTCTGTCTGACACATTGAAATACCGGGATATACATGAATCCCATGAGACATATAACTGTTGTCTCGTGTAGCTACCCAAAAGCAACCTAATAATAAGTCCAGGCATATCGCGAACAATTAGCAATTTAAATAAATTACCATAATGAACTTTATCAAAAGCCTTAGACGCATCTAAGAGACAACCATTGACCTAAAAGAAAATTAGACTGAACACGGGCGCCGATTTGATGGCCAACCGGGGACAACTTCCGGTCGAGGAAATAGGAACGCAGACTGGAAAAAAATCAGGTTTATAAACGTGGTGAATTATTGTTGTATCGATGGTTGCATAAGCCGTGTGCATGGAAGTAATACAAACTGGATGTGTTTTCATCGGTAAGTATAAGGAACACATTTAAAATAGCTGTTAAAGCGTTTTTTTGGGCGGGAAATTAAGCTTAACTGTTATTATAATTAGCCTGTACGACAACCCTCGGCCTATCTCTGGCGTTTGATCACAATTAAACTAGATCTACGGACCTGCACAAAGCGACATTTACATATTTCATGGTATATAATAGGAGAGGAATAATACAGATTGTCTGCACACACAAAATTATAATGCACACATCACAATAAATGTCCGTATTCGTAGGTTGAAAACTCGAAGCGCAGCCGCTTCAGCGTTGCTGTTTCACCTACCGGAAGTCGGCGCTGTTTGGTCATGGCGGCCCATTCAAAAACACCACTGATTGCTCGGTCTAGTTTTCTTTTAGGTCAATGGAGACAACTATATACACTTCCACCTTTTCTAACATAATAATCCACAGTTTCAATAAAGACAGCTGCACAAAGGGTTAGACCCGGCACGAAACCAAACTGTAAGTCTGGTGTGTATAAATAACTACCGTACATATCCAATATTATTAAATCCAACAAGTTACATAATGAGCAACATAAAGCTATACCACGATAGTTATCACTGGAACACAATGAAGAGCGAAGATTCTTTGGAATAGAAATACTAGTAGGATGTAGCAATTCGTTTGCGGTATAGCCGTGCATAATCATTGCATTAAATAGAAAACGAATGAAATAATATGTTCGACCCATTTATAAGGTGATTCGAGTCAATGTCCACCGTCACGTTTCCAGGCTTTCAATTTTGGAACTGATTTAGATATATCACAGATATATCAATATTGCATAAAGAGTCCCCTAAAACAGAAGTAGTATCAGCACACTTTTTTCTTCATATTTCTGTACAAACAACTTTTTCTGAGCCACTGCACGTCTCATCAACAGTGGATGGAACGTTTTTAGATTAGGGACTAATATTCTTTAATTCCCGCTATATGTAGAAACTACCACATTTTTGGGAAGCAAGCTTACATTTACGTATTTCATATTCTTTCCTTTTGGCACACCTTATAGCATAGTGATATCTAGCTTTGGCAGGTTTCATGATGTTATACACATAACTATGGCTCGGCTTGCCACATTCCAACCACAACCACAATGCGAAAAGAGAGAGTGTTCTCGCTCTGGCTTGACCATACCGTTCCAGCCAATAATTTGAGCATTATATTTTTTCCCAAGTGGGATTGTATCCACTCCCGTATCAATGCAACGGTTAATGATGCAATTACAGAAAGTATCAATCTGAATTTTGTGCATGTTATCATCACACATTACATCACGGCATAATAATAACTATTTAGTTATAATTGAGGCGCCTCCGTGGTCTAGCGGTAGCGTGTTGGACCACAGATCACTATCACCCGTGTTCGAATCCCGGAGTGGGCATATCTGAAGGTTGTTTCATCCTTGACTTCGCTTCATTATCTTAGGAGGTCGCTCGGCCCATTTAGCCTACCATGTGCACACAAAAGTGGGCGTAAAACATCAATCATCATCATCTTTAGATATAATTATATCACCTAGACGTTCATCTAATATATCTTGGTACATGGTAATGTCATCCATCTTAGCTTTATACCATAAACACTTTTCAGCAGTAGTAGGCATCACCTTCTGCACCTTAATACAACTAGTATTACAATGAAGTTTGAGTTCCACTAAACTATGACTAGATGGATGTATCCTATTATAATTTACAGTGCGCTTCATAATCAAATCAAATACATTCTGACTGACCAGAAAGTGATCAATACACGATCTGTAGTTTAGTGAGTGACTAACATATGTATAATCACGAACGGCATTACTGTTTTGCCACGCATTGAGTAAATCATTACGATCCTCAAATTCCAACAAAGGTTTAGTTTGAGCATTAATTTGCACATAGCATGTATTGAAATCGCCAGTGATAACGAAGGCGTTACATTCATTTTCATGCATTAAATATTCAATATCATCAGTAGCATTAACATATTCGACATTCACAGCCACATTAGAGTAATTATCACATGGCATACAGACTGATACAACGCATTTAGAGAAATTATGATTGATTTGTATAATAATATCACATATTCGTCTGGAGTCTGTATCAATATTGCGAAAATGGCCTGTGCACGCCGCCACTTTGAAGCCATACAGAGACCGGAAGCTCCTGAATGCTGACATCACTTGAACCAAACAATTAAAAGCGTATAAACGGGTGTTAGCCAAAAATCATTCCAGAACAAAACGTAGTAAACTCGCTAAGTTCACATCATGACTGACGTTCAGCCATATCAGTTCGAACTAGAAGAACCATTACAAGATGAAGATGATTCCGATTGTTTCGAAGAAAGTGAAATCATCGAAGAAAGCGCGAGAACCGGGAGCAATAACTGGTGTCCATGTGAACTCTGTCTACTCCTAGTACAGGTGGTGTCAGAGCAATGGACTTTTCTCCTTCCCGACTTCGAATCTGGCATCCGGTGCAGCCGCAATGGCGGCCCTCCAGTAATTTGGATTATTTCCTTATATCCATGATAGCGGGTATAGTCCGTGATTCTTATTGTGAAAGTTTTGTTTACTGTTACAAGCATTATATGTTCAAGTAATATTATCTGAGGGTGAACTGTCCCTTTAAATAATTCTAAAAAAAAGAACAAGGTGTGTGTGTGTGTGACAATACTTTGGATGAAGTGACTTAAAGTGGGATTCGGTTATATAAATTATTCCGTGTCTGTAAGAAACTAGGTCTTACATTAGAATGGAGAAGCCGGTGGGTGATCTATTATAGGACTTATTAGTAAGTGTGACATACAGAGAAACGACTAGAACGACTGCAGAAAGCCAACCGTTTATTTAGGACCCCGTTAATGCAATAGGCGACACACACACACACACACACACACATATATATATATATATATATATATGTCATTATGCACAACATAAAATATATGGGTGAGCGCATAATCATTACAGTAAGTACATAAATGATGAGACATGCAAACTTGAGTCCAGTGCCTTATAATTTCCTGAGACTGCATTGTTATACAACGCCCCACTTTATTTCTCTGACAAACCGCTTACAGCGAGTGCAGAGCTCCGCTCTCTACCTCTTTTAATACACATAATCTCAAAATGGAACATAGAGTACCGGATTTGTTCTAGTTGCACTGGCTTCCTTCCTGTACGTTACAGATCAATCTAGAAGATCCTGTCTTAAACGTTCAAAATACTGAGTGGATCAGCATTACTGTATCTAAGCGATCTGATCTAATAGTAGATTACATTTTTGACAATGTCGAAAGGTCACAGAGCGGTCTTATTAAACTTGTAGCAAAATAAAGAAGTATTTTGTAAGGTTCTTAAAATCTATTTATTTAAATTGACCTATTTATGATATCTAGAAATCAACAGCGTATTTATGCATAAAACGTGTTCGTGTTTTGTGAGCCAGAAGAGTT
This sequence comes from Paralvinella palmiformis, assembly GCA_025642065.1. Classification (NCBI taxonomy): domain Eukaryota; kingdom Metazoa; phylum Annelida; class Polychaeta; order Terebellida; family Alvinellidae; genus Paralvinella; species Paralvinella palmiformis. Next base: position 109,221 of record JAODUP010000908.1, read on the forward strand.
TGTTTCGTTCTTAGTGTAAATAATAACAATAGTAATACTAATATTGGTCATATCAGGCGGTACATCACATTGGATGCTCGTAAAACACTGGCACACGCCCTGATAACTTATCGGCTAGATTACGGCAACGCTCTCCTGTATGGTCTTCCAAGCACACTGATGACACGGCTACAGAAAGTACAGAATTTTTCTGCCAGGTTAGTCACTCGCACTCATAAAAGAGGACACATAACACCAGTCTTGGCTTCCGGTTATGTATAGATCGCAGTACAAAATTTTGATGTACACTTTTAAGGCACTTCAAGGGACTGCCCATCAGTACTTAGAGGAAATTGTCGTTCCGTATCAGCCGACAAGGTCTCTACGGTCTGAGTCTGGAGCATTCTTAGCCGTAGCAACAACACGTGGAGTGACATACGGTAATAGATGTTTCAGAAAGGCTGCTGCAACCTTATGGAATAATCTTCCAGTAACCATCAGAAAGTGCCAGACCATTGATACCTTCAAAAAGAAGATAAAAACTAATCTTTTTGTTTCACCTTTTCCTAGTTGAATATATTATGTATTTGACTGGAAAGATTATGTATTTTTAAAGATGTAAATCTGTTACATCCATAGAATTATTTACTGTCAAGCGCCTTAGAGTAACCTTCTTACAGGTTATATAGGGCGCAAAATAAATTTTGTACTTTATTATTATTATTGTATATAGAGATTTATTCAGAGGTAGCAAACCTCATCGATCGTCTCTCTTTCTCTGTGTGTGTGTGTGCGCGCCTCCGTGGTCTAACTAGTAGCGTGTTGGATCAAGGATCACTAACACCCGAGTTCGAATCTCGGCGTTGGGTATATCAGAAAACCGTTTCATCTTCGACTTCGATTCATTAGCTTTAGAGGTCGTTCGGCCAATTTAGCCTATCCCTTTTCCCCAAAGTGGCTGTAAAGCAGCCACCGTCATCATCTCTCTTTGTCGTTTGCGCGCGCGCGTGCGTGTGTGTGTATTGTCGCCAGTTCGGTGGCATGCGTATGTTTACGTATAAACAACAACAATCAACCAACTTGTAAACACATTTTATTAATATTCACCAACAAACCCCGTCTAGGACACTTATCACATATCGTTCTACAAACTAGTCGCCCGACAAGTGGATTAAACTGGAAATTGTCATCCGGATAAAGACTTATATAAAATTATATAGAAAATCTAGACAAATAATAACTACCATCGTGTGCCTATATCCTGCACGCATAAGCAATATTGACACGTTCGTTCTGCGTGTCAGTGTGCGTGCACGAAACGTCAAGCGTGGTCGCACACGCATAAATAATCACAACCACGTCAACTCGATATGTTCAACGGATAATTGTTTACATGGAATAAAGCAACAGAGGGTTAATCATTGGGAGGGGGGGGGATAATTCATGAAATGATTTTAATACGATATGAACACAGCATTATGGAAGGGAATGGAGCCAGTCTTAATTTGCCGTTATGTACAGTTAGGTAATCTCTGGCGCACACGCATTCACTCTTGGATAATAGCAACTTGGATATATAAAATATAGCTTACACATCCAATTTTCACATATTTTATTTTACAATATTACAAATATTTCGCCCACATACAGGACACACACACGGTGACGGGACTACAGCATAGCAGAGCAACAAGTGCCACTTTCATATACAACTTGATGAGAATGTGTAACAGGAGGAAGACTCGTGGTAAGCTGACTGTGTTCTTTGTTCACTAGTGCCCTTACATACTTCCTACCCTAGAAGACTAATGCTTTGGTAAAATTAGGGCAGCTCTCACTGCTAACTAATGCCTAGATAACGTAATCTTAATCTAAACAGCATACGCGCGCGCGCGTACAAGCACGCACGCACGCGCGGGCGCACACGCACACACACACACACACATCTACTCAATGGAGATGTTGTCAGACTTAGAAGAAGCCCCTAATCAAAACAATAGCCCACCGGCAATTAATTTACACCGATTATGCACTTTCCGTTGCACTTGTGCAGCTACAGCTGGATCAAAATTGAAACACGACTAAAAGGTGGGATAATCCATTTCAGGATCAACAGGCGTATGGTCATCCGAAAATCGCTTTAACACATAATTATAATTCAGCATTATTTCTGCAAGCTCTCTGGAGTATTGACAGTAATGGTGCACTAGATGTTTGTCCAGCCATCTAAAAACGGATGGCTCCCCTAGGAAGAGCCCCCTAAATCGGTGGGTGTTCCCTCGACCACGGAGGAGCAGCGCCGTTGCCAGTCAAACGACGATTAATGAAGAAAGAAAAAAATCAGTACTTGCTCACAAAATATTTTGCTTAAAAATTCGTTTAGTGATTAGCTAGAGTGCAGCACAGAATAGGTTCTTCCCGTTTCGAATTGAAGTTCCTTCCCGGTCACGTGACTGTAGGAGATGTTTGCAGCGTACTCGTGAAGTTGGTTTCGTCAGTAGTTGAGGCTGAAGAAAAAAAAGAGATTGTAGAGTTTATACTTGTGTGCGTGCGTGCTTGTGCGTGCGTGCACTTTCTGTATAATGTTTGTCTTTTTCCTTAAATAGTGAGGTCCGTTATGATGGAATTCGCATTATTGCCGACATACCTAAAGTAGTCTGTATAGTGGTCGTCATCATCGTTGTGGGAGTAGTAAAAGTCGCTGTTGTAGAACCGTCTACGGCTCCATCTGATTATATAAAAAAAATCAATACGTTACACATATTTATATTTTTTAAAAACATTGGTTGCTATTAACAAAACGGAAGCTTCTCACAGCACGCGTTTATTTTCTACCTATCAATCTCAAATGTACAAAAATACGATATAGATCACTTGGACGATGGAAAACGTCGCAAACTGATGGAGAACTCTGTTACATCACCGTACTTTTTGGGGATCGAGAACAATAACATTAGTTCTACTAGAATGCCCATAAACGCCAACCAAGATACCCAACGGAAATACGCTGAATCAGAAATCGTTTTGGGTTTCAATTCTACTAAATTGGTTTCCCTGTGTGCGGATTTGGAGATATTATTAATTGTAAATTTTTTCAGTGATTAATTTGTTTAGCCTCCACAGAGATACAGCTAGGAATAACATTCGAACCCACAATCTGGAATTTTGCAGCACAGTACTCTAAACTGCTGCAACATCAGAGCGCTATTAATTTAGTAAAAAGCGATAGTAATTATGGTAGCTTCCCTTGATAACACAAGATCTCTGAATACAGGTAATCGTCGACTTACGACAGGTCAAGGTCGTAACCAATCAAGGTCGTAAGTTGATCTGGTCGTAAGTCGGGCTATGTTATAAATTACCGTATCTATATATTACACTGTGAAATGATATTATAATCATCTTTAAGTCGTAAAGTCGAACAGTTGTAAGTTGCGTAGGTCGTAAGTCTACCTGTATTCCATAGTTTTATGACAAAAGTATTGTTTATCTAGGCATCAGCATGAAACTCGGGAAAAGTTCAGGAAGACGTGTTTCTAATATGGGACCTCTTGGTTTGAAAAGGTCTGTTTCTAAAACGTTTTCATAAATTAAGAGTCCTGGTTCAATAAAACTTGCATCCAATATCGTATTCCATTCCGCTTAGTCACAATTAAGTACCTGATCGAAGTACACGGATGTGTGAAGGATGTATCCGATGCCGAATGTCACAGTGAGTGAGTGAATGAGTGAGTGAGTGACTTGTTTGTTCAGCCTCAGCGCTGGTCACACCTCACAGATATGGCCGAAGAGCAACTTCCAAATGAAACGTTCCACAAACACGGGCATGGATCGGATTTGAACTCAAAGCTGGTGGTTTGCTTCGCAGTGGCTCCAACCGCTGTGCTGTTGAAACTCCCCGGCGACTGCCAGGATGCTGGCCTTTGCACGAACTGGACTACCGTACTAGTGAGTAAGTACACTATAAGAACACATCGGCATGGAAAGGTTATATGAAATAGCCAGCTGCCTTATTTTAAGTCGCCTCGCACAGTATGGGAGGGGGATATATGGAGACAATTGGAAACTCTGACATCCACACACCTGTTCAGTCCCGGTGGATTCAAACTTATCTGGAGCGGTACTGATCTTAGTTATTAGATCGCATTATTGGGATTCTTGGAATATTCTACAAAAGAACGGGCCAACTTGAAAGTTTTCCATAAAAAAACGAAGTAAATATACAGATGAGTGAGTGAATGATTGAGTGACGTTAGTGCTGGATGGTTGAATGAGTAAGGGAACGAGTGACTGAATGAATCAGTTTCACTCAATCGCTTAGTCAGTCAGGCATTAAGTCAGTCAGACACGCTTCAAGTCCAGAGATGCTGCCTAGGGAAATGAGAAATGATGAGATGAAACGATACACAGACACTAGTAAAACAGAGATTCGAACCACGACCTAGAGACCTGTAGTGCAGCGCACAACCAACTGGGCTACCAGGGACCCAAAATAACCCTTGAAGAAAATAATCCCAACGAGACATTGAACTTCGAATGCTGGCCATGATTACATGTTAACTAAAACATTAATTTACTGTACTGACTGCAGGTCTCAAGTACGCATCGTTTTGATCGGCAAGTTTATTCGGTGAATATTTTCTTTAAGTAAGACAAGTAAACACACGGAACAAAGCGTAGCTGACAGGTAAATCCCACAACCGATTGGTAACTAAGCTGTTAAAGTAAGTGTTTGTTTACACAAATATCGTAAAACCTCTCAATAGACTAAGCCGAGTGTGAGTGTGAATATACTTCGTCATATATGGGCAACACCAAAATTGGTCATGCCGGGGACATATGGCCGCGAGGCGACTTCCCAGGGAAACATCCCACAAATGCAGGTGCGATTCAGATTCGAACCCACATCCTGGGATGCAATGCACCCTACACTGAAATTTGAGTTCACGACCTGGTATTCTACAGTACAGTGCCCTTCCCGTGAAATTGAATGATACATTTTTACGTTTTCACGCAAGTGCCATAAAGGTATATCAGCTACACCGCAATGTTGAGATGGGGGGTTTGTTTGTTATTTGCTAAGGTCACCAGATCTCAGCTGCTCTAAGTTGTGGTTTTAAATGCGTGATTCAGAAAACTCGTCTTTGACTAAATATAGCATAGAAATAATTAGACTACCTATACTTCAACATTATAAATAAAAATGACAATGAAGCAAAATCAGTGAAAATAGACAAGCAAGCAAGCGACACACACACACACACACACGCGCGCGCGCGCACACACACAATCGAGCACAAATTGGGTGGAGGACTTTAACGCGGTTATAAAACAGGTACTTTGGCTCTGTAGACAGAAAAGATAGCTCCGAACGACAAAATTTTTGGTTCAGATAGCAATACAAATCCTTACTCGTCAGAAGAAAAGAAATACTTGACGACTGTTGAATTCAAACCAACCCAACCAAGACCGAGCTAGCCGTATGTGGGTTTTTCCACTATTAAACTTCCCCTTTGCCGACGAACAGGCAGACATCCTTTTATTTAAAAAAATCCCAATTTCTAATACAAATTCTGCGTTACTATTTGGCTAAAGCGGTTTGAAATTAATTCAGCGATGTCGTATTTGATTTTCTTATGACGCAACTCACGAGCTTTCCTACAGACTTAACCGAGTTGAAGGCCTGCCATGATACTTAACATCTAATTCTAGCCTCGCATATGTCCCATCACTGTGACCCGAGCTATCTCTGCAACCGATAATTGATCTATCTATAAACACTCGTTATTATCTTTCTTCGTCTAAGGCCAGGCGTGTTTATTACCTGTCATCAACCAGAAGGGGGGGGTCTCCCATTCTATGACACTTCATCCATCTGACCGGCGCATGTCAAGAATCCTAATCAATTCGCATCAAACAAATGGGTGACTTCACCACCCGCCTTCCAGTAAACGTTGGTTGGCGGCGAAAGGTGCGCTGTAGCGGTTTAAATGATCGATATTCCAGTTATAAACACCAGATGCATATCACGAAATAACGGCCTCACAGCAATTACTAGCTCATGCTAATGGGAAGCCGTTACCATGGAGATGACAACGGATTTGATCGATACGATTTCAATATTAATACTGGACTATGGCACACATTGGCCAGTCGCTCGATCAATACCCGATAACGAATAGCAGACAGCGTCCATCTCTCGAACATGGGCCCGTGCCCGCTGCGGCTTGTCACGGTGGTCGCGATGTCCAAGGTTTGCGGTCTCCATGCTTGCTGCCGAACGCAATGCATCGCAATACCAATCCGTACGTCGACCTGTTTGCATTTTTAATGGAATTTTTTAAGTTGCTGGTCAAACGTGTCTCGCATAACGTGATAAAAGAAACAAGACGAGAGTACAGAGTGGAAAGCCTTTTTTCTTCTTCAAATTATTCAAAATGATCAAGACTGTCATTTTGCTCCCGGTTATAACTGTCAGCGACATCCGCAGACTGTACTGTCCAGGGTAAACAGTCCATTGTTATGTAAAAATCTATATTAATAAATTGACAGCGTTTCGCAAAACTAATCACCATTGACTTCCGTTCACTGCGACGAGATCTTTCCGAGCTACAGGAACAACTTCCTAGACGAATGAATCAGTTTGAGAAATGTAAATTATACCTCATAATGATAATGATTGATGTTTTACGGCCATTTTTGTGCACGTGGTATAGGCTAAATGGGCCGAGCGACGTCCACAGGTAATGAAGGGAAGTCAAAGAGGAAACAGGCCGAGGTTCGAATTCAGGTGGTAGTGATTATGCCTCATAACGGGGATACGAACTTTGGGCAAATTGTTGTCATTGTCGTCAGTTTTATCATCATCACCACCACACCATCATCATCATCATCACAGACACAGAAATAGTCGATGTGAGTGATAACATTACATCTTGTGGTTATATTACGAGGTCTAGTAAGATACAAGATAAGACACCACCTTAGGCATAAAGCGTTTGATACTATTTGTCGCCGTTGTAAGCAAAATAGAGTTATTTACTCTGAAACACAAAACGAAGTAATTCAACTTCTAGTTACGGCTTTCCACTCAAACCTCAGCCGATATTGGGCAAATTCAACCGAGACGTATTTGGGATAAGATGTCCCTTTAAGTTATATCTATTACTTTATAACGTGGCTAATACGCTCTCTCAATACAGTTTTCCGGTGAACAGATCAATGTGCGATTTTTCGGGATATCTACTAACATTTTTTTAAAGCCTAAAAAAGGGAAATCCTTATTTACCACTAACCAACTCTGACCTCAGATCGCCGCAGCCTCTATCACGTGATTTCTAACCTTGACTGAGGAATATCTGAAGGGTATTTAATATTTCACTCCGCCTCATTACCTGTGGAAGATTAGTGGCTCAATTAACCTACGGTAAGCGTAAAAGTGGCCTAATATAACTAGCGGCATATATGATAAAATAGAGAGCCCTCCACTGAACAAAGGGAACTCTTCAAAACGCCACGAACTAAAGTTGTCAGACCAAAATGAGGCAAAACTCCTCTACAGATAGCCTCATAGGTTTAGCCCGCCAGCCGTGCAGCCGTGTTTTGCTCTACACACACGGCCAATTTAGCCATGCACGGGCCGTGTTTTTTTTACACACCCAAAACTTTCATTTCTGGCTAAGCCGCTGGATAGGCTGCGACTCCATCAATGGAATAGGCTTCCATATAGGATAGCGCAAGCATTGGTTGTGAAAGCATTTGAGAGACTGTTGGCTATTACTGGGAAAGCCAAGTCACGGCATATTAGATGATGATGATTGATGTTTTACGGCCACTTTTGTGCACAAGGTAGGCTAAATGGGCCGAGCGATCTCCAAAGGTAATGAGACGAAGTGAAAGACGAAAGAACCCTCAGATATGCCCACGCCGGGATTCGAACAAAGGTGGTAGTGATCTGTGGTCCAACACGCTACCGCTAGGCCACGGAGGCGCCCCAGAAAACTCAGATGAAAGTGATCAAGATCCGGACACATAGGAATGAGATCCCAGATCAGTACTCAACTATGTATAACTATGTTATGCGTTGACGGGGTGTCATATAAAAAATGCGGCGCTTTGACTGCCTGTGTAGTGAGCTCCGGTGGCCTAGCGGTTAAGCACCCGGCACTTGGTGCCAACGGTCACAGGTTCGAACCCCGCAAGAGGTCGAAACTTTTCCAGGGATTAATTTCTCGGCTCACTACATCGTGGGTAGCTGACCAGGTTAAATGGCGCTGCCGTCTCCACTGAATTATTTAAAATAAAGGGGGACGTTAAAAACCCCTGAGGACGTAAAACACTCTGGCAGTGACCACCCTCAGGGTATTTCGGCTCCATCTTTCCGTACTGCTCCCCTGTGAGTGGTGGAGGAGGGGATGTTTCTTCAATCACTCCAACATAGAGGCTGTGCTGATTAAGCGACAGCCTGGGGATTCTCCCCGAACAACAAAACCAAACCAACTGCCTGTGCAAACACACGTGAACGGAAGAACACGGACCGCTTCAACTTTGTATCACACACACACACACACACACACAGAGAGAGACCCAAATCGATACGATATCAACGTATTAACGTTAACTACCATCTCCTGGTGGTCAGAATACTCGGGTTACCCTTACCTGTCTTTGAACCAAATTCCTGGAAGATAAACCAGCCGCAGATGAAGCCGATCCCCAAACAGAGGACAGCGGTGAGCAGCACGGCGCAGAGCACGGCTGCCTTCTTCGTTTTACAACAACAACAAGAGCCCTCATCCTCCTCACTGGTAGATGCCCTCAACAGGGTGTTGAAGTCGTCCACTTTGGTGGTCGGCCGCATGCCGTGCGACGCGCCACCGATTGGTTTATTGGCCTCGTAGCTCGGATCCAGGCCGCCCGTCGCGTAGTACTTGTCCCAGATCGGATTGGCGCCGTTGTCGGTGGTCTGTTGTTGTATCTTATCCATGGGCTTCATTTCGCCCGCCTCGCCGTTGCTACCCGAGTAGTATTGATAGACGCCGTTCTCGGAGACCAGGAATCTTGGCAGCTTCTTTCCTCCTCCTCCATCGTTTCCTTGGTTCACATCGGCACCGTGATTGACGTATCCAGGCGCCGAATCCGAGACCTGATTGGCTCGTTGTTCCGGCTTCCGGTCGTGCTGCTTCGGCGAATCGCCGCCGTCAGGCGAGCGGAAGAAGACGTTGCCGCCGTCGGATTCGGACGGAACCGAGTCGCGATAGCGCGGATCCTCGGCGTAGCTGTTCCTGGCCTCGCCGCCGCCGACGGAGCCGGGTCTCGGCTGGTCCAGAGTTCCGGTGCTGAGCAGATAGGGATCGGCGACGTCCATGGAGACGACGCGAGGCTTGCCCTCGCGCTCTAAAGTCTTGCCCGAGTATATGCTGTAAGGGGCACTGGACTGCTCGGACGGCTCTTGCTCGTTTTCCGAAGTCGATTTCTTGAAGCCAGTTGCCTTCTTCTCCGGGGCGACGCCTCCGGTCAGGTAAGAGAACGGCAACGGTGCGTATTCCTTGCTCATGGTGGTAGTTTAGCTGTGGTACCGTGAAAATAACGCCTTCTATTACAAATATAGCGTCCTCCCGTTTCAATCCATCGCAGCCTACACAAGCTGGTCAATGGTGACAGGCTGCCTCCTCGAATTGCTTACGGTTCTAGTCGGAATACTTGATTATCCCAACTGGCAACGAGACGGCAAACTCTTCGCACATTTCGACATCCCGAAAGATATCCGGCTGAACGGTCCGCTTCGGTGCCGCCTTCGAGAAACACGGGCGATTTGGTGCTGCCACCCGTGTTGTCTCAGATGTTGCGTATTCAAATTCTGTATCGAAGGCAATCCTCTTCCTCGTTCAGTGACGACTTAGTTGATGCGAGAAGGCCGGTGGCAGTCAGCCTTCGTCATACTGCCACCGCAAAGGCAATGCGTCAAACGTAAAAAAAGAAATGACAAAGGAACTGGCCGGATTACAGGACTGGGTCACGGCTGGTTCACATCCGGTTTATCCGCATCTGTAATCAACGACAAGATAATATCATATAAAATGGGGAACAATTGCCGGGAATCGGCTACGCGGAACGGGGAATCGAGGCATAAATTCGGCCAGGTCGGCACGAACGACCCGGCCTCGCGGAGTTTACCATCTAAAAGCGTTACCGCTCGCCGCTTTTAGATCGGTCGCAACATAGATACGAGGCCCTGGATTGCTCATTTACCACACCGAATAACGTTATCTCACCGCTGGACTACACGGATCGCAATACGGCCGACATTAATATACCGGTCTCTTGAATACCGAGAACGCAATTCGCACAAAAGTGAGACCTTCGACTGAGCAGATATTTTCAAATGTAACCGAGTAAATGAGTGGTTTCATAACTCGCACGACTGGCCAAAAAAAACCAACAACAACAACAGTACTCCGTCTAGAGGGATGGTGGAACGATGGGGATAAATCTGCTCGCAATACGCTTCGCTCAGAATGGCCGAGCACTTCTAATAAGGAATGCACCAACAAATCGTGAGCTACATCCGGGTTGTTTGGCATCACATTAGATGATGATGATGATTGATGTTTTACGGCCACTTGTGTGCACATGGTAGGCTAAATGGGCCGAGCGAGGGATCACATTAGAAGTCGTATATATATATATATATATATACACACATAACTCCATCAGTATAAAAATACGAACCCGAAAAGGGTTTTTATAACCGAAACTACTTCTGCTTATTGGGGATGAGTTTAATATCTGTTTTTTTATTTATCAGAACCGAAGGAATTATATATAAAACCTTTTGTCACACACACATACGAGAGAGAGAGAGAGAGAGAGCTTTATACTATACACAAGGGTAAAGTGTATCTAAATTTGTAGAAGGTTCTATGTTAATTATCACACTGTTTAAAGCTGATTGCACCTGAACAAATCCACATTCTAATAAATGGTGCGTTGTGGGGATGTTGAATAAATAGAACGTGTAGGAAGGGAAGGGTGGATTTGTTCAGGTGACATAGCAGCTTTAAACAGTATATTTTCCAGTTTAAATTTAGTTTATGCGTAATATAAAACTTGCCATATATATATATATATATATATATTATATATATATATATATAGTCTACCTTAATGTGAATAGTTGACATTTGTGAACAAGTGACAACTGAATATCTATTTTACGGTGATTTGGGGGTGGAATCGGGACCAGTAATACATATTAGTGGCGGGAAAGTCGTGGTGATGGCCGTGGGAAGGGGCAAGCTAGGGATCGCTTCTCTTTCATAATACCACCATCATTAGTATGGTAACAATAATCAATCCGGCTGTAGCATGCACGGCAACAGCTTGTGCTATCAGTCTAGCGATCAAGTAGTCGCTTGTTACGATGCTAACTGTACATGTTATGAAGCCATTTAACACGTGTCACCAGGCTAGTTTCGTTACCTGTTGATGCTTCGGAAGTACACCTCACGAAGCTGCTAATAAACGTATTGTGACGCTGACGGCACACGCTATAATGCTAAGAATACATGCATGAGTCATTTCTCATTGTTCTTAAGTCATGGCCAGCGTGTGTCACCAAGAATTGGCGGTAGGGGTATAGTGGGGGTCGATTGATCCAATTTGGTGCTTGGGTAAGATTATTATTTGCTAGATTAGATTTTGTTAGTTTTCCGTACCGATTAAGCATACACACTTATATAACTGGTCACCGCCTTATTCAATACGTAGTAGTACTAACACCGTGTTGCAGGTATTATTAAATGTGTTACATTTTGTATACTCGCGATTTTTACAATAACAGTTGATTTTATTTATAGTATAGGGAGTTTTTACATTTATTTTTACATGATATTTTAATGAACTTAATAAACAGTGTTAATAACTTCTGTGTAAAATGAACTACCACCCCCTCTGTGTATGACCGTTATCCGTGTGCATTCAGATGTCGTTGCTAGTACGTGTTATGACGCCATCAATATATGTTATGACGCTAAAATGTTATTATTCAGCCCCACCAGATGGCGGTTATTGATTTCAACATTGGTAACCATTAATTTCGCCACGCAAGAGTACACAACATATTGTTATTAATGCCAAAACCGTGTAATCGATCTTTTCGACCTTCGTCCAAATGTACCTAATCCGATTCGTGCACAACGCGGACAGCGTGGTTCAGCGACAGAGAGTCATGAACTGAGACGCGAGAGGGCGCATGTAGTCATAAATGGGGATATTCCCGAATGCATTATACAGATTCCTAAAAGGGTCGAAGTGCGCAGCACGAGGTCATCAATCTTAGTTTCACACAATTCGGCTAGTGCGTGAGTGTAAGTGTTCATCGTCCTGGCTGGCCACACTGGAGTTATGGAAATTAGATGATCAGGTTGATGTCTTATCCTGTTGGCTGAAACATCCCGCAGACACGAGTAACGCTGTCTGTAACCTATCTGCAGTCCAGTGCGCTACCAATTGGACTTAAAGAGTAGCCCCCATTATGATAATCAATAATACAACTTCTGTTTAATGGCACATACATTACCACATAATATCGGCACAAGTATATCGACGTATAATATTAAATGTAATACCGGCCTTAAGTACTCTGTCATATAACATCACCGCAAGTACAATGCCATATAATATTATAGGTATTGCGATAGTGCTGTAGTTACAACATTCAGCTGCAAACTTCCAGGTTGTGGGATCGAATCTGATGGATGCTTATGTTTGCAGGGTGTTTCCCTAAGGAGTTAACCCCTCTGCCATATGTGTGGAAGCTATATAGCTCGCTTGGTCACTCACTCACTCATTCGCTCGCTCACTCACTGATTCAATATTAACATCATACATTGTCGGGTATCCGAAGTATTCAGATTGTGAATAGAAAAAATGCGTTGTCTTTCTACAGCCGAAGTAAATCTTCTGCACACACGACAGTCGTCATCGTCGTCGAGGTGTGGCAACACTCAGTGTCTCTTTTTATAGGCACGGCAAATATACCGATAGCTACTCGACGACGACAGTTCTACCATGTTATAATGTGTTCAGGGGGAGTAGTCTCGGTATGACTAACACTGCCGTATGCTATCTAAAGATCCTATAAATATACACACCACTTGCTGACTGAGATGTCACACACTGGTAACCGCGGTGCGCTAACCATAACTGGCATATGGGAAAGACTAGATGAGTGTTTAAGGACTAAATGTAGAGGACGGGAGGGGTGGGCTTGTGAATGAGTGGCCACACCTTGCACATTTGGCCGAGAGGCAACTCTCGTGGGAAACATCCCGTAAATACAGGCCATTAGTCGGATTCGAATCCTGACCCGGAGGTTTGCGGCGCGCAGTGCTATAACAATCGTGCCATCAGAGGGCCCTAGGGACTACATACAGGATATTTGCATCCGACGCAAGCAGTCAGGACGAAAAATGTTACCTGTTTTCATATGGTGGACCCCAATTAACAACGATGCGGTAAATATAGTTTGCTTCGGGTGCTTCCGACAATGGCATCAATATGTTAAAGAGGAAAAACAAATGTGTGTATACAAAAAAAAGCAATACCCCCCCCCCACCCGCGTGCGCAGACACATACACACGCTCGGATACAAAGCTTACCTCAAACGTCAAGTGTTAAGCGCATTCCGCGAATTGTTCCGCGGTGTAGCATAAAGCCATCCATTGTATAGTTATAGACACAAACAGAAGCGCCCTCATACAGATTAATAACAACGGTATGTCTCCGGGACTGTACACTTCGTCATAATTACATTACAACACGCAACCTTTAGCCTTTAATACAACCAACAGTCACCAGTTATGTGTGCAAAATGACGTCCAACCGGAAAACTTGACTTAACGTCACTCGGCCCCGTGACAAGCGTGACGTCAGCGTTTTAAGGCGACGAGTGCCGGACTTCGTGAAGTGAAATATCGCTGTGGAAGAGCGGCATTGTTGACCTGTAGCTAAGGTTCACGACCTGACATCCATACAAAGTTAACATTCACATGTATATGTTGGCCAAGGGTATACGTCACGTAATGTCTAGGAATATGGACACGAACAAGATAGACTAGTACGACTCCAGCCCATAGGAGAGGGTTACTGATAACACATAACAGGATATTGGAGGCATGATGTAATATTTGGCACGTACATAACCTAACCGCTGTCGGTGTTCTCCAAAACATCACGTTTACAACGAAATATTGCCTGGCCTTAATGACTCACTACTACATCACTGAATACTATATCAATACTAACTCTGTTTGGACGAAGATGCTAAATATGCTAGAGAATTTTCTTCAGAATACCGAATCTCAGTCGTGTCAACAACAGCCACACTTGTTTTTCCCCTATAATAATTGATTTGATATTTTTTTAAATATCTATATTTCTGCTACTGCCACCATTTCTGTGCTTGACGCGGAGTAAGATAAATCCAATGTCGGTGCTGAATACTAAATTCCTATATCAACTAGTGTGCAGTCGAAATGTGCTAATACCAGTTCTGAGAAGATTTACAACCCCCCCCCACACACTTGTTGACGGTTCTATAACTAGGAAGTAAAAATGTAAATGTTGCTGTTTTACGGCCACTTTTGTGCACAAGGCAAGCTAAATGGGCCGAGCGACCTCCAAAGGTAACGAGACGAAGTTAAAGATGAAACACATTTATGACATAGCCCGACCGGCGTTTGAACCCAGGTGCTATAGATATGTGGCCAACCGCGCTATCAGTTACGCTCTGTAACTACGAAGTGTCTGTAAACAGGACAATCAGATAGCTGTAATATATTATTATTATTGATTTATAATCCAAACAGAGTATTAAAAACGGTTTCTGTAAAAAGTCGAACCCGTCATGGCAGGATTGACCAGGAAGAACAGACGACAATTAAATCAGTCATGCCACCAGATGATGTCGCCACTCCTGTTTCGAATGAGAAGTGTACAAACAAGGACCGACACGCCCATACACACACACACACAGAGAGAGAGAGAGAGAGAGAGAGACTATAAACGAGAATTAAGTATTTACTATCAACACAAATTAAGAGAGAAGATAATGCGAACAGGCAAGAAAACAAAACATGTTTCTGATCGATAGGATACTAAATAATGCACACAGTTTCCTAGCTACACGATTCGTCGCCGATAATTCTAGCCAAATACGTCATCGGCCCGAACACGTGGGCCGACTCGGGCATCTGTACCTGTGGTCAGGTGTTTTACGGCATGTCGTTTGTAGTACTGAAAACATCGATAACACCGTGTAAACATACCCCCATGCTAACGACATATTACAGATCATCCGGGGCTCGTGTGGGCAGTAAACAGTTCACATCTCAGCGAGGAACTGTCAGTAAATATATATATATATATATAAACTTACCCATCCAGTCGGTTCGGCGTTGCACTATTTACTAACCTTACACAAGCCTCACCCGTGTCTCCAAAAATAGCTACCGCCAATTAGTCAGCATCATCAAACTTTATCATTCACCGGCGAACACAACACGCCCAAAGACGGCACGGTACAATTTTTAACTGGGCCGAGCCGATTTTTATCGGTCACGAACGCTGACGCATTTACACCACAGCTGCCAGTCCACTCCACGGTCCAGAATTACTCTTCACTCGAATAACCCCGGAGCTTACCTCGTCTAACATCTCCTGCGTACTGTAGCAATCGATAGCGCTCAAAATACGGCGTTTTTCGGCGAAATACTCGAGGAGAATGTGGCCGCGTCTTGTCGGCGCAACTTCAGCGATTCACCACCGTAAGTGGAACAGGCCAGCATTGTGTACAGCCAGCCATCCCATAGTAAACTGCTGGCGTCGTGCGGCTAGTAGCTGAACGTGGTGAGGTTCACGGATGGGTGACCAAATATTACGATCTGAGATACACTGCTGGCAAAAACTGTTCGTGCTTCGAGCTCGGTAAAGTCTGTGTCTACGCGGCTGGCTGTGGGGAATCACCGTCCATTTTTGCGCTGGTTAAGTCTCTGGCTGGGTGTACCGCGGAGGTTGTGCGAAGAATGACGCTGCATGGTGTGTCTTTAAAAACACACACACACACCCGATGTGACGTAGATGATGCACGCGCCACTGCACCCACGAACAATGGGCACGATTTTGACCTGTCTATGCTGGATCGTAGACGAGGTAGAGTGGGTGATGCATATGGTTTCGGCCAAAAAACGGACCCACGACTTGGAAAAGTTCGACAGAGGCCAGTTTAGTAATATCTCCGTTTTGCCTCGAACTGTGATGTGAAGTCGGTTGCATAACAAACTGCTGTCATCCGCTCGTGTACCTCTGTCGGCACAGCATTCGATAATTAAATCTATAAATTAAAATCCTCTTTTTGTATAAAAACTAACCAGTCTTGAGGATATATCGGTTAGTTAATTGAATAAATAGACAAACATTACCTCATAAAGTTTTATGAGACAAAAAGGTCAAAACGACGGAGTGCGTAAAACACTTGAGGCAGTCAAATATCGGGTCAAGGATCGCGGGATGAAAAACAGTTCCAGACGAGACGAAACCTGTCATAACGTTTCCAGTATTAAGTCGAGGCATAAATTAATGTTCTGATGTTTAAACATCATAACCCCTTTTTCTCAGGAGGCATTGCACTATGATGTGTGTGTGTGTGTGTGTGTGTGTGGATTGATTAATGGAACGCGTTTAGTAATTGACAAGCTTTTAATATTTTGTCAGGAAAATGTTAATTATATTGTGTTAAAGCTTTTTATTTGGCCAATACCATTTTCGTATGATTATAATAATAACAATGACTTCATAGTCACTCTGTCACTTATATCTTCCAAGTTATACATATTTTTATAGACGGAAACGCCGTAATAAGTCGGTGTTTATACGGATCACTTAGAGTAGCCAACATGCGTATAATTAATTATAGGGCAGAATATGCGCGCATGCTCAGTGTTGGCACGCAGAGAATGGTGACGTTACATACATAACTGAGAAAAGGGATGCCAAAGCACACACACACACACACACACACACACCTTGAAGACGTCTGTACTCAAATATGTCGCGCGTCACTTGCGACGAAGATGCTTTATATGGCATTTAACGGGGCCAGTTTAGTAATATCTCCGTTTTGCCTCGAACTGTGATGTGAAGTCGGTTGCATAACAAACTGCTGTCATCCGCTCGTGTACCTCTGTCGGCACAGCATTCGATAATTAAATCTATAAATTAAAATCCTCTTTTTGTATAAAAACTAACCAGTCTTGAGGATATATCGGTTAGTTAATTGAATAAATAGACAAACATTACCTCATAAAGTTTTATGAGACAAAAAGGTCAAAACGACGGAGTGCGTAAAACACTTGAGGCAGTCAAATATCGGGTCAAGGATCGCGGGATGAAAAACAGTTCCAGACGAGACGAAACCTGTCATAACGTTTCCAGTATTAAGTCGAGGCATAAATTAATGTTCTGATGTTTAAACATCATAACCCCTTTTTCTCAGGAGGCATTGCACTATGATGTGTGTGTGTGTGTGTGTGTGTGTGTGTGTGGATTGATTAATGGAACGCGTTTAGTAATTGACAAGCTTTTAATATTTTGTCAGGAAAATGTTAATTATATTGTGTTAAAGCTTTTTATTTGGCCAATACCATTTTCGTATGATTATAATAATAACAATGACTTCATAGTCACTCTGTCACTTATATCTTCCAAGTTATACATATTTTTATAGACGGAAACGCCGTAATAAGTCGGTGTTTATACGGATCACTTAGAGTAGCCAACATGCGTATAATTAATTATAGGGCAGAATATGCGCGCATGCTCAGTGTTGGCACGCAGAGAATGGTGACGTTACATACATAACTGAGAAAAGGGATGCCAAAGTACACACACACACACACACACACACCTTGAAGACGTCTGTACTCAAATATGTCGCGCGTCACTTGCGACGAAGATGCTTTATATGGCATTTAAATGCTGCTCGGGCATTTCTGAACTGAAATTCTGCGTCCGCACAATTAAAATATTAACGTATTATAATACGTTTAATAAAACAAATTGACGAACAAATTATTAAATAGCTAGAATTAATATTACCTGCCTTTTAAAAGGGAATTATATATTTCGAAGCGGGAATAACATTACTAAATAAATCTTTGTGCGCTCCGATTCACTTCGTCACTCGGTACATCGTACGAAAGTAACCGAAATAGTCACCAGATATAACGGTCAGCAACGTGAACCCCGCGTGTCAAAGTGTGCGTAAAGCGTTTAATTATCCCACAAATACATGCAGATCAACCTCAATCGCGCGCCATTCACTTTGAATAAACTATTTCAATAGTTAACATAATGTACACATAAATACATTTTTAGCTTTTTGATAATCTTTCATACATATTTGCTACGCTTACAACACACGCGCACGCACGCACGCACGCACACACACACACGCTATGTCAATTGTCATCGTGAATAAAATGTTGTATAGATGTTTTGAATTTATATTAAACGTAATTAATACACAGCCAAAATTTACCAGCGACATTTTAGGGCCAACCTTATAATATAGATACCTTTACACCGGCTCTGACAACATCATCGGTGTCTGACCACATTCAAAGGCGTCGATGTCTGAATCAGTTAGTACAGGACGTTGAAGTCACCAGAATGATTAATTAAGACACTACGGCTCGTTATCTCGGATCTATTCGTATAAGCTGCTCTCTTACTAGTGACGGTGGGGTTGTATTCAGGCGGTCTGTGGCCAGATGAGTTGCAGTTTTGGATACCTTGTTCACGCATTCCTGGCCTGTTAGAGATTGGAAGAGTTTGTCTTCCAGCCACACAACTAGTGAGACTTAAACTCGCCTAATATATCAGTTATTCTAAATTCTATATTTATATAAAATCAGCCGCCGTGCGGAGGCGTTAATTTACAAATCATCTGTGTCTTCTTCACCGAGGTAGAGAGCTGAGTTAATAATTTCCATTCGTGTTATTATTAGTAGTAATAGAATTATTATTATCATTCATATTTTCTTTTCATTTTTACAGGGACCACACTGGAAAAGATTTAGGCCAGTATTTGAACCATCGTTTCTGAAGTCTGTGACCAACTGCGCTACATTTCAAATGATATATCTCCTATTATATATATATATATATATATATATATATATATATTGTGTGTGTGTGTGTGTGTGTGTCCTGTCGTTATCATTATAGTTAAAATATTTGTTATGAAGGATTATATATATATATTATATATATATATATATATATATATATATGTTTGTTAACTTCGAAAGGGCGCCTCCGTGGCCTAGTTCGTAGCGCGGTTGTCCACAGATTTATAGTACTTAGGTTCAGACCGTGGTCGGCTCATGTCAAAAGCGTGTTTCATCTTTCAGCTCGCCTTATAGCCTCTGGAGGACGTTCTGTCCATTTAGCCTACCATGTGCACAAATGTGACCGTAAACCAGGAATGTCTAAACAGATTTGTTTCGTTAGCTTCGGAAGACTTCCGGGAATATGAACTCGAAATGATACAAACCGACGTTCCGGATATCAGAAAAGCCACGAAAAACAATTTATCTTGATAACAAACGCTGTATCATTACTGAAGCGGCCTTTCACGATATCGTATATCGCGCTTTTACTATAGCACGTTATTCAACCCACTTCGCCACAATCTGAAGATAACAAATCTGTTTTTAAGCGTCTCTAAACGTTTTAGCCACAGGAACGTACAACTTTGGAACAAATCGAAATTAGGACTGACCGTATCGTAAATAGCTCGTTATGATAACTAGTTAAAGCGACCTACCTAGCTAGCTCCACCTCTCGTGTCCTATCTTAGTATTTATTACGATATTTGTGCGACGTGGTTATTTTGATATATTTATTCACAAGCTGGCCTTATCTATGTCTCGCCAAAAACGCTGCCAGTTAATGTTGTTATTGTAATTCACAAAAGTTTCGGTAGTTGTCCGCATTGTAGAGCCTCGAGGCTAGTGTGTGTGTATGTATGTATTTATGTATGTGTGTGTGTGCGTTGATAAAATTTCAGCGAGGTACCCGGTTGACAGCTGAGATAGTTGTCAATGCCATCACCTTTTCTCTCCCCCCGGTAGCCTTATAGTCTTATTATTCGATGCAAATAAATAAATAAAGGCATTTTTTAAATACATGTAGTTGAATACTTGGGTTGTTGTTGAAATTTGGGGTACAGATCCATTACTATCGCCTATTGGATGCGGCCATCTGGTGTTGATTTCTGTCGTATCGTTGTGACGTCATTGTTTGTGGTGGCGTCAAAGGGGTCTTTCAGGAGAAGGGGGGGGTGCTGTTGTCTGGTCGAAGAGAATACTTGGGATTTTTTGCATTGCTTGTATTTTGGGGAGTATCCCCAGGCTGTCACTTGATCAGCACAGCCTCTATGGTTGGTTTGGTTTTGTTGTTCGGGGAGAATCCCCAGGCTGTCGCTTAATCAGCACAGCCTCTATGTTGGAGTGGTTGAGAAACCTCCTCCCCCACCACTCACAGGGGAGCAGTACGGAAAGATGGAGCCGAAATACCCTGAGGGTGGTCACTGCCAGAGTGTTTTACGTCCTCAGGGTTTTAACGTCCCCCTTTATTTTAAATAATTCAGTGGAGACGGCAGCGCCATTTAACGTGGTCAGCCACCCACGATGTAGTGAGCCGAGAAATTAATCCCTGGAAAAGTTTCGACCTCTTACGGGGTTCGAACCTGCGACCGTTGGCACCAAGTGCCGAGTGCTTAACCGATAGGCCACCGGAGCTCACTAGCCTCTATGTTGGAGTGGTTGAGACTATATCCTCCCCCCCCCCCAATCACTCACAGAGGAACAGTACGGAAAGAAGGAGCTGAAATACCCCGAGGGTGGTCCCTGCCAGAGTGTATTATGTCCCCCTTTATTTTTAATAATTCAGTGGGGACGGCAGAGCCATTTAACGTGATCAACCACCCACGATGTTGCGAGCCGAGATTTTTTGCCTTCGTTTTATTAACCTTTATAAACGACGTGCCCAAAGCAGAAATAACGGTGCCAATTTTTATCTCCATGACAATACATATGGAGACATTAATGATGACAGAGTCTTTAACTAGGTGCTCACAGATCAGGCCAATAACTCGTCAAACAATCTATACATATCAAACTTATTATATGATATGAAGGCTGAATAAAGCTGAGGTCAGCATCTGAGGTGTCGAAATGCTTTATATACAAGTTTCTTTTGGACCACAGAAAATTACTGTTGAATGTAAACTGTGGTGTCAAAATAGTTTATGATATGTATGTAGCAAGTCACCATTGAACCACACGCACGTGTTTGTTGCGAGCTGTGATATCAAATGGTATGTTTTGTACGTGCTTCCGCTTTTTGTACGTAGCCTGCATGTAGCCACTTTCCTGTGGGCGTGACATATTTGTCGCGTACGAAAAGCGAATTAGCTGGTTCCCACAGGCTGATGAGTAGACCAGACACATGCTTAGATATACGCACACATTTATCAATATGTGGAGGTATGGAACATTTTATTTTTAGATTAATGTATGTATAGTTGTATTTAGATTTATGGAGGTAGGTTTCGAAGGATGTTTAGATATGTTGATGCTCTGTGCCTGTTGCCTCTTACTATGTACCCTAAAACACACCAGCTGTCGCAAACCTATATAGTATTACGGTATATTGTACTGCATGCATATGGAGATATGCAATCCACCATGGACAGACGGACGCATGCGCACACATTTAAACTTGCAGATGATCAAGGAAGCCTGAAACTTATTTATGCTAATTTATTATAACTTAATAAACCAACATATCGCTATAGCCGTCGGAAAATATAGAGTATGGGCATTGGGGTGTGAATAAACTGGAACGATATTGACTTGTTTATTTTCAGGTTGTTTACGATCTTTACCAAAACATGTTTCATCTGTTGTAACATGTCTTAATAATTAACGTACTTGTTCGAACAGCCACAAATATAACCGTGAACATGCTGCAGCGAACATTAACCAAGCACCACCTTACTTTATGCTTCATTAACAGCCACCACCATTTGATAATAACAGGAATTAAGCTTACACGCACACACACGCACGCATGCACACACGCACACATTTATGTGTTGTTTTTCTTGAGTTGTATCTGCTATATTACCATTCCACTAAAATCGCTGGAATTCTATAGTAACGGCGGTAATCTGAATTGTTGATAAAGTTGACCACTGAATATAGCATCAATTTCAGTACCAATTCTTTGACCGATAATTTGGGTATTTTTTTCAGGTACGTTTATATATTACCTATATTATAATTATATATAGAGATTAATCGATCTTTTGTATGATTCTTTTACTTAATTATTAATGTAAAATGTGAATGTACTAATACGATTTGCTGTGTAGGCTGGAGCAATTAAGAAGCAGGGCAATGGCCAAAATTAATTAATAAATTATTCTAGCATAGCGGGTACTTAATTTGAAAGTAGTTTCATCCAATTCATGCACACACTAATTTAACGCGGCCACCCACTCACGATTTGCGGAACCGATATATTGATCCCTGCATGGGTTGGTCTCACAAAAGTGTAGCAATTATTCTAAGTAATATTTATTTTGTAAACTAATGGCGCCACAACAGAATGTCAAATTGTGTGAAATAGTACTGTTGTAAATGGTATGGTGCAAACAGGTTCAGTTGCGAAACATCGCCATGGTCTAAATAATGATATTAGGTATTAAATAGATCGGTAGTGACACCTATCGGTTTGTGGTTGCTACATCATAAATGGCAGAGCAGCGTTTTATTTTATGATTGTCAACGGAGTCAATCAAGAATTGAAGAATTTAGACGTAGCTAATTACAACTAGTTTTCTCAGTGCAGATGAACTGGGTTCTTTTCACGACTCGCGGCGACCACCCATAACTTGGACACAACTCAGATGTCACTGAGGAACTGGCAGTGAGTGACAGGTGACACTGACGAGACTAAAGACACAACCATAAAATAAATAATTAAACGATACCCAGGGTACCGTGTCGCCTAGTTACACAGGTCGAGATAGGTAAAGTATTGATGAGTCATTTTATTAATGTAATAAATAGTCTTCATCATTCTTTCAAGATTTTGTCTTACGAAGTGGTTACGTATCCCAGCATCGGATATGGCGGCCGAGCATGTATATCTAGATCTCTAATAATTATATTTGGGTTGAAAGTAGAAGATGCTTTTGATAGTTTTGAAGAGGCACAAACGAAAATCAAAGAAATAGATTGATAGAACAGCTGTGCCGCTTTACAAATAATCGGGGTTCCCAGGTGTCCTAGAAAACATGGAATAGATCTATAACAATTTCATTTACACAGCCCTTGCATTTGACAACATCTAAAGATCTCACAGAAAAAATACTGCCTTTCGAAAACCCCCACTTATAATTAAAAAAAGTGAATAAATAGTATAACCATAGAAAATAATATTTCCTTGGCTGGGGGAACCGTAAAATAATGCATTTCTTATAAATGTCAGGTTTTCTTTTTAATCTGACTATAATGTCTATTAATAGACTTAATCTAATATCTTTATTATACGCTAGTAGCTGTAATTAAAACTACGATCCCATCAGTGAAATTGATGCGAGCAGATGAAAAATGATCATGAAATTGTTGAGATTTATAATAATATTGATGATGCATGGTTCAGATGCTGAATACTTGGATCTTTATCACCAACCAACAAGATTCCAATGCTCGGCTTGCTGTTCTGACAGCGTCAAGCTTGGGTGTTTACAGTGCTCGGACCTTTATCATCAGTGAACACGATTCCAATGCTCGGATACGTAACAACAGCCTTTGTCTTAAACCTTAACTTAAGTTAAGGAGAGATACAATCTACCAAATTATGATGATGTATTACAATTAAGACCGGAATAAATTAACAAGTCTAGCCTCTAGATCTATTGAAGGTATCGAGGTAAAATAGCTGTTGCTATTGATTTAGATGTAATTTTGTATGTAAGCATTTCCTTTGAGGCTTTGCATATGCCACATGCACAATGATTTTGACAATGTTAGTAAATGTGACAAATTCAGACACACTACTGGAGAACAGATTCATTTAATAAAAGTCTGACACTGACTGCTGGTGCTGAAATAAGTGGCTAGATCTATATCTTATGATGATGTAATGTTTATGCTTCTAAATAAGAAGAACAATGATAGATATGCTCATATTTATTTCACTTCATATTATGACATTTTGCACTGTCGCATAGTTTCTGACTTGGGGTGGAAGTAGGTAATTGACATACAATTTATGACATTACAGATGTTATGTTTTGAATACATATACTGTCATATGGACATAATTGTATTTATACCTATATGTTTAGGTGTTTCATTGAATATAGTAGCACTGTATTTATTGTAGGCTGTAGCTATTGGTCTGGACCTGGACATACACTGAAGTAGCTATAACTCCAGCACTTCAACTGTGCATGTGCACCTTTCTGAATATCCGGTAGAATATAACACACTGCCAGCTAACAGACACCTTACAGATTTGCTAAAGCTCTGGAACTCTCTGTTTAATCCTAACTCTAACCCTAAACCAAAGTATTATGCAATTCTGTCAAGTTAACATGCATGCAACACAGTAACTTGGATGACTGACCAAGTTAAATGGAGCTTCCGTCTCCACTGAATTAATTAAAAAAGGGGGATGTTAAAGATCCTCTGAGGATGTAATACACTCCGGCAGAGCCACCCTCATGGTATTTCGGCTCCATCTTTCCATATTGCTCCCCTGTGAGTAGTGGGGGAGGAGTTATGAACAGCCACTCAATAATATAAAGGGACCGCACTGAAAATAAATGCTCGCATTTTCTTTTGATAGATCATGAAACAAAAGAAAATCAATCATAAGTACAAGAATAATTATTTATCTGCCTTTATTTATTATGTAATATTTGTCAATTCAGACATGACTTAGTTGATAAGTTGGAGCTTAATATTCTGACATACCATGGCAGCAGACACATTTCATGGAAACCAGAAATGTTTAGTGTATAACTGAATTATTAACTACACAATCGTAGGTGACATTTTGTGAAGGATTTATAAAACTTTTGTTATAATTACTGAATTGCTATTCAGGGATGCAGAGATATTTAAATATAATATTATCATGACAGTAGTGCTGTTTTGTGAATGATTATGAATAGAAGTTTATATATATATATATATATATATATATATAGGCCTATGTGTGTGTGTGTGTGTGTGTGTGTGTGTATCCTTGGTGAAGGTTATTTCCCCACCAGCATATATTTAACCAGCTATGATTTGTGAGGCAATAATTTGAAATAGTAATTTGTGAATCCTCTACCACTACTATCAAACCAAAAGATGTTAAAATTAAATTGAATTTTTAAAAACTAAAATGTTATAGTGAATTAATATTTGATAACTCTATTTGGCCTTTTGTATTACACCTTTCAGTGTGTTCTGCAGTGTAGATGTTTTAGTGTATTGAAAGATTCAATAGTTATATATTAGCGTTGTCACATAGTCTCCTCGGTTTTTCATTCTGTGCCACTCCTGAAATCTCTCATTGATTTGCTGTTCAATCTCACATCATTTTCAAACTCTGTTCCATTGCCTATCAAACTCTTTCTTCTGTAGAACCTTCATATCTATTTTTCATGCTTTCTCTAGAACCCAAGCTCAGAGAGCCCCGTTCATCTTGTTGTTGGTTCTCATGGTTAAAACTCATGCTGAGACTCGTGCTTTTTCAGTTGCATTTCCTACTCTTTGGAATTCACTCCTTGAACAGGTTAAAGCAGCAATAGCATTGTTTCTTTCTGTCACCATTTGAAAATTCACCTTTTCAGACTTGCTTATCCCTCCTAAGTTTTGACTGCATCTGAACATTTGTTGATGAATTTTGCATCGTAACTGGGCTATGAGTTGCCCAACCCCTTTACTATGTGTGCCACTGAGCTTGATTGTTGTTATTATTATGTGTGGAAAAACTGGGTCTTTTTCACTGTCAGGCCCATTTGCCAACAGGTACCAAATTACCTGAGTCCATTTGCCACTTATTGGTTTGATAGTTGCAATCAGTTTGGTTTTATTGGCATTTTATTGCCTTTCTGTAAAATAACATCATGGAATTTATTGTTAATTACTATTGATAATATCTTAACAAAACTGGAGACAAACAAACAATAAATAATTTAGTTATTTATTTGTTATTGATAAGACATCTTCATGTTAAACAGAATTAATTATGATTAGAGGAAGATCTTTGATTTTTAAATTTTGCTGTGCACATTGTTTAGGTTTTTCAAGGTGCACCCACCTTTCTCTTTGATAATTTTTTTTTAACTGTAATGAACACATCTGACATGTGTAGATGCAGCCATTATTATGTTATATCATGGGCTTCATTAAGAGTAACCCTAACTAATTTAGGCTAAACCCAGAAATTTGATAAATTAATTCCAATTTGGAAATTGTTTTTGATATGATAAATCCACATTCTTACATTACTCTGTTGCTGAACATAATCTACCAATCTTTTGCTATTTCAATGCACGGCCATTCGGATGTGATCACAATTGGACTTACTAAACACATACTTCGGTCACATGGGTAGAGCGTGAGACTATTTACCTATGGCTATGGTCATCCTGTGTGGGAGGTTGCAGGTTTGCGCCTCAGCCGTGTCACTAAACTTTTCATCCAACCAGGCAACTGACAAGGTTTTCTCCACCAAACATGCCAATTATTCGAAATTCGAAATTTATTTAGAATTAGTCCCCGTGGGGAAGCTGTAAATTACAGACTGTTTGGGTCTTTTGAGGTTGCCAGCCACATTAAAAACTACCATTTCGGTTATTGTTATTGTTACATATCAGCCATTTTGTTCATTTGACAATAGTTGTAATCATCCGGCTCATTTTGTGTTGTATTATCCATTCTGCTGAAAAGAAATTAATTAATGGAGATTTCCATGAAACTATGTCAACAGATAAATTGCTTTTGTTCAGTGGTCAGAAGATGCAGAAATATTGCACGGTCAGACATTTTGGGGGATGGCTGATTTAAATTGCAAAATAGTTAACATTCCATATTATGTATCATCATAGTAAAATGTGCTTATTTTATTTAATCCAGAAACAGTTCCTTTTCTGGAAAAATAAGGTATCGTGTGCTCACTTTCAACATGATATTGAATTAGAAAAATAGATGAATCATTACGTCTCCTGCTTAATTGGTCCAAAATTGTATGATGGCTTGTTAACATATGGATTGGAAGTGATTAGTTTTCTTTTAGCATAATTGCTGTCCTTTTAAAGTTTTTGGTAAATTTCCATCCTACTCTGAGTGATAGAATTCCTTATTGAAACTCTAGATAACATTCGTTTTAGCCATTTTATATATTAAGTTTATTAGAACTAATATTTTATTGAACACTAACTAACTTAAAATATGTTGATATTTTAGTGGTACATGTGCACACATTCTTTTGGGTGCCAGATACTTGGGCATCCTCCTGAATATTGGGCTCCCTTCATTTTCACTTGGCGAGTGACGCTAAGCAGAATTGTGTCCTGGCATCATCAGTATGTGTGTGTATTTTGGTTTAGTTTTGCATGGTTATATACGTAATGGTACGATGGCTGCACATTCTGCTGTTTAATTAATTATCACCACATTTCTAACTAATTTGGGGGATATAAGTGATAGAGTGATTAATAATGCCAGTGAAAGACATCGTTATTAGAATCATTTGAAAAGGGTATTAGCTACCAAAGAATAAAGGTATATATATATATATATATATATATATATATATATATGAACTGTGACAAAGTTTTGGCCATCCCCACAAATTGGGCATTTATGTCAGTGTTCATATATTTTGGCAAACATATTGTTTCAGTGCAGTCATTCAGATCTTATCATTGGGCATATCGCAACGGAATATACTAAGTGCACTCAAGCTTTGAGTGGTTTTATCACATGTGTATCATGCGTGTTCACAGGCAAAAAATATGTGCTGAAAAGTAATAAATGTGTCAAATACAGTTTTTCATATTCCTGATCTAGTACTTCAAAAGAAAAGTGTTGTATTACTAGCCACATAAATTATATATCATCATGATAACGTATAATGTATTTATTGCGAGCTATCTGTGTTGTTGGATTTGAAGAAAAAATGTGGTCAGTCATTATCATGTCTTGGGTTAAGATGGTTCAGTATTTATATACTGCCTTGTTAATAGGTAAAAGTGGACTGATGTTATTAGCATTTTTGCTATTGTATTCTGTGATGTTTAATAGCACATTTCTGAAGTTTGGGAAGGGCACAGAGCAACTGAGACCTAATTTGGTTGAGATGTCATCAATCACACACTTGCATCGTTTATTGATTAAGGCTCTGTGCTTTAGCCTTTACTCCATATGACTGGTCTGTATTTCAGCAAAAATTCTGAATAACGATGTTGTTGAATATACTAGCATTATCAGATAAATGACGATTGCAAGATGTCATCATAACAAATGAACTTACAAACATCCGTATTAAACAAAGAATTCAGACCAGCCATACCATAAAAACCCTCAGCTGGTGAGTGGTGCCACAAAGTATCTAGGAGAAAATATGTCTGCCTTGGTGCAACAGCTTAGCTAGAAATGAAGGTTTTGGGTGTGCAAAAACCAAAACAGGGTGTGCAGAAAAAAGTAGTCAGATTATGGTCCATGCTTGGTTAATCTGGCCGTACTTTTAGAAAATTGTCCATCCAAATCACGACTGGCTGGCTAAGCCTTGGTGGCTTTCTGCATGTTATGTTGGAGTGTACTGATATGACAGTCTATGAGTAACATTTATGTTGTACCTAAAAGATGACGTTACTCCCTGATTATTTGGTGGTTTAACATCAGTATTGTAATTGGCGTAACTGTTTAGTCACAGTCAGAGTGTGAGGGCACCTCTGTGGTCTTTCCGTAGCGTGTTGGACCACAGATCACTACCACCCATGTTCGAATCTCGGCGTAGACATACCTGAAGGGTGTTTTATCTTTGACTTTGCCTCATTACCTTTGGAGGCCATTCGGCCCATTTAGCCTACCATGTGCACAAAAGTGTCTGTAAAACATCAATCATCATCACAGTCAAAATGTTTGTAATTTTTTTTTAACACCCGACTTTTATCCAGTTAGCCCAATAGGTGAGTCCAGAAATTACTCTTGGCAAATATTTTTCAAACCCATAATCCCTGTTGCCACATGCCTAATTGCTAGCTTACCAGGGCTATCCATTATGATAGAATGCCTGCCTTTTTTGGTGAATGAAGTCTTTTTTGGAGTGTTTTTTGCCAGATGAAAGCATTACATATTTTGATAATAAATATTTGTTTATGGACTTTAAAAGTTGTTATGTTATTTACAATGATGATGTGACATTCAATATTCGCTAATAAAATGTGGATGACTAAGCTCACTTTTACTTCTGTTTTATTTGCCAGAAGGATCTCTGCTCAATCATGCCAGTAACTCTGATAAAGGAATATTGAGTGTGCCGTTTACAACACTCCTACCAACCTACATCATGACCCATGAGTTAGATACTCGACTCAACCGACGAGTAAGTCATGTCTCTTATGTACCAGAGCATGAAGATGATGATGAGCTATTGGCTCTTGAAGAAGAACTGGAGGCAGTCACCGTGGAAATATGGAAGCCAAACTGGTAGGTGGCTATTTAAAAGTCAGATTGGTAGAGCTGAGCTTTTGTTTTCCCATTTGGTTGTCACAGCAACACTGTATCTAAGTGATCTGATTGAAAAACATTTACCAGTGAGAATGCTTTGATCCAAGTCCTGTTTCCTTTTGACAGTACAACAATGTACAGGAAGAAATCTTCTTGAGCATCAGCTCCCAGGCTGTAGAATAAGTTACAAATCATATTAAAATATTTTTTGTATGGTTCTTATTTAAATTAGCTTATTTATAATATCTGTAGATCTGTGTATTTGTGTATAAAATATGTTTGTGCTATATGAGCTTAGAACATGTTTTAATTGTGTTTGAATTGTAAAACGCCTTAGAACAATTCAAGTTCAACAAGGCACTATATAAAATATTATTTTAATTTTAGAGCCAGTAAATTTTTAATGTTCTGTCCATCTTACAACTGCAGTTTTATTCGATTTGTTGAGAGGTTTCCATACATCATCATTATCTTGATGCTGAGTTCAGCAGGTGGTTGTGCTGCATTACTCTACTTCTATGCACCAGTTCCAAATTTTATCACAGGCGATGATCCGACGAAGGTAATTTCATATTGGCTATTTTAACCGCGCTGTGTGAGAAACGTTTATTATATTTCATATTAAGACGAATAGAATTTAGCAGTGTCGGATTTTACAGATTTGGTCAGGTACACTGACAAACAAATGATCTGTAATGTTCCTAGGTGATAATTTAGCTTTAATAATGCATCCTAACATAGTAATATAACAGTGAATCCACCCCACTCAGATAATAGTTTCCTATATAAATTGGACTTTATCTCTCTTTTATTGATACCAGATACTGTAGGTCCTGGCCATTAAGCCGAGGATGGATTTTAGGCCTAAAATATCACGATTTATGGTAGTATCGTCCATTAAGCTGACCTAACAATCAGAACTTTTCCCTGCAGTATTTCCAGGTGACGTTTTGAACACAGAAAATAATTATTCATACCAATGTGTTTTGTATCTACTGTCAATAGATTAAGGCAAATTATGACGCTCGTTTACACAAGCTGTTAGCGCATACATAAGGACCTCAAATTTAAATTAACGGCATGATCAAACATTCAATGAACCATATATGAAGTCAGTGTCTTAGAATTTAAACATATTGTCAATTACTACTGAGCCTTTGATGGTACGTTTTGGTCACTAACGCGACAATAACCAAGACATGTAAATTACTGGTATATGAGGTCAGTTAGTAACTAACTCTCTATTGAGAATAAATTAATTAATCAGTAATTATCCCGTTTTTAGTATAAATATGCCCATACAAAATATGTATATGGGGGCACCCTAATGTCTATGCTGCTAAATGATTGAGATACGATGCTCTTGGGTACGAGTTGTTTTGTTACCGACGCTGCCTTTGTGAAATGCACTATGGAGTCAAAAACAACATTTATCCATAATTACAAAAATCAGATAATTCTACATATAAATATTGATTTTCATTATAAAGCCATGTATAATTATCATCAACTTGTTTCACTTCAATTTTCACTCCATGACTGCATGAGTTTAAATCAAAATGACGATTGATATCCGTTTGTATCTAGATCTAGACTAGCGTCTAGAGACTAGATGGCTGCTAACACACTGAAAATATTTCTCCTGATGACTGGATTTCTTGACATTGAAATAGCACCAGCCATTAAGCCGACCCCCAAAATGTTGACCCCCAAAATGTTGACACAAAGTATTGGCTTAATGGCTGGGACCTACGGTATGTGTCAGAGTCCCAACCCTGTCATGAAGACCAAATGAGTTGAAGTTTTCCCTTTGTCTTACTATTGAAGTGAAATCTGTGAATATCAATGCAAATATTTGTGAATGCCTGTATAGATGTCTGTTTCTCTCGCTCACTGTGTGTGTGTGTGTGTGTGTTGGTGTAAAGGGAGTATTCCATCTCATCTGCCATGTTATCGCTTTTTAAAATGAACCTAAAGTTCAGGATCCTGTTTCATCATCATTACTTTCTGCAGGGCTTTGAAACCCGTGGTACAGAGATCCACAAGCGAGCCTGGACCCTGAAGAATCTTAATGAACACAACAATGTAGACTACTTCCTCATGCCAAACATCTCGATAGTGCTGGAAGAATTGAACATTCCACAAAAAGTGATTGGCTTTGGACCTTTTCAGCAGAACTCGGCTCAGTACCATTCTAAGAGAGAAGAACGAGACTTATCCAGCCATAACAAGCTTGTGGGATTTGGTTCTTGCCCAGGATTCATATGTGAGTCATGTATCAGTCTTAATCATTTAGAAATTTTTCAGACTCAGTAGCTTCATGATAACTTACGGTTAACATAATAGGTACTGCCATTATATCTTGTGGGTATGTTAATGTACAGAGCTGTTCATAATTGTTCAAGTTCAACGTATTCTAAGTGTAACTGGTTTATGCTTTGTGTTTTCAGTGAAAGATTCCAACACTTATAAATTCGTCATTGAACCACGCCATGGACAGGATCTGCTGAGTCTGGCTAACCTCAAAGCTTGGTGCGAATTGGAATCTGAAGTGATCTTGCCTCTGATATCACCCATAAGAGGCTTGGTGTCAATACCCCAGCTTGTGCTCTGTATGAGCAATATAGTTTACAAGTGGCATGGATGTGAAGCATTTACAGAGCGTAGTGTCACTGCCTTTAAAGAAATCATGCATACTTGTGCACCACATTATTATAGCAAGACTCTCTCGGGTCCTGCTCCAGCTTTGTGCACAAAGAACAGTCAGATCATTTGGCAATTCTTTATGTACATGGCTCCAATAGGGTTTCTTCAACCTGGTAGTGTGGGTGTCAGAGAATCGCTGGGCTCTGCTCTGAGCTATGTAGACTGGAGTACCATGAGAGAACTTGATCCCGAGAAAGTGTACAGAAAGTCATTTTTGAGCAACAGGATCCAGAACGATAAAATCCGAATTGTTGCAATGAACATTCCATCCCAGGACGATGTCAAGTATAATTTGTTTTCTGACTATCTTCTTGATGACCTGAAAAAGTACTTCACGCTGGCTTTGGGATTGATTTTGTGCATCATGATGCTGTACACCAAGTCAGTTGCGATGGTTTTAGCCACAGTGATCAATGTCAGTATGAGCTTCGTTTTCGCATGCGCTATTTACTTCTTCGTGTGTCGTCTGACATTTTTCCCGTTCATCAACTTGCTGGCCGGACTTGTCCTTATCGCAGTTGGTGCAGATGATATATTTATCTTCTACGACACATGGAAACAAATACGCACAGAAAAATCGCAACTGAGCTTTGCGCAAAGTCTGTCTTTGTCCTACAAGCACGCCACTTTGTCTATATTTGTGACTAGTTTCACCACAGCTTCGGCTTTCTTCACCAACACGATATCATCCACTATTACCACGATTCGCTGTTTTGGCATCTTTGCTGGGATCGCCATTATAGTGAATTTCTTTGTGATGGTAGCATGGACGCCAGCCTGTATAGTGTGCATGGAGAAACTCTGGCAAGGTTTTATAGGAAGTCTGAGGTCTAGATCTGCCAACTCCATGTTCCAGAAATCAGTCCAGCGCGTGGAGGAGTTCTTTGACAACAGAACGAGCAAGATTACCGAGTTGGCCTGTGCTCGCTTTCTACCTGCACTGGTGAACAAGCTGTGGTATGTATGGATCATTATTCTGACCAGCTTGGGAGTGGGCAGCTGTTTTGTCATCTTCTACAAGCCAAAGTTACAGCTACCAAAATCGCAGGACTTCCAGCTGTTTCCGGATGATAATCTGCTGGAGAACTGGGATCTAAACTTCATCAAATCATTCCCATATCAAATACAACATCAGCAAAATGACAGGATACCTTTGTATGTTGTGTTCGGTTTTGAGCCAAAGGATGATGGTAATTGGCTTGATCCAGACGATCCAGGTTCTGCGATTACCGAAGATACAAATTTTGATTTCTACAAGAACAGTACTCAAATGTGGCTTGCCAATTTCTGTGCTGACCTGAAGAATCAGAGTTTCGTCGATCCTCACTTCCGTCAGCAGCCTTGTGCCCTGCCCAAATATGGCGACCTGTTCCAACAGTTTTGTAGCATACCAAGATATGCAAGCTTCCTGAAACAATGTTGCACACAATACAAGCCTCCATACACCAGCCACCAGCTGAAGGTTTGCTTGCCAGCTCTTCAAGAAATTCTAGGCGGGAACATTAACCTGATTGGGAATATTATCTACAACTCTACGAACACAGTGAAAGGTTTCATGATGTTCGTTTACACAAACCTGAACTTTTCCTTGTCCTACGATGAAATGGACAAGAATTATAAAACCCTCAAGGGTTATTTTGCGGACAAGTTCGTCACAGCCCCCACTGGCCTGCGGACGGGATTCTTCACTGGACGTTACACATTCACATTCTTCGATGTGCAGGGAGCCATTGCACGGGGGACAAACTTGTCCATCCTCCTGTCAATTGCTGTAGCTTTTGGCATCATGTTGATCACCACCATGAATCTAGTCATAACGCTATACGCCATTGTGGCGATAATGTTCTCAATAATTTGTACGGTTGCCTCGATCGTGTTGCTCGGCTGGCATCTGAACATCATCGAGTCGATCACCATATCGCTGGCAATCGGCCTATCGATCGACTTCACTGTACACTACGGGGTTGCTTATCGGCTCTCCTTGGCCAACGAGCCCCACCTCAGGGTGGAGGAATCATTCTCTCGGGTCGGCCCAGCCGTAGCCATGGCGGCTCTGACGACCTTCTCGGCGGGCGCGGCCATGATGCCGGCCCGAGTGCTGGCCTACACCAAACTGGGTACATTCCTCATGCTGGTCATGACGTTCAGCTGGGTTTACGCAACATTCCTCTTCCAGTCGATCTGCAGGATCATTGGGCCGAAGGGCAACTGTTGTCAGCTGAGATGTGCTGGATGTAAGAAAGCACCGCCCAGCCACAGAACGCTCGTAGTAAACCCTGATGATGACGATGACTCTCTTATCACCTTCTCTTGAAGGTCGGATGTTATTGTTACAGTCCTGCTAACTATTAGCTTTTTTATTTTATGTATTCTTCGACTGACTATACAAAAACTGCTTATTTTAATTTATCTGCTAGATGACAGAATTGAGTTTTTATTATACTTTTTAAGAGCCTTATTTAGTGGCATTAATAATAATAATATGTCAATCTTATCATTGAAGTATGGCTGTATTCATTGTGTGTGTGTGTGTGTGTGCATACATTTTTCAAATTTACTGTTGTGTAGCTGTGTATTCACTGTGTGCGTGTTTGTGAAATCTTTCACATACATGCTGTGTGTTTGTGCGTGTGTGAAATCAAGCTGTGATTATGCCATATGATTCATTACCGAATTTATTGCTGCAGTAACAACTCATCTCAGTGATAGAGAAGACAGTTAATAACTGAATCTTATGAATCCTTGTTATAGAAATAATTGGTTGACTTTATTAGAATTCTATACATGTTAAACATGTTACTGTGTTATAACTGTACCTATAGATTTATGAGAGATGTTTACGTTATGTGATACAGAAATGCAGTTTTAAATGACTGGAAATATTTTGGCAGTTTTTTACATTTCGTTTCATGAATTTTTTACCATTTTTAGTCATACGAACTTGAGGTCCTTTTGTTGTTACCACTGAAGACCGATTTTGTGAATTTGTGATTGGGGAGGCACGAATTCAGCTCACTGCTTTGTTCCATTGTACGAGACGGCGTTCTAAGTTTTCAGTTAAATGATTATGTAAATATATTTAACTTATGTCCGTTTATATTACTGTTGTAAATTGTTATTAAATTGATTTTATATCATGGAACTTATGTTCAGTGTTAGACACTAGTCAAATCAAATACATTTTATTTACACCATCACAGCTATACATTTGTGTGTGCATCATGTAATTTACAAGTGGGAGTTAACTGCTCGTGTGAGCCACAAAAAGACCTTGTTCATTATGTTGGAACACCGTATATTAACAATGGTACTACTGGTAGATTTGCCATATAAGCTTGTTGGATTGGATTTGTCTGCTGATTTGTAATTGTGAATCAAGGATAAGCGTCGCCACCCATTTCCAGCATGGTCCGCTTACCGAGAACGATAGCCTCGACATTCTTCAAGGGTGGTCACTGCCAGTGTTTGACATCATGGGGGGGGGCCTTGGTGCTACTACCTTTTCTTGAAACTTTAGCGAGCTGGCAGTGCCATTTAATGTGGTCAACCTCCCACCCTTTTGGATTATCAAACCCAATATCCTCTAAGTGCAACATGTGTCGATGCTAGATTACCATAGATCCCGGCTGCTACGGAACTGAAGGAGTTAACGGGGGGAGTAATGTTTGACCACACATTGGCAAAAAATGTCATTTACTTAACGTCCAATACTTCAGTCATTATTCAGGATACAAATCTGAATACAGCCAGTTAAGGATAAGAATGAACTAAGAACAAATAACAGTCAAACTATTTATTTCTAAAATTACATCAATATTATTTTCATGGTGACCTTAAACAAGAATGTAGTATTACAGCTGTTTTGATGCATCATTCTATCAAATTAATTACTTTGTACACAACATCCATTTACAACTAAATTTACATGTATGGCTGCTACACTTTTAAAAGTTGTTCCTTGCTCATATAGGAACCTGATCTTAAAATTACTTCAAGCGGTCTTTTACTGTTGACCACACTAAAACTTTATGTATAACATCCATATCTAATAAGTCGGTTTTAAATATTTTGAAACATTACGCTATTAACTAACATTTGTTTGCTAAACCAAACAAGAAAGTTTGCCGTTTTTGATAATTAACATCCGTCATTTATTTTACTAACTGAAAGCAGCTGTGGGTGTAGCAAGAAATAATATATCACTCGTCTGATAAATGAACACAGAAACATTTCTAGTGTTTACATTATGAAAGAAATTATCCATTAAGCTTAACAGAACCAATCTGAGAAGGTGCAAAGAACTTAATCAAACAACCAAAGGGAAAAAAACAGTCTTGAGACATACTGACTGAAACGGTAGAAGCGATAAATATACACAACTTTTAGAAGGAATCCTAAAACATTGACAGCCAAGTGTTACGCTTAACTACCACAAATAATTCGTACCACATTTCTTGTGTAGCACACTCATCACAAAAATTCTGAATAGCATGATCACAGCAAAATCGGTAGTCAATAGCTGAACAATTGTTGACTAGCTGATACATTTGTAACCTGATGATGGAAAGCCAGAAACAAAACTTCACGTACAATTATTACTGCTCTAGAAAGATAAAACCGTTATCACTTCATTGCATACAACAGAAATGTTGAAACATCTCAAAGCATCATCAGTTCAAGTTCTGTTTGAATTCAGTTGCAAGTAGGACACAAGTGGCGATATCGACATCTATCTAAATGCACCAACGAATTACGTATCACATGACAACATCCAAACTGAGCCAGCACAAATATTAATATTTTATTAGCATTCTCTTATCCCACAAAACACCGCGTGATATTATATTAACCGAGCTCCATTTTTTTTAACGGCTCGTACAAATGGATTAAACGTCATCGAAGGTAAGTGCATTGTATCTCGGTACGCCATAGTACTCGTTAGCGGTCTTCACTGTTGCAAACCCAACGCGGTTGTTTCCAAGGTCGAACTCTGTATAGAAACGGCCAATGAAGACATCACCCAGAATCCACAGCGGGCCAAGAGGCTTAGGAACATCGAGACCAAGGAAGCCGCTCAAACAAACAGTAACAGTCATTTGCTTCACCTAGGAGAGATAATGACTGACTTAAATTAGGCCGGCAATCAATTAATATCATATTCAGAGAATGGCGAAACCATTTGTATTTTTTTTTGCCAGAAAATGACAAAAAAATCCTTAAATCATAAATGATGACAAAATGTTGGCTCCCCCATTTTTATTAGTCTCCAAACCGTTGCATATTTTATAGGAGCCTAGATAAGGCCAGAAACTATGTCAAGCAAACATTTTACTAAATAACTTACCACAAGCACATAATCACCACCGTGTAGAGTGAATGGCCTTCCATTCAATACAAAAGTAACGGTTGGCAGCTTTGGAATATCAGCACAGTTGATGACGTACTGAAAATAGTGACATTGTTTAAACTTTAACACGGATGCCTGAAAAATTATTTTTCAGAAAGATTTATTGAGATCGTATTTTCATTCCCTTTGTTTTTCACATCGAAGAAAAATGTAAATGTTGCTGTTTTACAGCCACTTATGTGGACAAGGCAGGCTAAATGGGCCGAGGTAATGAGGTGAAGTGAAAGATGAAACACCCTTCTGACATAGCCCGGCTAGGGTTTGAACCCAGATGGTATAGATCTGTGGCCAACCACGCTACCAGTTAGGCCACGGAGGTGTCCCTTTCACATCAAACTAATGACCGAATACACCATAAAATACCTCAGCCAAAGTAGCTAAATTTCATATTTTGCTTCTTGTCCCAATAATACACAGCTGATCTAAGAACACTTTTCTTTGGTAATATATATATATATATATATATATATCCAACAGCCTGAACCACATGTTTTATATTTGTCAATTACCTCAAGAAAAATACAGTACTTCTTTCTAACGAAGTTAATTAGTGAGCATAGTCAGCAAGTCATTTATACAGACTGAATCAACTCCCTTCATCTTCTAAAATATGACGAACTACCAATAAACCATCAGGTGCCACTTTACACTTTGGTTGTGTTCCCATAAATATAATGTTACAATTGTTTACGGGAAATTAGACAGTAAATATGTAAACCGAAGAACTGGTATGGCGTCTGTGACATCACAATATCTTGTCTGTTTCGAGTACAAATACTCTACAAGCTGTTGCCATGGTTACTTACCTCTCCACCCGGTAGAGGTTTGGCTCCTATCAACTCGTTAAGTTTCTTAACCTCATCAGTAGGGCCAGCAATAAGAGATGTTCCTGTATCAGCAATAGCCTGGCATCCATTGACACAGAACTGACCTTTCTTACCACCAACTTGCATTCTGTTCATTAATTAATCATATAAATGGCAAAATTTATATAGAATACATCAGGGTTGCACTTTTTAATTGTAAAAAATATTTTTTACTTTACATTGTTAAAAAAAGTTATTATCCATTTATATCCTTGTATCACGGCATTTGCACAGTGACAATTTAGAACAGGATGTGGACCTTGGGAATTTCTCTCTGGATAATGCAACTGGTTCAGGATTTCAGATAGAACCTTTCGAATACTTGTGTAATGCACTTGCATTCTGGCAACATTGTTGGCTTCCTGATGACCACATTTTACACATGTAGCATAGTTTTTCTTTCCAGCAGTCACACATAAAAAAGTGTCCTCACACAGTTTTGCTGCCTACCACCTTTAGACATGGTTAAAGTTTTTTAAATTAAAACAATACTAGAAATGTCACAACACTGCGATTTTCAATATTATGAAACTTTTCAGTGGTTAGCAATCAAAACATGTAGGTACATTAACGTGAGGTGCAAGAACAGTGATTTAAATGTGGTCTAGGGCTGCTTCTATCCAGATGTAAACGAAGTCACAACACAATAACAATAAGTGCAAATTTCAAATGTGAATCAGCCAATCAGAGAATTAGCTTTTTGGCTCATACAGTCAGTGGCCTGGAATTGGTAATAGTGGTACAATGGGGTAATTACATCTAAATGTGATTTAATGCTTGGGTATGATTATTAAA
This sequence comes from Paralvinella palmiformis, assembly GCA_025642065.1. NCBI lineage: Eukaryota > Metazoa > Annelida > Polychaeta > Terebellida > Alvinellidae > Paralvinella > Paralvinella palmiformis. The sequence goes on from JAODUP010000908.1 coordinate 148,844, forward strand.
TGCTAAATTAGGTTTTGTGAGTTTTCTGTACCAATTAAGTAAACAGACTTATTCAACCGGTCATTGCATTGTACAATATTTTGTATTAATAACATTAATAGTGAGTTGCAATGACCAGTCATTATTAAATCTGTTTCACTTGATATAATTGTGATTTTTACTGTATTGTTTTAGAAAAGGATTTTTTTTACAATGTGAGCATGTGCGTATGCACATCTGTCTGTCTGTATTTATATCCGAAGGACACAGACTTAAATGTAGTTACTCAAAGGTGGAATACACTTGGTACACATGATAAATATCATATATGAATGGACAGCTGCAACAGATAGGACAGAAATATATAAAATTCTGATAGAGAAATGTATGCGAACAGCATAAAATATTGTCCACTGATCTTATGGTTCAATACATTTATACAAACCTCACAATACAATGTGTGGCATAACATTACATATTATATATATATATTTATATATTATACCTACCCATCCATCTTAAACTGCCAGTACCCTTGTTTATCAACAGGCAAGTAGCTGAAGTTACCGGTGTAGTACTCTGGATCACTACCACCTAGAATCAATTCGCCACCCTCTTTAGCAGTTGGATCTCTGTTAATATATGCAAACAGAATGCTAGATTTGAGAGATCAGCGAACACGAAGACTAGACATCATAGAAATTCTAATTTCTGATCTTTACATCCTAATTCATCTCCAATTAGTTTATGCCAAGTGCATTGCATCCTGTGTTGTTATTGTCTGTGTAAAATTGTGCAGCTTTTAACACACACACATATAAATGACTTAAGAGTAATTCATAACCCACTGTGTAAAAGTTAGTGTTAAGAAGACATGCTGCCACCACGTAATCATGTCTTTTCCTAACCGAAATAGATTATATAGAATGTTATTAGTGATTCTTGTACTCTGCAATCAAAACTGTCAAATACAGGACATTAGGTGGTACTCCGCGTGTTATGGCTTGGACCACAAATTGTAAACTAGACAATGTAGCTGTAATGTTTTAGATATGACTAAAGTTTCATTGAATTAAGCCACTAGTTTGAATACTGCCTTTAATTATTAACCTGCTATATTCTGTATTTAACCAGTTTCTCGTCTGTCATTAAGGGAATGAGAACAATTTACGGAATCTGGCATTATATAAATATTTTAATATTATTATTTAAACGACTAACATCTTTGGTGTCTTTTCCACCTAGGGTCATAGGAATTTCTTTACCGAACTACAAGAGTTCTAAAATATAACTGGAGTAATGCCGATTGATGTTTTACAGCCACTTCTGCGCACATTGTAGGCTAAATGGGCCGAAACTGTGGAGTAAAATTTGACAGTTTTTACTTCTAGTCACCATCGCAAAATTCCAGCAAGCCACTGGAATTTCAGTTTAAATGGCTAAAACTGACCTAAACAGGATTGAAGCCGAAGTTTAAAAAAAGGAGTATATTCTATCTTAAGATCTATTTAGTATTATTGCTAGCTAATACATAACGTGTGCGTGCGTGTGTAAATATATAAGCATATTTATCTGCTTGTTTGTTCATATGTATTCAGTGTAGTGAATGCACATTAAATTCACACATAATTCTATTGGATAAACCTGAAGTGAATAGCTAGTACTAATATCTGAAAATATTTTGTGGAGTTTTTATTTAAAGAGATGAAAAAATAAAGAGTTCCCCAATCTAACAAAAATCATAGACTGCCTTTGTGTAAAAGCTAAAAGTTATTTTCCTTTCATTGTATAAAATGTTTCCAAAATATTCACCAACCCATTCTTGTCATACGTTATAGTACGACCAACATCACAATAAATATATGAGGTGTGTCATGGTTAACATACTGTTCCATACTACCCGTACCTGCTGAGATAGAAAGAAAAGATGGGTTGGTCTACTAGTTTTTGCTGTACCATGGAGTAGAAGACCGGCATCACACCATCAACAGATATTGACTTGTAAGCCATACCAAGGATCCCATCAAATTTAGCAGCTACAAACGTTATTCCAGGCTGAGATGTTGCTTCAGCAAATGTCTGATTCTTCACTTTCAAATCGGCAATCTGTATCAATCAAAGGATTCAGTCTGTATTACATACACACTATACAGAGCATATATATGACGTGTACATACTGAAAAAAGAAGTCGAAAGCCAACAGTTATAAATGACACTTGTGCACCTCCAAAGAAATAACCTACCTTGCTAATTAAGCTGGATATCCACAATTTAAATGAACAAAAACTTACTCTGCAATAACCACCCAATTAAAAATGTTTTTCAATATTTATTAAAATGGATAAATTATTTACTACATGCAATATTTATCTTTATACTTAGTTTTACACCATATGTTTAAATACATAAGTATTTTAATGCAATTCTTTTTCATTATAACAAAAGTTGCTTATCATATGAATGAACTAAGTTTACATTACATTACCAGAGTTTGTTCAAATTTTGATACAGTGGTGTTCTTCCATTCATGATTATATACAAAAACAAGATTAAAATATTTAAGACATATAGTCTTGCATAGGTGGAACAAAAACGAGTCGACTACCATCCCTCTTGTATCAGATGTTCATTAATTGCCTATTTTGAAGTAAAATTATATTACACATGGAAACATATTAAACACCCACCAATTACTGATCCTAGTTCAATACACTTTGGACTCATTATAACACAGCTCAATATAATGCAGTCTCACAATAAAGTCAACTTACAGCCACTGTATCCGTACTGAGGAATCCAGTCAGACTCCCAGATCCGTACCTAATCTCAAATTTGGTTCCATTGGCTGTGTATGTAGATGATTTGCTGCTGTCATACTTGTTGTGTAGCACTGTTATAAAATACACATGACAGGTTATGGTCAGACAGAATGATGAATATTAATGTCTCAGAAAGAAATTCTTCGGATGACTGACATGTTGACAAACTGATAATAAACCTAGAAATACAGATCAATATGGTATACTACTGAGCAATCCTGTTTCCCTATCCACATGCACTGATCCGATCCATAGCTGGTAAAATTATTTGTACTCAGTTCCTATTTATACTTAATTTTATCTTACTCTTCATTATCAAATGACTATGGTTAGCCAGTGATGCAGAGTAAATATATAATGTACATGAATTTCTATAACTAAAAAAACCCCAAGTATAGTCTAATGAACAAGACTTTCGGTATTTTTAACTTTAACATATTTAAATGAATTACAGAGGTGGAGATCAAGGCATAATTTGTAAGACAAAGGTCCGATACTTAACAGCAAGCAATATCAGTGAAATGGCACTTCTTTGATGGTACCCATAGATTAGACGATCCTGTATCGAAGACGACTTTGAAGTTTTGTGGAGGCGTACCGATGGATATCACGCCATAATACTGAGCCTGTTGATCATCAAAAAAACAATCATTAAGACATTACATTTTAGTGTGTTAAGCAGCTCATCTTTCAGGTAGGTATCAGGGTTGAAAAAATCATGACTTTCTTTTTTTTAAACAAAAAAGTTCAAACCAATTTTTTTTAAACAATAGTCAAACATTTCTTCTGGTATATATTCAACACAAGATAACAATCAGTAGTGAACCTATGTGAATGGTTACCTTATATATCCATCCTGACTAAATACCGAGTACTTAAACATTAACTCAACAGTCTCCTAAATGCATAGAAAAGATGTGATGTCACATGTCAGATCATGCCAAATTCACCCAATTTACAATACTGAAGCAGAGTGGCTTTGCTTGACACCTTCTGTGGCTGACATATTCATTTAGATGTTGGCAACTTTTCTAAAACTGTTTACGTCACCAAAGAGCGAAAATAGAAGATCCTGGGGCTTTCCATTTTTTGTGTGTAAATAATCGAATATAAATAGAAATCAGGTTAATATCCTCACCAATCTTAAGGGAAGTAACTTCTGAAATATTTACTAGCAAAACGTTTAAATAAATAATTATTCAAGATCAAAACATTTTATACTTCCATTATTAAACTGCAGAAATGTGCTAAACATGCTTTTTTTTAAAAGAAATTCTCTTCCAGTCAGCCACAGATCTGATCCAATGATACAGACACAAAAATATAACGAGAACTGAATTAGAAATCACTAATAGCCATACCTAACAGGAAGTGCTGATAGTTTGAAACAGACACCATGTGTCTGATAGACTATTTTTAAAGAACTAAATAAATTAGAACATTTTGAGAAAATGCTCTTTGTGGCACAATCAATAACATTTTAGCAGTCAATTTTGGTGGGAAAAAGGTATCTAGATATAACAAGAATCTGGTAATCTTGAATTGGGAGAAAAATGTATGGTTAAATGGAAAAAATTTACACTGAGAGATAATACAAATAAGAAACAATATATATATATATATATATATATATATTACAGATATATATATATATTACAGATATATAGAATAAATTAGCCGTGATTGTGCAGTTAGTTAAGAGCGTTGGATGGATAGCTAAATGGTCACAGGTCTGAGGCTCTGGAGCCGCAATGCTGTCATGTGGTGACTGGTTCACTCACCCACATAATGAGAACCTGACAGGATATGATGGGTATGTGTTTCACTAACACGTTGCACCTACAATGGTAGCATGTGTTGTATGCTCCCTTGTGAGCTGACATGGGTGCTGGATTGGAGCAGGTCCGAGTCATGGATAATAATACTGTAAAGCGGCTTAGGGCAGATACCTAGCTGAATAGGGCGCTATATAAATGTCACATATTATTATAATAATAATAATCCACAGAATTAGTATGGACGAAAACAAACATACTGATATATATCATAAACTAAAAGTATAAACAAGTCTATTGCTCTCGCTGTCTCTCTCTCTATATATATATGAAATATTATTTACCAAATCACACCAGTTATAAATTACATATAAACTATATGTATACTGCAATAACAATAATCACAACCACCATAATATAATTGCAACATGTTTACTAGTTAGTTAAGTTATGGATGAAAGCCAAAGACTATTTATGGCACTAATATAACAACATTTATCAGGCTGATCAGGTTCTGCCAACAATTAATTAATTACCAATATTGATATATAACATAATCAATCATGGAAATTGTTCCGAATAAGCGAGACTGGCATGATTTAAAAGAAATCTACCTAAGTGTAGACAACAAAAATATATTTCTAAAATCTGTATCTTGCTATAAACCTGTACACACAAAAATAAAACAAATTATAAAAATCAAAAGGATGCCGTAAAAGATTAGTTAGGAAATTAGTCATGAAGAGGGGTCTGACACAAGCAAAGTTCAATGTCTTTATGGTTGTTTTGTGTCGTGGTACCATTATACATGGTAGTTTGGCGCTTAAAAGAAGGCCAGCACATTACAGTATTACTGTCAGTACTTCTTTTCAGCATGAAAGTGTACTGACCCATTTCGCAACCCAGCCAGATTTAAAACAGGACGTTCCTGTTTCGCAACCCTAGTGGTTGTAAGATGGGTGGCCCGTTTCACAACCACTGGAGTCAACACAGCATCGACATGATCAGATCATAATTAATTTGAGCGTGCACCATTTTGTAAAATACGAATGTGTTTGTATGCATTTATATATGTATATACAAAGCTATTGATTTTTGAATATTTGTTTTACAAAAAATAAAACATTGAAAACATAGGGTCGGTCGAATTTTGTTTACACAAAGTTCCAGTTTCTGAAAGATTTGCCAGATTCTGTACCCAACCATTTACAAATGCCCCATGACACATTATGGATTACTCTGGTTTTATCTTTACCTTGATATTCAAATTCAGTTAGACGATCGTCTGGCCCACAACAATGTTTTCTATAACATATTCTTCCTTTAGTTGGGATTTCATAATCTCTCCAATAGTTTCGCTTTTTGATCGTGAATCGTCAGTGAAAAGTAAACAATAGACATGTCACTGTCAGCCTAATCCAAGATGGTGACAGGTCAGTTCCACTTCAAAAATATTCCAGTTATTTCTACAGTAAATCAGTCTTCAAGCCTAGAAATCTTGTAAATTTAAACTAATTATAACCACCCCCATAAATAGTTCGAACTTTGCAGAGGTCTACTTAAAACTGCTGTGATAAGGCTAGTGCCAATAAAAGAATATGTGCACTGTAGCCTGGCAATATAACTGCTATGCCAAAACTTCCCATCTCTGGTCAGATGCACATTTTGTATTGTGGTGAATAGGCAGCACTGTTTAATTAAATCAAGATAAAGAACAAATCAAACACACTAAGAGTAAGAACAAAATAAATGTCTTCTGTTGCGGACCAAAGCCACGTTTATGCAACATATCAGCAAGTGAAATGATTCTAAATAAAAACTTTAAACGGTAAGGTTGTTTTTCACAAAGTCACTATTTACCAACAACAAATAAAATTCACAACCTCCACAATTTTATAAAATAGTTTTTATTATACAAATCAGTTTTGATTGTCAAGGAGATACTAATGAAAGTTTACTTTATTATAACACAAATATTATTTGTAATTTAGTAATTCATCCCACAATTAGAGGTACCAACCTTACTATAACTAATCTATAACAGGGTTATGTAATATCCCCTGGCTCAATATGGTATGTGAGTGGTCTGTTTATTTTTGGTACTGGTCACCACAATGCACATTAAAGGGCAACTCCTTTAGGTCTTAGCCGACAAACATAGTCAGACCTGAAGTTAATTCCAATAGGCCGATCCAGGCGAAATGCATTGCATTGGTTACAAACTGTGGTCTATGGTACCCACTGTTAATAGGGGATGACAACTAATGGTAAATACTGGAAATCTTTCAGCAAATTATTTCATATTATATGGAGACTATTATTTCAGCTGAACGATTGTGTCTTTCCAAAGGATTTAACACAATACTTATCAGGATAACCCAATGATTGAGCAGACAGATTTTTCCAGATGAATGACACAGCTAAGCCTTAGTTATTCATATTGACTTGCAGGGGATTTTTTAGCATGGGTTTCAATGGATTAAATAAACGATTTTAAAATTAAACTGAATGTAAATTGATTTTAATGAAAATTTTAAAAATATTTAATGTAGATATAAAGGGCAATTTGCAAGTTTTGGAAATGTTAGTTTTACTTGTACCTGGGAACTAATTATATATATATATCACCTGTATATTATTAAATTTTTAAAATATTATATTAGAGTTCACTTTCAATACAAGATATTATGCATAAATACCAATGTTACAGTAATAAGAATCATACTTGAATTATTATCTGTGATCACTGATTTGATCCATTCACATTGTCATATCATATGGTAAAGGTTTTACAAAAAATAAGTTTGAACTAAACAGGCCGGACCATGACAGACATTGCAGTAAACGTTACTTAGTTTAGTGGCATACTGGATGAAGTCAATGCCATTCCTATTAAATGCAAAATTATGATCTGAAGATCACATTCCCTTAATGGACTAAAAATAAAATCCAAATATAGCTGGTAAATACCCTATATACTGCTTTCCAGTAAGATGTTTATTTGTCACTACACCTGTAATTCACAATGCAACACAGTGATTCTTAGAACCCAGACCGTAGTGTGAAATTCAGCCACATGGTGGCGCATGGGGTAATTGAATCGGTCTATTCCACATCAAATCGATCAATTCCATTTTTTACTTACTCCAATCACAGATTGGAGCAGGCACTCAAAGTACCTACTCTGAGTAGTTTATGTTCCAAGTAGGCTTATCATGGAAGAAAATTTCTGAATTAAAAAAATTAAATGGTAAATTAATGTGTAGATTTATTTTTTGTAGCAAACTTCAATTCCAAATTTATCAATTCCAATTCTGTTTTTTTTTTAAATAAGCAACTCCAATTCCGGAATTGTCAATTAATTCCAAAACTGAATCGACCCCACGCCTGTCTGGAGTTGATTTGAACTCGAACAAGGAGGTGTACAGTTCTGGAGAACGGGTTTATTCACCACATACGAACTTACATCCAAATAATTTGAGAGAGGTTCAGGTGCTGGGCCTGTCAGTCTGCCAGTGTAGTATTTGTACTTGAGTGAGTGAACTGTGGTACCGACATTCTCCAATGTCCTATGTACAGACGGAAATCTGTGCAACTTCACTCTGAAAACGACAATTTATTGATTTTCAAGTTTTAATATTTAAATAATTAATAATCGTAATGCCCTTTCACTGTCAGTTACAACGTGATCACCTTTTGAGGCTTTTACTTTAGTCTGTCCTGCATTGTATTTTTTGCCGGTAAGCTTTATCAGTTTATGCCACTGACAGCTGAAATATTATTAATATACATATAAATAAATATGCAAAAACATTAATTAAATTGCTATAAGCTTACCTGTGCAACGCTTCACTGTACCCAATGGCCAGCAACAGACAGATGATCCCTACCAGCTTGTCCATCTTCTTTCTTAGTCAACAACTCAACTGCGCTCGTGACCCAAACAAAAGCCCTTTTCAACTAATGTCATGTGACATTCAATCATATGACTAGGTCTAGTGGCAGTGGCGACATCTGACGAGTTTGAATTTCAGGGTGCTGCCCCCTATATAGGGGGAGCCTCAAGACCATATAGAATACGATCTTTGGGAGTACTGTATTAAGTTAAATCTTTCTTGAGCCATGAAATTTCACTTGTGGTGCTTATTTGCTTATATATCTAATTGTGATATGATCAATTGTAGTATTTGTTTCATGATGTGCAGTATGTTTATTGTCTGACAGTTTACTGAACGACAACTTTATGACGTTATGATAGAAAAATTATTTCAATAGTCTACCATTTTAATACCGGTCGTCACGTGGGAGAACCAATGTACCTTTTTTTAATAAAGCTGAATTGACTATTTATTTAACAAACTTAATAAAGACAGTGGCTATGTGTGCATTTTTGATTTATGAAATTTGAGTTAGGGTGACCTGTTAACTGCATTACAAGTGGATATAATTGATTGGAATGGATTGGGTTATATATCTAATTGTGATACGATCAATTGCAGTATTTGTTTCATGCTGTGCAATATGTTTATCGTGTGGCAGTTCACTGAACCGAAAGGTTTATGACGTTATGATAGAAAAAAGACTCGGTATACTTTAAAAAGCATTTTAATATCTGTCGTCAGGTGGGAGAACCATTGTATTTTTTTAAAACAGAATGGATGATTTATTTGGCAAAGAAACAAAGAAAAATTAAATAAATAAATGGTACATAGAAAGGGAACTGGGCTATATTTGCTCTCGAGTACCATACAGGATTGGTTTAACTGACCATTTAATCATCACATTTAATCTACTGGCAAATTCACAGAATCAGGGAAGTTCACTGAACCAGAAAAAGGCAGAACTTCGTTTCCGATACCATAAGGGCGTTTACAAAAAGATGAATCAAAATTTACTGAAAATGGATTGGGAAACTGATCTAGATGCACTGCACTATCATAAGATTCATGGACGTTTTTCTCCTGAATGTTCAATGACCAAATTAGAAAATATGCACCAAAATCAGATCCCAGTAAAGACAAAAGGAGAAAAATCTGGATACCCATGGAAGCCATAGCAAAGCATAAAAAGAAGCAGGGAGCATAGAAACGATATTAGCTAAGATAAGTACAACACAAAAGAGTTTTGGAGATACTGCAAGTCCAAGCTGAATAACAAAACAGGCCTTGGTGACATACAGAAGGAGGATAGCAGTTTCTCTAGTGATGATCATGAAAAGGCAGAAATCCTAAATAAGTACTTCATTAGTGTGTTCACTAGGAAAGACACAGACACCATACCTATTATTAATAAGTGACAGGAAAGTGTTACACTCAGAGATGTAATAATTACTCCTGATCTCGTTGAGAAAAAAAAAATAAGTTGAATAAGTCAGGAAGCCCGGACGGATTCCATCCACAGGTACTAAAGGAACTGTCCAGCGCAATAAAGGTGTCTTTGCAAATAATATTCAGTAAGTCTATTATTACACTACCAGAAGCATGGAAGGATGCCCACATAATACCGATCTACAAGAAAGGATAAAAAATCTCCCGACGAAATGATAGACCAGTAAGCCTAACACCAGTTATTGGTAAAATTAGGTAATCTATAATTAGAGACAAGCTAGCCAACCATATGATGAGTGATGATCTATTCTCTGATGCCCAACATGGCTTAGTTCCGGGACGCTCATGTATGACTCAGCTACTCGTCACACTTGAGGGGTGGACTGAGTTACTGGATGTCATTTACCTTGACTTCAGAAAAGCTTTCGACACTGTTCCTCATAAGAGATTAATTAGGCATATGACCTAAAAGGCGGGCTCCTCACCTGGATTGAGAACTTGTTCACAGGCAGACGACAGCATGTAGTGGTGAATGGCAAGTTATATACTAGGACAGAAATCCTGAGTGGCATACCGCAAGGCAGCATACTTTGGCAAATTCTGTGACCTACCTCATGATGTCACATGTACTGAAAAGTATTTTCAGATGACACCAAGCTCTTCCAGGGTATAAGTTTCCATGAGGATTGTCTACAACTCCAAGATGATCTTATTTGGTTAGTGGACTGGTCCCAGAAATGGCAGATGGGATTTAATGAAGCCAAATGCAATGTTCTCCATCTAGGCTCAACAAACCCATAGCCTCAAGCTAGTGAAGCGCCACTCAAGATCCAGTTTGGGGCAAAATGTATTCAGACAGAGAGTGACAAACGATTGGAATGAGATACCAGCGCATGTAGTAGACAGTCCCACATTAAATACATTCAAGTCCCGATTGGACAAACATTGGATTAGGGAGCGTTACAATCTGCCGTGTTCCATTTAATAAGAATATCTTGCATAGAAAACAAGACTTGACCGCAGTTATTAACAGGTTGTGCCTTCACTACTCCGTAAATCTGATATCAAAGTATCATAGGTTTTGTTGTTCGGGGAGAATCCCCAGGCTGTCGCTTAATCAGCACAGCCTCTAGGTTCGAGTGGTTGAAAAACTCCTCCCCCCACCACTCACAGGGGAGCAGTACGGAAAGATGGAGCCGAAATACCATGAGGGTGGTCACTGCCAGAGTGTTTTACGTCCTCAGGGGGTTTTTAACGTCCCCCCCTTTATTTTAAATAATTCAGTGGAGACGGCAGCGCCATTTAACGTGGTCATCCACCCACGATGTAGTGAGCCGAGAAATTAATCCCTGGAAAAGTTTCGACCTCTTACAGGGTTCGAACCTGCGACCGTTGGCACCAAGTGCCGAGTGCTTAACCGCTAGGCCACCGGAGCTCACTTCAAAAAAAAGTATCAGATGGTGCTGTGTACACATATGCTTGAATTGTAGACAAGCAGTTAGCGCAGTGAGTGGGGCATCGGGCCAGCAAAGGTGATAAGGGCAAGGACGGTTGCAAAGACAGACTGGATTTGTCCTGGTGGTAGGAAGGGCAAATAGAAGAGTTGTGGATAATGCATAATTTGACGCATAATAATTTGATAACGTCAAATTTGTTCAAATATAAACATTTGAAATACATTTTTGACATATTATACTTGTGTCACATTAAAATAACAAATATTTTTTGGGGCAGTAAAATTTCGGGGGAAAGAAACCAGGCATTCCCGGGCAAATTATCATTAGGTACTGTGTACCGTGTAATGCTAATGGTATTTATGATAGGCAAAAACAAACAGTCAATCTGAAGTATTTGCTGATGTATGATAAAATGAATTATCAAGAAATATATTGACGGTTCAAATGTCATATTTTAAAATGCATCACAAATTAACAACTGCATTTAGGGAATAAAGAAGGCTTATATGTTCTACCCTCATCAGCTCGCCACAAATGATAGTTCATGAGTGTTACTTTTATGGCTTATACTTTTATGTGCAGAATGTGGAGTCACAATGACTGGTGCTTCCAGTATTACTGTAATGTTGATAAGCTTTTAATCACGCATGCCTCTTTCGTACTGACACTAACACCAAAAGTCGGCTTTTAAATAGTTCAGTGATGGTAGTTTGAGGTAGTGGTTTAATTTCCTCACCAAATGGCAGAAATCATAAACCATGTATTTTTGAATAGGTGTATTGCTTTCCTCTGGATATTATATAGTGTGGCCCACCAGAAAATATTATTATATTCAAGATGTGGTATAACCATGGCTGTGACACACTGTATTGTACTTGGTATTAGTGTTCACAAATAAACCTGTAACAACCTGGAGACTTTCACTGCGTTTACAATGTGACAGCAATTTTAGCTCCTTGTCGGTGTACTCTCAGACATATTTCTTTGTTGCCTCAGCAATCATGCAGTGTAACAGCAATCATTTGGCAAACCAACTTGAGGTTACTTTTGCCTAGATATAGAACTTGACATCTTCCATTTTTAAATTAAGCTTGGCATTCTTTAGCCATAGAGAGAATACTACTGCATGCCATGCAAATGATATTACTGCATGCCATGCAAAGGATACTACTGTGGAGAAAGATGCATTGGCAGAATATGAGATGGCAAAGAAGGTTGCAAAGAAAGCAGTTGCAGAAGAGAAATACATTTGGAGAAAAGCTTAATATGGAGGAAGGGCACAGAGAACTGTGCAAAATATTTGGCAATGGAAAGGCAGGAAGTAGTTGGAGTGAACTATTTGAGAGATGACAGTGGAAGCACATAGTTGTAAAGCCATAGATAATCAGGATGACACTACAATTGAAGGCATAATATTTATTCACAGGCTTTTTTGTTATAAGTGGATTTTTTTCACAAGCAAGAACATGATTTTCTAAAATTCCAGGACATTTCCAGGACCAGGAAAATGAATTTGTTATTTTCCAGGATGTGTGGGAACCTGGTGGAATGGTAGAAGGTTCGATGGTTGAATGCTGAAGAGAAATGGAGGTGGAGAGAGCAATTGGATAGGTAAATTGTGGGAAGGCAGGTGGACTGATACAGTTGGTGGGGGAAATCATTTGTGCATCTAGTCTGGCCAGGGTGATGAAGATGATAAAGATGTGTGATGTGGTGATGAATCAGGGAAAGGTACTGAGGGATCAGTGCTGATTCCATTACTATTTGTGGCCGTAACGAAGGACACTGACATAGGATGCCAGGGATGTATTGCCATGGGAGCTGTTGTTTGTAGATGATTTGGTGTTGGTGGCTGAGAGCATGGGGGAGTTGAATGAGATGTTGAGATGGAAAGAGAGCACAGACTAGCTTATCCTTCCCAAGTTTCCTTGCCATCTGATCATTTTTGATGAGCTTTGCATCGTACCGGGACTATGAGTTTGCCCAACCCCTCCACTAGGTGCGCCACTGAGCTCGATTCTTTTTGAGCATATTGGCACTTTAGAAGTTTTGTAATTATTATTATTATGGTAACAACAGTAAAATAAAGATGATAGTTCCAGGGAAGAAATGGGGTGATGTGAATAGGACAGGGAAGTGGCTGTGTGTTGTATGTGGGAAGGGTGTCTGAAGATAATCGGTACAGTGTAGAGATGAGAATGTTGAGATGGAAGTGTGGTTGGTCTCCGAGAGATAAGGTACCAATTGGAGAGATGAGGGAGGGACTGATCTGGTGACTAAACTTGTTAAGAGGAATCGGTTGAGGTGGGGATGTATGGTGTGAGAGTTAGAGGAAGGCTGAGTAGGACGTGGAGTCAGGCAGTGGATGATGATGATTGATGTTTTACGGCTACTTTTGTGCACAAGGTAGGCTAAATGGGCCGAGCGACCTCCAAAGATAATGAGGCGAAGTTAAAGGAAACAACCTTCAGATATGCCCACGCCGAGATTTGAACACGGGTGGTAGTGATCTGTAGTCCAACACGCTATCGCTAGACCACGCAGGCGCCCCTCAAGTCAGGCAGTGGAGAAGAATATGAGGCGAGTCTGGACTGAATAAGGTAGATGTGCAAGATCGGGTAAAATGGAAGACTGGTGTTCGAGCCAACCACCTGATCCCATCGTAAGAGGGGAAAACAACCATAAAATGAATTGTTGTTGTTTGTTATTCTTCATGTCAGTTGATCTCTTGATTCTTGTTATTTATTGCTGTTAGAACATGTAATTACCGTACTCTCATTTTCAATGGGAGGTTATTTATTAAGACGTAAATAGAATTGAATCTGTTATTGTTTTTTTTTTAATCATATACGTATATGGTCTGAAATAACGTGGGCGGGTAGGAAGGCAGCCATTATGGCTGTGCTTGTGCCTCAATTTCTTCTGTTACTATTAATGTTCTACTACGTCATGTATTATATGTGAATCAGAAATTGAAGGACACAGTTCACCAGAATTGAACACAGTATCAGTGCTAAATAAGTGACACTTTAAATTGAAAGACAAAATATAATAAAAACATATTATTAACAGTTAGACCCCATATTTTAGATGATGACAATGATTTATGTTTTATGGCCACTTTTGTGTACATACATGGTAGGCTAAATGGGCCGATGAAACTCCTAAGGTAATAAAGCGAAGTCAAATATGAAACAACCTGCAGATATGCCCATGCCGAGATTTGAACAAGGGTGGTAGAGTGATATGTCACCCAACACGCCACCGTTAGATCACGAAGGCATAGAAGCAATATTTCTAGAATGAGTAAGTAACCTATGGTGAGCACCGATTTAAAGCCAGTGATTTAATCAACACCTGAATAAACATCTGAGAAATAATTTATTTATGCTATATATATATATATATTACAGTTAATCTGTATAACCAGGTAACATATATATTACCTGAAATATTCAAGTAATACATGTACTGCTAACTAAGATTTAATACACATTACTCGAAAATATCAGGTAATATACATATTACCTGATTATACAGATTAACTGTAACATATATACCTGTATATATATATATATATATATATATATATCATTGATTTTGGTATCAAATTCATTTTCATAATAATTGTCATTATGCATACATTTTGTGAATTACTACTAATTTTTATTAATCATCTCAATCCAGGTTTACTTAATGAGTAATTCTTTGTTTAGTTTCGGTGTTAGTCACATCTAGGATATATGGCCGAGGGGAAAGTCCCTTGGAAATAACCCAAAAGTAGAGGCGAGATTCAAACCTTAACCTCTAGGCTTTAAACACATTATTTTAGCTACTATGCCAATGAAGAGGCCACCCTGATGGTTTATAATAGGTCCATTGTATTCTCCTGCATGGCATAAGTGGTATTTAAAGGGATATGACTTTTTGTGTTGATATGTCAATGAATCATACTTTTATCTTTTAATCATGTAACGGATATATTTATTAGGTGACAATAAGAATAATAATTAATAATTGTCTATGTTCATCGAACACACAAAAAAGGATATTCCTAGATATATCGGAGCAGCATAGTACAGATTATTAATGAACATAACAATTATTTTTATGTCAATACATGGTTTATTATTCAGTCAAAAATAAACATGAAAGATTAACAGAACTCTGACCATTTCAAAATAAACCTATTTTATATCCCACAATTTATTTGTAATTTCTGACCTTTAATCCATAAAGCAAACCCGTTCTCAGTATAGCATAAATTGTTAATACAATGACAACAGCACGATGTGCATGAAAAGATTTGGTATACAATAACACCTATTCAAAAATGTGTCTCAGATGAAATGATCTGTATGACTAATGTAATAATGACTCAGCTGAATCTCAGCATTGAAGTCATCCACAATAGTTTTAATCAGGTATCCAGACTATTATCACAGTATAACAAACAACCACCAAAATTATTGCGATACGAAATTCAACCATGGAAATGCTAAATGAAAATATTCCTGAACAGATATGTTACAATTATTACCACAATCATAAATAGTTATATTATGTAGCTTAAGCATTTTGCCAATATTGTTTCTCATGTTAACCAAAATCTCCTATACAAAATCTGTGATGACAATGTGAATATAGGTTCTATGATTAACTAGACCCCGATATGTATGCTTGTTAACTCATGTGTAATCCTTTCAAAGACACACACTGTGCAACAGCTTATGCGGTGCTTGCTAATAAATACTACATTAGAAGCATTAAAATTATTTTTATTACAAATGTACTTAAAGTCAATCAGACTGGGACACTGAAAGTTCTAGTACTGTGTATATTCAGTTATTTACATTACGCAAGGACTGTACATTACACCTAAGCTTATATTTAGTAGCTCTACGCAAACGACAAACTTGTAATGACACCATAGTAATAACAATAAAGAAGGGACCATGGGTTACTGTATTTATTAATTTTGGCCAGTGATAGAAGCACAACACCACAGATACCCTTAAGTGAAACAAACTCCCATTTAGTTTGTACAAATATATACATCGGATGGTTTAATAATAAGAGCTGTTTTGGTTATGCACGTAGGCCTAGGTAAATCACAATAGGTGAATAAAAATTTGAGTGAGCTAACCTTGGTTCGAGTGAGCTAACCATGTACAGTTTTCAGCAAAAGTATTTCCCAAACATGAACATAAATATTTTGAATTATTTTGTGGAAACTTTTACCTGGGTTAGCAGCTGAATCGTTCGCATTAAAAAAATCTACATCTTATGCAAATAAATACAATTTTCATTAAGTATTTAAGCATATGAAGTACAGGATGTTCATACTACTAGTAGTCAATATAATTAGTGATAATACTTTTCAGTTATAAATCATAAGAATTTGATAATTGGCATTTTAAAAATGACTCCCCTTTTTTTTCTTTGCTAACTTTAAAATATATCAGAACTCCAGAGATATGAGTGATTCTATTTTGCTGATGAACATATATTTCATAGCAAACATTTTGTAAAAAGAACAACATTTACTTGATTAATAGTATTTCCCCCCAAGTACAGCAGTATAATTGATATTGGCAAAATGTGCTACATCATTTCAGCAGTGATGTGGCTTATGCGACCCATGTTAATAATTTACTACCAGCACACTATTTTACGTTCAGCAAATACTGAACAAATAAAGAAAAAGGCCAGCTTCTATTTTCAACAAACAATCAGATTCAACGATCACATTCACAGTATATTTGGACATGTCCACATTTACACTTTTATATTACAGAGTACATTGTTGCATCAAACACCAATACAGCGAGAAAAAGGTTTTGGTGCTTATCTACAATCACCAAATGTTTCCTGGGAAGCATACACAACATAAAGGAAGCCGTCATCATCTTTGTTTGCCTCGTATACTTCAACAATTGGCGTTGTGTTACTGACCATGTTGCGGTTATTGACTAGCAAAAAGAAGGCCTGGTGAGGATGAAGCTGCAGCCGGCGTCTGGAACAAGAACAGGATAGTGTAAAGAAAACGTAAAGGGACAATTTAATAATGTTCTTAATGGGTTAGATAGATGAAGGTATGCAACCAAAAATGACACACATGTCACTCCACAAAGGTGAGACATTTACCAGAAATAAAATGGAATACCAAGCTGTTTTGTACCTTATAATTCTAACCAGCTCACTCATGTTGACGTTATCAGGAACAAGAAATTTAGTCTTGTCCAGCTGTGGTAAATTCTTCTCGTGTGCATATCTCTCAATAATTACCTGAATGGAAATAAATGAGAAGTGAGAATGACTATTTCTATTGATTATAATTTCAAAAAAATTGAAACATAGCTGAGGAAATATTATTTTCCAGGACATTTCCAATACAAAATTAACATTTTCTGGGATAAAGTATACAAGATTTAAAGGTAATAGATCAAGATATGTGAAAAAAAGCATATCATATTTATCTCACCCATTTTACCCGCTTGATCCATCCACTTTTATTTAAATTTAACTAACATCGGATATCAAGAACCACATAAACTCGTGTATAAGTTGCACCGGTTTCTAGGACCATTTAACCTCCCATGGAGTCGAACTGTTGGGGCTGTTAATTCATAATTAACTTTGTGACCCAATCTCAGAGCTGCCTCATAATTAAAACCCAGATCCTGATTCCTCCAGTGTTTATCTAGTCTTCTCTCAAAAGATTATATACTAGGAGCCTCCACTACTTTATCAGGCAAGCTGTTCCAGGAACATGTTATCCTTTCCCTGAAGTAGTGTTGTCTCAGCCAGGTTTGGCAGCTTATAGCTATGCGCTCTTGTTTGATAGAAACCCTCTTCTGCTGTAACTATAGCTGGCATCACTTGCTGATCATATGCTCCCAAAGACCATTTTAAACATTTCAATCATATCGCGTCTCAGGCATCTATACACCAAAGTTGGTAGATTAAATTATTTTCAGCCTATCAGGGTAATTGAGATCTCGTAGGCCTAGAACCAACTTGGTCGTCTGTCACAGAACATTCTCCAAGGTTATTATGTAAGGACTTCCTTCTTCCTTGTTGGCATCCACACTGAGTTCTAGATGTGGTCTGACTATTGCTTTGTACAATCTTGAGAAATTTTTGGTATCCAGGTATACAAAGGATCTCCTTATTAACCCCATCATCTGATTTGCTTTACTACCTTTTTATTCTTTATGTGGCCTCATTTACTGTTCTGTCCAATTACACACACATATTTTGATAGTAACGACATGTCTTTGTGATCACATCATCACTAATTAGAGCATTGGATTAAATAATCATGGCGGTTATCATGATTAAGTTTGGCTTCGAAAGACAAGACAGAACACACCTAATAAATTTTGTATTGTTGATATATTCATTATTAAGACTGAAAAATAATATTATTGTAAGTTCTCCTAAATTATGCCAAAATACCTTCCCTTTTAGAATGACCAGTGTATAAGTCACAACCGATTTCGGAGTATAAAAAGTGATGATGATTGATGTTTTACAGCCACTTTTGTGCACAAGGTAGTCGAAATGGGCCAAGCTACCTACAAAGGTAATGAGGTGAAGTCAAAGACGAAATAACCTTGAGATATGCTCACACCGAGGTTCGAACACGGGTGATAGTGATCTATGAAGTGTATATGGTATGTACCTGTACTGTTTTTTTCTACACAGGGTCAGAAAAATCAGTTGCGTCTGGGCTAAACATGTTTTCATGCCAGGCTAGTGCTGATTGCCGATCACTTGCCCATTCAGACAAGTACCTTTTTGACATGAAAATTCACCAAATATGTATGTGCGCATGCCTGATGAGCAAACCAATTAAAATTTAAAAAAATGCTGCTGCATTCCTATACTTATAATCTGCAATGCAAAGCTGGCTGTGAGTGCCAGCTATGCCTAAAGCTGAGATTCCACTATGCAGCATGCAAATGCGATATTGTGGTGTCCATGTGTTTCGGACACCTCTCTCAACTTCTTACCTATTTTTTGTGGGAAAGCCTGCCTGGACACTCAAATCAGATGGTTGAATCCAGAATGTAATGAACTGGCTACATGGAGTGGTCCATTTTGTTGCATTAGGAAATCACATACACAGTCACGCATATGGAATCATGCTGGTATATTTACATGTTTTTCCATTTTTGTCGGATTTGCATAACGCATAGACTCTACAGCATATATGGAGCTTAAGACAACACACCACCTAATTAAATGGTGTCACTGATTAAAAGCTATATTCATTGCAGTTTATTGGCTATGCATCCTTGATAATTTGAAATTTTATTATTATACTGAGAGTGTAAATGGTTATGGGTAATTCAGCAAAGCAGCATTGGGCTTCACTGAATAAACATTTCTTATCAAACATGTGTATATCACTATATGTAGGCAGGTGAAATATAGCAGATTAAAAATAAAAGAAAATTTTGGATCAGGTGAAAATTTGTTGGGCAAATGAAAACATTTGTTGGGCGAGTACATTTCCAATCCACTTGCCCGGGGGCAACTGAATTGAAAAAATATTTTTCTGGCCCTGCTTCCACAGGTATAATATTTATGCAAAGGCTTTTTGGTTTTAAGTGGATTTTTTTACAGGCAATATTTATTTCTGGACATTTCCTGAATTTGTTAAATTCAAGGACATTTCCAAGACCTGGAAAATGAATTTGTTATTTTCCAGGATTTTCAGGATGCATGGGAACCCGAAGTCCAAGATATTTCATTTTAAAACATATCTGATATGGCAATAATTAAGAAAACAATCTCCACTCACCGGGATTTTGTCTGCATGCTTCTCTTTAATCTGCTGGACATCTTTCACCCGAGTACCTGTAGGTAGATTAGAAATAATTACAAACTTGATTTTTCTTAAATGTGAAAGCAAAGACTCCCAAATATAGACAACTCATGAAAATATCACTATAGTTATCTCCAGAGACATTTTTATATGGCAACTAGGATAAAAATCTATGTTTAGCTCACAGAATAAATTAAGTATCTAATAATAGGCTAACCCTGCATGTCTATACTGATATGAAGAAATTCTGTGAAATTTACCATAGAGTATTTATACATCAAATGGCTGTTTTGATGTATCATAAAATGGCATTGTTGGTAAGAGGTGAGACAAGTTTATTCTAAACAAATCTGTATTACTAGATTAATATTCCATACATTTCAAACCGAAACCAGACAGTTTAGCTTTGTTTCATACTTGTTCTCATTGTTTGATAAAAGTATTGTATAATTACTTGTAAAACCTCCAGTAACATGATAGTATGTAGGCTCGGATGTACACCAAAGTAGCTACAGTTCCAGCATGTCAACTGCGCATGCACAACTTCCTGAATATCCAGTAGAATATAACACACTGCCTAACCCTAACTCTAAACCGGGGTATTTGTGCAATTTTGTCAAGGTAACATGCAAGCAACATTGTATCGTGTGGGTGACTGACCAGATTAAATGGCATTGCCGTCTCACTGAATTAATTACAAAATGGGAACATTAAAGATCACCTGAGAACGTAATACACTCTGGCAGTGACCACCCTTTAGGTATTTCAGCTCCATGTTTCCATACTGCTCCCCTATGTGTAGTAGGGGAGGAGGTATAAATAGCCACTCAATACTAAAAAGGTGACCACACACGAAATAAATGCTCGCACTTTCTTGTTATAGATCTTGAAATGAAAGAAAATCAGTATAATCCATCATAAGTACCAAAATAATTATCTATCCCCCTTTATTTATTATGTAATATTTGTCATGGCTTAGTTGATAAGTTTAAGCTGAATATTGTGACATCTCCTGGCAGCAGATGCATTATATACACCACAGAAACGTGCTTATGGGTTCAGACCTATAGCCACTTCGTACTATGTGATGATGATTGATGTTTTATGGCCACTTTTATGCACATGGTAGGTTAAATGGGCCGAGCAACCATCAAAGGTAATGAAGCAAATTCAAAGATGAAACAACCTTCAGATATGCCCACACTGAGATTCGAACATGGGTGGTAGTGATCTGTGGTCCAACATGCTACTGCTAGACCATGGAAGTGCCCCCACTTCGTACTACGTAAGTCAATGTGTTTATTACATGAACATTTAATTTCACTAAGAGTCTCTCACTCACACACGTCATAGAATTCTAGGCAGCAATTGTATTTACTCATCTATCTGGTAACATGCGTCACTACATCTAACTGCGAGAGACACTGCTTCATTCACTGTCTCTTAAGAGTCAATCGCTACAGGCTTATATAGCCATTCCCGGACCAGACACCGAGCATGATACTTGCAGCCAGGCCTCAGTTATCTGATTGTATCAGTACTTAATTGATAACTCTAAAGATAATTTGTTTCTAATTGACTTAGTATTAACTTTTCATATCGGTGCATGCTCACTTATATAAATCTAACCCTATCTCATTTGGATTTCATGTCACTGTTTTATCGTTTATTAATTATTCCCAACAATCTGACACTCTTTTTAAGTCATTGTTTTTCCATTCGATATCAAATTTATTAGTTATTTAAAAAAAATACAATGCCTGTTGCTTGCTGTATCACGCAGCGTAATTTTGCAGGAACTGTGTGAAACCTATCTATCAATGATTCATTAAACACTAACGACTTGGTAATAGCTGAAGTTTAAAACCAGGCAAATCAGTATGCTTTACAATGTATGTGTGTCAGTTAATCAACAAATGACTTGAATACCAAGTTTATTGATATGCATGCAAAAGATTCTTCAGTCATGCTTATTTAAGAAATTTAACCTGTCTGCTGGAATGACATCTATATTTCAACTGACAGAAAGAATTACAAAATTAGAAGTATACACACCTTATTGGAATAAACTGGTAACTGTCATTGGAATATTTACTAACTGTTTAGATAACCAGGCTATTTCATTTGTTAGTTTTAATTTCTGGTTATCAATTTAGTCTTTTTAGATCTAGACCTATTCACTTTTGACTCCTAGTCCTAATCTATATAAATTAGAGAAACTAGATCTATCTCTAGATATCTGACACTGTCGGTGGTTAGAAACTAAGATAATCATAGACTGTATACATCTTGAGTCTAGGTTTAGGCTGTTGCTATTGGTAAGACCCGGACATACAATAAAGTAACTATAGCTACGGCACTTCAACTGAGCATGCACACCTTCTGGAATATCGAGTAAAATATAACACACTGCTGACTACCGGACACTTTACAAATTTATTAAAGCTCCGGCACTCTCTGTCTAACCCTAAACCAAAGTATTTGTGCAATTCTTTCAAGGTAACATGAAAACAGCACAGTATCTCGTGGGTGGCTGACTAAGTTAAATGGCGCTGCCATCTCCAATGAATTAATTAAAACAGGGGGACGTCAAGATCCCCTGAGGATGTAATACACTCTGACAGTGCCCACCCTCGGGATATTTTGGCTCCATCTTTCTGTACTCAATAATAAAAATGGGACCACACTGGAAATAAATGCTTATCACTTTCTTGTGATAGATAGATCATGAAATGAAAGACAATCATGAAATGAAAGACAATCATGAAATGAAAGACAATCAATCATAAGTACAAGAATAATTACAATAATAATTTATTTACTATGTAATATTATAGTCACTATATACTGGCTATAGCCACTTCGTATATTATATAGATCTAGAAATCCTCTGAAAGGTTGTTCAAACTTGAAGTTGTTCCGATGGTTAGATTTCTAGGTCTAGTCTAGATTTGCCTTTTGCTGTTTTAGAATTTAAACTGACTAAGCTACAGCAGCGAGATAATATTAAGAACATGTTTGCTGACAGTGTCTTCGAGGATATTTAGTGACATGTGCTTACCAAATGTTCTTCTCTGTTTAAACGTTTTGTAACCACAGTCCATTTTGTGAATGCTGGAAAATAAAACGACAAAAGTAAAACGCAGTATAAACAAACTTCCTTTATGATGTCCTGGTACGTTTCCGGTGTTTACGCTGTTCCTTATATTAAACTTACCCCCCACATAATGAATCATGGTGGTGATGTCAACTGGTGTATATATTTATATCAACACAATTAACTATAGAATTTTTGTACCAAAAATAAATATACTAATTAATAATTATATAAGTTAATTATATAAATTAATAACATTTATATATTTTGCGTCTATGTATGGTAATTAGGGTATGTGGGACTTCGGAACGCCTGAGGTTCGCCCTTGATTGTTTCGTCCCAGTATAACAGACTTCGTTCTACATGTCTTATAGAGACTTAATTCGCATTGCTTCGGGAAGTTCGCGCCGCAAACTATTTTGAAGACGATTATACCTTGAATTGCAAACTGCAGAAATTGTATTTGAAATCATGTAAATGATTATGTTATTTTGAACTGGAATATAATTTTAATTAAGTATTCAACATCAATTAAATTTAAGGCACAGGCATGGTAACCCATGCGATCTGTCAAAATTATATGTCAAAGTGTACGGCTATATTGCTATTGAGGTCAAGTTTTCTCCATAGACCTAGCTGTCTATATATATATATATATATAGAGAGAGAGAGAGAGAGAGTAATTAAGTATCAGTAGGTTGAATAGCGCGTGGTTGAATGTCGTGAGAGGAATTACGCTATATAATAATAAGGGAACATTACCGATTGTATATTTATTGGTTTGAAAAGGTCATTTAATTAATAGTGTTCTGTAAAGTAAATTAATGTAATGAATAATAACATAAAATGGCAAAGAGTATCATGACTATCTCAGTATGTAAAAAATATACTGCATGGTGCATGTGGATTCCTTAAATTTTTGGAGCACATCAAGAATAACTCGTATAGATATATATATATATATTATTATATAAAGTCTTTTGAAAATTACCAACTGACTTTTATATCTGGGGGGATAAGTGTTCGTGTAGCTATTATCTACCGATTACACCCCACTAAGAAAAATGGCCTGAAAGCAGCAGATTTCTTCAAGGAATTTTCGGAATTTGTTGACTCTCTTGCTACCAACACACTGGCAACAGTGGTCATCTGTTGATCTTAGGTGATTTCAATATACATTGGGATTGCCAGAGGAATGCAGATACCAAACAACTGGCTGACATTCTTAGATCTGACAATCTCAGGCAGCATGTCCAAAAAAGAACACACAGACATGGTCACATCTTGGGATCTTGTCATCTCCCGTGATGATGACAATTTGATTAAAGGTGTGTCTGTGTCTTCCATGCTTTGTTTATTTCCTTTTTGGGCATTAATGTATTTTTACAGAAACAATCTTTTAAACTAAAGTTATTTCATATAGAAGATAAAGTCAATTGACAAGGAGGCTTTTCTTGCTGATCTGCGAGTCTCTTCTCTGGTTTTTGGACCCACCGGATGATGTGGATCATCTGGTGGATCTCTATGATAATAAAATTGAGAGACATTGTAGATCAACATCATTTAAGGACAAAGGAAATCCCAAAACAGACCATGTTTCCATGGTATAATAAGAACATACAGGCTGCAAAGAGACACAGAAGGTATTGTGGCGGCTGTGGATCAGGACCGGGGTTTGTGTGTTCATTTTGAAATGTTCAAGGTCAGTAAAATTCTTGTTAAAAATCCCCTTTTGCCTCTGCTAAATCTGAATACTATAAAAAAAAGATCAAAGCACCCAAAGGGGAAATCAAAGGACTTTTTTTCAGTGTTGTAAATAAAGTATTACAAAAATCAAACTGTCCTCCCAAATAATATCAATTTCAGATAAAGTTATGGCCCATTGTTTTAATAACTTCTTCTGTAAAAAAAATATTAAATATACATAGTGGGTTCCAGTCCAACACCTTATCACAGGGTAAGCCTTTGGGTTTAGAAAAGTCCTGCATATCCATGATGGATACATTTGAGCCTTTTACAGAGACTGATATCAGACAGTTGCTAAAAAAAGTCATCTAATGCTTTCTGTGCAGTTGACCCTATGCCTACATGGCTTGTAAAAGGGTTGTCTGGATTTTCCCTGATAAACCCAATTACAAATATAGTTAATAAATCATTATCTCTGGGTGTTTTCCCAAGATCCATGAAAGCTGCCCTTGTAAAACCATTAATAAAAAAAAACACTATGCACTGTAATATTCTAAACAATTACAGACCTGTTTCAAATCTTACATTTTTATCTAAAATTATAGAAAAGGCAGTTGCTTTTTCCCTCTAAACAAATATTTAATCAATAATAACCTTAATGAATCACTACAGTCTGCCCATAAAAGTGGTCACAGCACTGAAACAGCCTTGGTTCAGTGAAAAAAGATATTATGATGTCAATTGATCAAGGTAAGCCAGTAATACTTGTTCTTCTGGATTTTGCATTTGGGTACAGTTTACCATAATGTACTTTTCTCTAGGTTAAAAGACATGTTTGGTCTGCCCGGTAGAGTACTTGAATGGTTTAGATCCTATCTGGAACAACGCTCCCAGAGAGTGTCTGTTCATGGTATTTTATCTGACATTCAGTTTTTGTTATCTGGTGTACCCAGGGTTCAGTTCTTGGTCCCTTTTTTGGTTTTTCACCGATATGGGATTAAATATCACTTGTATGCTGATGACACACAGTTTTATATATCACTGGGTCCTGACAATGAGTTAAATTTCTCCTCTTCCTTGAAGAATTTAGAACATTGTATTGCCGATAAACCCGGGTATAAAGACTCAAAATCTTCTAAAACTAAATGATAATAAAACAAATATTTTATATTTGGCATCACCACATTGTGTTAAATCCCCAAAGACACCAGCATTACAGATGGGTACATCTTCGATTTCCCTTTAAAGGGTCAGTAAAAAATCTAGGGGGTTTTTTTTGACCAATGTATTAACATGCATGAACATGTCACATCAGTATGCTGAGCTGCCTACTACCATCTTAAGAACATCCACTGTTTAAAAGGGGATTCCCTTTAAAAAGAATCACTTTTAACTGTAGTTCCCTGCCCTTTTTTACACCCCGTAAGACTATTGTAACTCCCTGTTATATGGCATATCTGATTATAACATTAATCGCCTTCAGCGAATTCAGAATAGTGCAGCTCGCATTGTAACAAATATAGAAAAAAATGATCATATTACCCCAATTCTTCAAAAACTACATTGGCTACCTGTTAGACAGCGTATCCATTTTAAGATTCTGTTAATAACTTATAAATCTCTTAATGATATGGTGCCAGAATACCTGTGTGAACTGGTTTCCATTAGAAAGTCATCCCGAAAACTCATGTCATCCAGTCAGATACTATTGAAATGCCTTCTCGGCTCGGGCATATGGTGATTGTGCTTTTGTGTTGCAGCCTCCAATTTGTGGGGAAAAAGTTGCCGGCAAATATTAGAAATTCGTCGTCTCTTTGAAATTTTAAGTCTCTTCTAAAAACACACCTATTTAAGGTCACTTTCACAGATAAATAGTTATTATCTTTTAAATCATTACAGGGTTTTTACAGACATTATTTGGGGTATTATTATATTACATATTATTTGTACAGCGCCTTTGAATGGCTCCTGCTAGTAAGGGCGCTTTATTAAATATACATTATTATTATTATATATATATATATATATATAGAGAGAGAGAGAGTGAGAGAGAAATTATTGTTAAATCAATATATGTTTATATATTTATACTGTCAGTATATGTATAAATATGTTTTTGAATGTCATTGTTGAAACTCATTTCCGTGTTGTGGAGGTTAATTAATCTTCTACAGAGAGGTGTGATATTTGGTATTTTGAATGAATTTCATTTTAACTGTTCATGCCAAAAAATCTGTATTTGTTTATGTGCCATACTGAATACTATAAATAAGCAAATGATGGCATCGTATTAAGTTGGCGAATTTGATAATCTGAAGAAGATGGCGATGTTATAATTTTGGCTAAAATTTGGTTGTAAAATTACGGAATTTCATTTCTGTAATCTAAAGTCGGAAATATCTGTGTAAACCGTGAATATTGACTCAAACCACACCTTCAAAATAAGAACAAACCTTTCAAAGCTGCGAAATAAATTCAGTGAGTTGTATATTGCGACAATTAAGATTACAGTGGAGCATTGCCGAAACACAGATTGATTTAAGGATATCAACCCTGAAACCACTTAATTCACTGTGCTTGGATGCTGCATGCATTCGACAACACTGCAAGACAAAAAGACATTCTTCTCAATGGCTGGGTAGACTCGGGGTTATCATGACCATACAGAAACCAATTGAAGAAATGGATACAATTAAAGTGTTAGAGTTCTACTTCAAATATTTATAGTGAAGTGCAATTAGCTTGCTTGATAATGCTGAGTATTGGAGTGTAAATGCTCTTATGATGGTTTTCGTCAGATTGAAATACACTGTATACGAATATAAGATATTGCCTGGTGATTTTATATTGTGAAAATGTTGTCAATAAATGATTATCAAAATTAGGTGTCAATATTAGAGTAAGCTATTGGGTAATATCTTGCGCTAGAATGACCATAATTTTGAAGTCATGTTGTAATATTAAATGTTATATATATATATATATATATATATATATTCTGATATATATATATATATATATATATATATATCTCGGAATATTAATTATCACACCTGCCGTTATGATACTTTTCACGAGCTAGGCAGATCAGAATAAACGTTCCGGAATCCTAGTTAATTACGATATAATAATATATGTGACACGCACGCACCTTATCTACTTGATTAATTAAAATAATGCGTGCGTGCGTGTATGTTGACGGACATTCACGTACGAAATTCAATGCGTGACGTTATGATATGCAATGGGTATACTTAACCGGGGCACGGTATATATGGCACTCAAGAATCACACACACGCACACATGTGAGCTCCGGTGGCCTAGCGGTTAAGCACCCGGCACTTGGTGCCAAGGGTCACCGATTCGATCCCGGCAAGAGGTCGAAACTTTTCCAGGGATAAATTTCTCGGCTCACCACATCGCGGGTGGCTGACCACGTTAAATGCCGAATAAGCGACAGCCTGGGGATTTCTCCCCGAATAACAAAACAAACACACTCACACACGGAATTAAATACCAATGCTGTGTGTGAGATGCACCTCTATAATAAATATTACTCTATTTAGTGGAATGGTCATTGTCACAGTTAACTATGTGAGAGGTAATTTTCATTGTTCTGGATGGCAACTGATATTTTTTTACATCTCACAAACCAGTTTGTTTAAATCCAACTAAGATATAAATACATCTTATACAAAAGACCCATTATTGACATTTTCTGTATGACATATAAATCTAGAACAATCTTGTTCAATTATCTATCAATGTTGATTTATGGTTCAATGACGCTGACGATGAAATCAGTCAATTCAGATTTTCGGCCGAGTTGATATTAATCATGCTATCATTAATAGTTATAAATATTGTGTGCGTGCGTGCGTGCGTGTGTGTGGTGGGGGGCGTCCCGTTTACTTTACTAATTATAGCATGACAACTATAAGTGTGTATTATATAGTTTCAGTTCAAGGGTAAGACGTATTTAGTAAAGAGGAAGGCTAATAAGTGTCACGAACCTAGCTATTTGTACGACTTCAGTAATCAACATATGCAGATGTCTTCTACTTACATAACGACAACATAAACCTACAAAAGCGGACTATCTATCGTCCGGCCCAATATGACATCGTTCCGACAGCCGATGGTTGTTTTAGATGATACTAGCAGAGAGCTTAAATGTTAAAACGGGAAGTAACACGTCTAGTTATAAACAGTCTTTGATACTAGCAACAACACGTGAATGTTTGATACAATGATAGTATCGTTAGTAATATATAATTTGGCAGAAAACCTTTCATCTATGCCAGTAACATTATTTCAATGCAAAATATGTTATATATATATATATATATATATCTGTGTGTGTGTGTGTGAGGGAGGGAATTAAGATCCAAATGTAATTTGATAAGCGGTAACCAGAGTAAAATTGACAGTAGACATTGTTTTTCCTATTAAAAAAAAGTGAAACTGAGCTTGGAAAAACCCCAGAGGTAAAGAATATTCCAGTTATTTATCTTATTGGAACAGTCATCTGACGGTTATCAGTTACCTTTCTGTTATATAGAGATAACATCAGAAAAGATCATCTTATTCAAAGTAATGAAGGGTCTGCTGTATAACGTACGGGTCCAATTAACTCGGCCTGCGAAACGACGCGGGGTCTACGCCTCTGTATTGCGTTTAGAATGAAGTCTGCTCCAAGTTCCTACAGTCCCGAGTGTATTTTTGTGATACTCAACCAAAACATTCACCATAAGATTACCATTAGATGTAAAGGATGATTGTTACGAATACCTCATTTTGGGATCAGCAATTGATGTTTCGCGTCTGCGTCAATGTCCATGTCGACATATCAGTGACACGGAGCTCATATAGCAGACAACCGTTTGAACGTCCCCCTCTCCGTTGTCATAAACGCGGAGATGTAACCTCCCGGCGACAGATTGTCTATGTACGGCATCCGCCGAGGCAGTAACCATTTATTAATAAAAACTGGGTCGTATCTCTCGTACGTGCTTTTATTTAGTCTAGGCCAAATGTGCTGCCGGGCTAACGAAGCAGCACACCGTTTTATGATAAACCTGATGGGTGATATAGATTGTTAGATGGCGAGTTATCTTTAATGGTTGATCCTCTCTCCACTCACAAACACACACACACACAAGCGCACGCACCACACACGAATCACGTCCCCCTCGGCGACGTATGAAACAAGTGTTGTATCAATGGGTCTTTTCAAGATGAAATAATATCTTTAATAACTGTACAATAAATATAACAAGTGATACTTCAATCAATGACACCAGCTACTTAAATACATTTTTTATCATAGATTGACTTAGACTTGGTATGACCGATAAGTCAGCACTCACGTTCTAATTATTATGTACTTATCGATATGAAGGCGAGCGTATAATTCAGGTTTGGCTCTTTTGGAATTACTCCAACATTCCTGTGGCGTTTGCGGCTCAGTGGGTACTGCGGCTGGCCACAAACCTCTAGGACCGATGTAGAGATCTTGGCCGACTCGGGTCTGAAGGATGTTTTATCGTTCATTCTGTTTCCGAGATTGTTTGGCTAATTTAGCCTACCGTGTGTAAGTTAGCTGTAAAACATTTGTTGCTTTCCATTTCAACACTATGTGCGTGTGTTCAGTATTATGTTTTGAATTTTACTGCCGATGGACGAAATTCGTTATATATTTTTCGAGTTAATGCTTTAATAATAATGTATATTTAATAAAGCGGCCTTACTAGGATGAGCCATTCAAAGACGCTGTACAAATAATATGTAATATAATAATACCCCAAATAATGTCTGTAAAAACCCTGTAATGATTTAAAAGATAATAATTATTTATCTGTGAAAGGAACCTTAAATAGGTGTGTTTATAGAAGAGATTTAAAATTTTCAAGAAACGACGCATTTCTAATATTTGCCGGCAACCTATTACACAAAGTGGGGGCTGCAAAACTAAATGCACAATCACCATATGACTTGAGCCGAGACACTGGCACCTGCAATAGTATCTGACTGGATGACACGAGTTTTCGAGATGACTTTCTAATTGAAACCAGTTCACATAGGTGTTCTGGCACCATATCGTTTAACAAAGCGAATATAATTATCACAATGATAATTAACCCCCCCCCGCAGTAAACACTTTTGGTTCATGCAATAATTAATTAATAACACATGTTCAGGTTAAATGTTTTTTATTTCCTTGGTCCAGATCGGACAAATTAACAACAGCGTTAATTATATAAGCACATCTTCCTTTAATGCTTTACATACTTCCAAAAGCCACCTACTTCTGAAACATGCAACATCTAGTCACGAACTAATGACAACAGTTCATCATATACCAGGCACACGTTCTCTGTGTATGTCTCAACTGAAGCTATGGGGTCTCCGTGAAACAAAAAACCATGACATTCACTTAGCACAAAAAAAGGCATACATTCAGTTGGATATCTACTGGCAAAAGTCTGGTCAAACTGCAGTGTCTGA
This sequence comes from Paralvinella palmiformis, assembly GCA_025642065.1. Classification (NCBI taxonomy): domain Eukaryota; kingdom Metazoa; phylum Annelida; class Polychaeta; order Terebellida; family Alvinellidae; genus Paralvinella; species Paralvinella palmiformis. The sequence goes on from JAODUP010000908.1 coordinate 180,328, forward strand.
AGTGTTAACTTCATGCCCAGTCGTATGGGATCAGTTTGATAATTCAAGAAATGTAATAAAATAAATAAAGGAAATACATTTAAGCCAATACATTTAAAATGACCTGTGTACACTAGTAGAATCGCAAATAAATATACAGAATATGGACAAATAACTGCAGAACTCTGCTAAAATAATGTCATAAGAACACCTCAAAAAACAAACCCGAATAAAAATCAAGTGTTCTGTTAGACAGAAACAACACCATCGATTAAAATGACAATTATGGAGTTGTAACACACATACCATGGTATTTAGGGACTAGTATGTAGATTTATGAATATAGACACACATTGCCTAGGTTATACATCTGTGAACATACATACCGCAGCTGATGAGCTGTGGCCAGTTAGTACGATCCATTGCTGCTATGCACAACGTATATTGAAAATATTTACCTAGGGAAGGGTAATACTCTAGAAACTGAAATAATATTGTTAATACATTGCTACTGACCACAACGAGCAAATATGATAATACTATGATTGGATGGTGGGAAGGAGGTTATATGCCTGAAATCTGTACACATGAATTGGAAATATGGAGATTCACATGGATTAAGTTGTACACGAGCTACTTTTAAATGCAACAGGAAGAAAGTCTGGCATTAAACCCCATTTGTAACCGTTTACAAGAGTCCTAGTAGCAATGACTATGCTCCCATAAGTCCTTCCTTTTATCATAGCAAACATGGTAACGATGTTCAGTGCTGAGAAAACGAAATAATACATCTGCAGTACATTTAAAAAAATCTAAACAACTGACTAGATGAAAACAAGGCATACAATGGCACTAGGAGATCTAAAAGAGGAGTTGATTACTTACTAAAAGAAAACATTCGAGAGACCATCTCTGATATTGTGACCATTACTAACAGACAGATTCCGAGGTTATTTCTTTTTTTGTATAAAAATTAAAAAATTTCAATGGCTTTAACAATTAACAAAAAGTAACGAAGACATTTATGAATTAGGTCGCATCGGAACTGAGCCAAAATTCACTGCGGCGGGTTCCAATACAGAACGCCTACATCACTAGATTCAGCAGCATGAAAATAAATGCATATTGTACGCCCATGCCCGGCTAACTGACAATATTTATCACTGTGTCATGAACAGTATCACAAATAGGTGAGAGCCTCTCATTGAACATAAAATAGTTGATGATAATATCACATGTCAGTAGACATAAATAGAAAATACGCTGTACACAGATGTATGTATGTATGTATACATATAAATTTCCTATCTAGTAAAATGTATCCATATGAGCTCTTACCTAAGAAGGACACACATACACACTATGAAAATGTGCAATATCTGACTATCCCAAATGTGCTATGAACTTAGATTAGATAAATAAAACAACAGTCAAATATAGACAATTCCTATAAAATGTCAAATAAGCTAATGACCACCAGTCCAATCAGTGTAAAGTATATTCACGAGGTTCTGAATCAAGTATATACTCAAGTAAAGCACCTAGCGTTTAATTACCAGTTAGTATAACACATAGTCCCCATTCGGCGAAAGATTCGAAAGTATTTGGACTTGACATGTGTTATCATGATAGCGCAACGGCTATACACCATACCCCAGAACAGAGCTAGGTCCTGATCCCCTCTGCCCAAACTGATGGACTCTTCTAGTATCACACAAGAAGAGTCCAAACCAGAGCAAAGAAGGATAGTAATCATCTTCGCAGTTTAGCTGCTGTCAACAGATATGATAAAGTCAAACATTTATCAATAACCAAAACAAGCAGAAAACAATATAATCAAACAAAACATTTTTTTTAATAAATCATATTTTCCAATAAAGTAAGAGCACCATATGACTAACAGGTCCACATATCGGATGTAGAAGACCAGTGACATTACAAGTATAGCAAAACATTTTAGCTGGATGTGCTATCTTAAGCCGCAGACAAGTGCAGTTGTAAACGCTATGTGTGCCATATTTGGTAACCTTGAAGGTGGCTTCTCCAGTAGATATTCCATCCTGTATATGCAACCTTCTACCCATTTACATATAATGTGTAGGTACAACAATGGTATTAGCAATCGCACACACACAAACATAAACAGACTATCTGTCGAACTCATCTAGCACACACAGGCACACACTGGAAGCGCTAAATATATAACACGTGAGATCAACACAGTGGCTCTCTCTCTCCAGATAGAACTCGTTATAAGCAGTTTGTAAATCTACAAATTCACAGATGTACCTCATTCAGCTTCAGTATCTATAGTAATCTAATAACATTCTGATTCCTCCCCTGTGTAATGATGAACAATGAACTGATGTTGCAACAACTAGATTGTGATCACATGATAATGTCTATCATCCTCAGCCACGAGAGATACAGTTGGGAAGTTGTCTGCACCATCATCCGGGTAATGCGAGATGAAGTCATCCTGTCCATAGCGTGGTGGACGAACAATCTCTATTTTTACGCCAAGTGTGTATCCGAGCAGAAACAACTCCACCTGTGGATGAGTTCGTTACATCAATACCATGCATATTAGACATAATTTAAAAAAAAGAAAGATAACTGTTGAAGAAACATGATGCTGTTTTATGATCACTTCTGTGCAGACCAGAAGACAAATGGACTCGGTCAAACTCTGAAGGCAAAGGGAAAGATGAAACACCCTTCACCCACAGCCAGACATGGATTTGAACTGAGGTGCTAGAGGTCGAAGGGCCAGCAAGGCCGAGAAGATGCTCATTCAGAAACTCGAATGATTAATATTATTTACCAATGACAGGTGAATTTTAAAAACAGATTAAAAAACGTTTCAGTAGATTATGACAGGTCAGTGTCGTAATAAACATCATAGCTAAACAGTACATGATAGGAAATAATGATATACATTATTACTGAGTGTAAACAATCTCTGCACCTACCTGATGTGCAGGGCTAACATCACCAAGTGGATTGATGTGATTATTAAACAGAGCTTCTGGTGTCTGTGATGACTGACGAGAGTACATTAACCACACGAACACGGGCGGCTTGCTGACCTCAGACTGTACGAGGCCCATGTAAGACTCGTACATTTTGATAGCTTTCAGCATCATCAGAACCTTAACGGCTTCCATCAGCTTCAGATCAACTTCGGGGTCAAAGTTAAGCAGTTCAACCAGTGCTATCTCTCTGGCTGATGACGAGGATATTGATGACAATTGGTCCATCTACATGAATAAAATTGACGTTCATCAACAAAGCATACCACTTTTAGGCAGACAAACATGTTGTTTAATCAAATGGAAATTATTAACACATATCTGATTTTTAATCAGCTGAAATTAACACCGAAAGAGTATTTCACCTGTGTGTAAAAGGATTCTAGACAATCCTGGATTCTATCCATGACACTGTCACTGTCGTAAGGCAGTCGGTTGGCAAAGCTCCATTTCTTCAGAAAGCTATACTGGGGATCATCAAACACGGCTAGACACTGAAAAATAAGGCCATTTCACAATTTAATTAAGATGAAATCTGGTAATAAGACACAACTAGACTCAATACCACAACCAAAGTTAAATTTAAAACAGCATTAGTTAGCATTATATAATAAATTCAGATGACTAATAATACCTCAATTGTATCGGCATAACTCCCAATGTACTGCATCATGTGATAGTTATTGACACAGATCTGATACAAGACGGCACGCAAAACACAATAGCTGTCTCCTCGGATTAATCGAATCTGAGTCTTGCCAAGTAAGCGTGGAATCTGATGGTAACCCTGAAAACAACAGTAGTTTCCGATAAGCTAAATAAATGGGTCTTGCATTGGTATGGAATCTTAATTTTAACTGAATTCATGCCAATGACATTGTTATTAAACTTGAACTAAAGAATTATTAAGCGAAGTGTATTGCTCACTTTCTTCATTACTTGGGCCGACGTTGCTTCACCCTTAAAGTTTTTTTCAACATACTCAAAAATGTTGATTTTTGAGCCAATGTTCATGACCTGCCACCTCCTACGTTTGTTCCTCTGCAACGTATTGTTGCCATCACCATCTTCTAAAATATGATGACCACACCTTGGACAAGATGTTCTCAAACCGTCATCATTCCTGAAGCCTTCACTACCACTGCTTCCTCCACTGTTCAGAGAGTTACGACTTGAAGTGGCACTAGTCACCCCACGACAGTGTCTTCTGTGGCTTGGAGACCCACATTCAAGGCAGATGCTATGATCTGAACCGTGCAACTGCTCCGTTTCGGTGATACCATAATTTCCATTGACGCTGTCACCATGACCCGTTAGATCGGCACGATTGCCATTGGTATCACAGTGTGTTAAGGTGAATGGCTTCTTGGCATTGCGCTGGTCAAGAAACTCACCAGATGTCATGGTCGTGTTGGCATTACTATAGCAGCCATCAGGAACATTCCGCTTCTCAAAGCTGCCACCTAGCGTGTAGTCGCCAAATTCCGACAAACTATCATCTATATACATATCTCCTGTGGAGTTAAAGGTTTGGCTCTTTTGTACTTGCTGTCTGTACATCTTAGTGTCTATATCCTTTGGCGTTATGTTAGCATTACAGCAGCTTTCTATATATTTTCTAACATGATCAAATGTTGGCGAGTCATAGTCAATTCGGTCACCCCTATCTCCAGCGGAGTCTTGTATGAGGGGACGCTGGGCAATGAAATTTAAGCTCTCTTCAGCAGCCAGGTCTGACTGATAATCCCAGATGTATTCGCCCACGTGATGAAAGCTACGTCTCCAGGGTAAGTGGCCTTTCTCGTCTCCATCAATGGAAGTGTCACAAGACCGTGAACCAGAATTGTTGCGCTCTCTCGTACGGACATGCTTTCTACGTTTAACTTCTAGTGGTGGTTCAAAGTCCTCCTCCTTCAGTGGGTTGGGGGTTAGCATCAATATTTGTTCGAGATTTTCCCGAGAGCTCAACACCTGAACACGATCATTCATCTCACTAATCTCTTCTCTGATCATGCGGATTTCTTGATGAATCTGTTCAATGTTCACATTGCTGTTTGTTCCAACAGATTCGCGTTCAAAAATGTCACTAGCTGATGTATTCAGGAAGGACAAGCCATCGGTGTTGTCTGCACTGTACATGCTATCTTGAGCCGAGTAGTCTGTGGAAGTGCTCAGGTTTGAACCACGACTGTACATGTTACGTCGAAGGAACGGCTTTTCACCGCTGAAAGTGATCCCCATTTCCGGTTGTGGAGTGCTCGTGCTGCGAAAAGCACCATGGAATTTTGCATAGTTACCATTGTGGTGTTCGTGTAGGGAAGGCTTACTATCGGCATGATGTATCGGTGAGAAGACACGATCAGGATAGCCCGATGCGACACGAAGACCATCAGCAGAGTAACTCAAGTCAGTTGGACGATTCATATGACCTGCTGCTGAATAGGCTGGCATTGAATGACACCCAACTGACTCATGGTCACTGCAGTACTGTGACATTCGGTCATGGCTCTGGTAATGGCCAGAAACAAAGCCTTGATCTGACACAGCAGATGACGCAAATGCACCAGAATGGAGTTTGTTGTGGGGATGCAACAGATCACCCGACTGGTCTATCTGGTTAAGATGCTCGGAGTTACGATAGCCACTGTACTGTATCATGGCATCGCTGTTATAGGAAGGTCGTGGTTCATGTGTTCGATAACGAAGACTATAGGCCTTATCATCTGTTGCAGTAGCATCGGGTGTCACAGCATTGGAAGACACGGGATGAGTGAGAGTAGTACCAGTGGAAATACCAGAATCTGGTGTCTGAAAAATAAATAAACAAATACTATGCATATACCATAAAAGATATGACGTTGACTAGCTACTCTTAACAATCATGACATAACTCCAAAATTGAGGCCTTTTAGGTTCTGGTTTAGAATTGATCTAGTACATCCCAGTGTAAGAGGAGACTAAATGGGATATAATGAGGATTTTAATTAACGCGTTTCTAATCAAGTTTACAGTTTTATTAAGCAAGTAATAGTTTAATTCAGACAAGGCGAATAATACATTATCTGTGAAATTATGATTATAATATCAGAGTAACGAGCTTCAGACCAATTAACCTTATACCAAAATTGCAGTGTTGGAGTATAGTGTTCATTATGATCACAGTTTGGCATCACTTTGTTTAGCTCGGGCTATGCTGTTGATGCCCAGATGAAGAAATGTGTACAGACATTTGAGCCATCTCTTGATTTGATCCATGAATTATTAGTATTTTTGTGATTTTGGGGATATTTTGTGACAATTATAGAATTTGTAACTACAATGACTATGAGTTGGCATTGTGTATGATGGCTATAATCCAATAATTCGGATATATAGCCCATCGGAGATATGTCAAGGTGGACCGAACTGTTTCTGTGTGGCACAGTAATGTGGATTTCTAGAGGTGATGAACACTGCTGTGTCACAACCATGCAGTGTCAATAAACATTGACATTTCTTTTTGTCACCTGACATTTAAAATTTTATATTTTATGTGTAAATAAATATATTTTGGGATACACATATGTCAGTAGGTTATATGTATATATAAAACATTTAATATGAATGCATTTTGAAACCAGGTTTGGGAAGATTTTGTGTGATTTATATTATATTTTTGTATTTCATTTTAAGATTATTTTCATATGCTATTTATATACTCATTAGTCACAAATAGTCAGGGTTCATAAGGCTAAAAACATGTACATCCACTTGAAAAGGTTTTGCTATTTCTGTTGACTTCAATACCTGCTTTTCCTATTGGTGCTTTGATTGGAGGTAACAGAATTATATACAAATTTTATTATATGTACTAATATGTATATATTTTATTTTCTATTTAAGTAGCAATTGTCTGGTTCTAATTCTGTAAGATTGATAAAAATCATGAAAACCTTTGTTCATGCCTGGTGAGACATTACACATGTCTCAGCAAGAAAAGTCGCCACTCTGGATTCAGTCCCCTGAAGAAACGTCCAGAGTTTGAATTCACGGTTCGAGATTCTCTGTGCCTGTGCCTTATTATACACAGCTAAAACACACACAGACACACACACACACACACAATGTAATCAGCTTTGTTAGACACCCATAATATACAACTACTAGATTTTGCATATGATAAACAATTTTCTGTAAGACCAGGCTAATCTCAGATCAGAATATCATTAAAAAACAGCAGATTAACAGAGCCTGGTCCAACTTAAATTTCTTTTCCCCAGGCTCGTGCTGAGTTTGTGAGTGCTTTCAAAACAAGTATATTTACCTCTGGTAGATTTTACTCCCACAGATCTAAACCACCCAATCCTTAAGGGAGATGATTACATCTCTGTTGGCTCCCTATCAGAGAGAGCCACATCAGGCTGACTGTGCAGTATGGCAAATCCAGAACTAATTCCGTTGTCCCTATATGACCACCTAGTGAGGTCATACTACATCAATAACATACAATCAAATCTATACAGACCAGAGCTAGGTGGTTGATGTAAGTAGTGCAGCATCAGACTGACAGCACATAGAAAAATGGCATTGTTGGGATTTAGCGGTAGTCCAAGAGTGGCATGATCTATTTCTCTTAGACTTATAACATTGACTCTCATGTACTGAAGTTAATTCATATATTAAATCATCTTTTGCTCACACCAACAGTTCCTTTTTACATACTCACCTTTTAGAATATTAGTTATTTTTTCAAAATAATATCAATTCACTTTTACATATTAATATAATATCTGATAAGATTGGTAAAGCCCTTTTATATACTGACAGGCCCCTTCTATACACTAACATCCCTGTAATAGCATAAATCTAGTTAAAATGACACATGTGGATTGTAACTGGATAACACTGACCTCGGGTGACAATGTTGTCTGTTGTGTGGGAGGAACTTTTCCATTTTCTGAAGAAGTCCGTCTTTTCTTCCTTCGCACACTTGATACTGCTGGTGAAATGATATGAGTACATAGCTTGTACAAGAGTACCGATCCTAGGCCCAAACCTATACCAAGGAGACACAGGAGACCAGTGGCACGAACTGAAATGATCAAGGTGAATAGATATATGAAATAACTATTGGTAGATCAAACAACATTCAGACACACATTTAAGTCAATTAATCTTTACAACATAATGGTTGTAAGACAAAGGGGGGATAGTACTCTTAATAAATGACTGGTATTTACATAGTCAACAAACATAAATAGATATATATTACTGTTGAAAACCTCAATTATATTTTTAACACTGGGAATTTCACTATCACATTTTACTGATTGAAGGATGAATTTTAAATATCTTTTTCATCTTTTATATAATGTGTGACACATAACCAGTAATTTTATGAGAAAACTTATTTCTTATCAATTAAGACGATCTGGAAAATTAGATTAACATCTTTCATACTCAAATGGTATTATTTATTAAAAAAAACTGGATTCAAAATAAATTGCGCATGACAAAAGGTAGTGTATTGTGTACATACTCCGTTTTCGTTGTTCCTGAGTTTTTTCAGGTGCCATAACAAGAACAAAGCCATGACCAGTATCCAGCATAAAGGTCAATGAGGTAAGTGTCTTTCCAAAATCTATATAATTATTAAATTCCATCAGTGCTTTCCTCGTGTTAATTTCCTATCCTTCACATATAGTTTTCCATTACCATTAGAGGACATTCACCGTTGTTACTTATGTCTAATCACAAGTGACTTCATCAACAAACAAAACACCTTTTTTGACACAGCGCTTCAGGCAAAAGCCCTGACGTAATCAGTGTCAAATATATTTATATACAAATCTGCCACGTTCGCGCAGGCAACCATGAGCAAGTCAGCGCGCAGATGTGTAATGGCGTTACGTGACTAGGACAACACAAACTGTGGACGTGCATGGTGTCACACACAGCACACTATCAAGAGTCCAACTCCGTTATTGTTTCACAGATACTTAATCACAAAAGCTGCTCTGCTGGTGGGGGGAGGATTATTTGGTCACCTGACGTGACCATATGCGGATATGTATAGGTAATGTGCACTATCTGGTAATAAAACATCATAAAAAACACCCATCAGGAATAGCTGACCACATTCGATCACAGTGTTCAACAAACATGCAAATCGATATATACTGCCTACATTGGCTCTGTTAAAGCTATAATGGAAGATCTCGCACCTGGCTTCCCTTAAAACATCACCTGAACTAAAGTGGATCAAGTATGATTTCTTGACTCGCAGGTTTTGTTGTTGTTGAGTAAATTGTATTTCACCTTAAATTATATGATTTCATCTATTTCACAATACTTTGTTTGCTTACTTACTAATATTGAATGCCAGGTAAGTGGTAAGCAAATATAACATTAGTATAAATGGCGTGGGCTGTTATTCCACTACTGCCTCTTCATGAAGATTAAACCAAATATCAAGGTAAACAGAAATATAGTATGCACATACAAACACGTGCACAGAGTTTCTTTATACTATTAACTATTTATAAATCTGTAACAAAATCAGCATTACAGTTTAATAACAATCAATTTTGTATTCCTATTGTATTTTTTTTACAAAGCATTTTGTTAAAACAGACAAAACATTTGTAGGCATGTGTTGGCTGCAAGTGCATGCATACAATAACTGCTTACACTAAATTAATCCAAATGCCGTTGAATCGAAATCGGATCTGGCTACAGCGACCCAAAACGCAAAGATGGTGATTAAAGCAAATAAATCAACCAGCGAATAGACCATTAATTTACGCCATAGTATAACGCCAGTAAAACAAACCTATATATTCTCCAGTGACCTCCATCATTACTAAACTACAACTCGTAAGCGTTTAACAAAATTTCGGCAAAATGGTGTCCGAACAGCAGATAACGCGGCCCGGCACCAGTAATACAGCAGCAGAACCAGCCGACGGACAACAATAAGTGCGTGGTCAGTTTTAAAGTTAATAATCAGGTCATGCATGATTCAATGGCTACGTTAGCCACAAACATTGGTGCTGTGTCACCTGAGCTTGCAGGACACCACACACCCCAGGCTCCAAGACAATAGAAGCGATTGCGTTGACAGCAGGTAGAACAAACAGCACTCTGACAACATAGTGGACAGTCTGTAACAGCTCACATACACACGACAATTGTTTTGGCCAATGACGTTCGGCTGTTTGAACAAAGGACCGCCTTGACTCTCTAAGTGACCCAAGTTTATAAGCCAATAAACCATAGGTGTGTTCTTGTGACAACAATACTCATTGCTGCATCGATCAAAACATGTGAATCACACTCATGTGCAGAGCTGTGGTATGTGTACATCAACATGATTCCGCAATAAGTCTGATCTATTTATTAGCTCAATCGGCATTGTCGCAGATGATAGGATAATACACACACACACGTGCGCGAGGACTATTTCAACTATACATTTGGTGCCTTAATTTTATTACAATACATCACGATACAATTATTAAATAGTCAATATTGGAACAGTGGTAGTGATCTTCAGTAAAGTCCCATGTTATCACACTGCTCGATATTTTGACAACTAGATAGTGCTAGTAAATACAATAATATTACAATAATCTGCTTCCTTCATAGTGGGAAAAAGATGTATTATTTAGCACCATTTATCTCTTTTATTTCTATGCCCAATATCCACCCAACTACAAACTATTACTGGCAAAAATTGCAGCTGCAATTTGAATCTCACTGCCATCGAGTTGTAGCAAATTTCTGGAGCATAGCATAATTTAGCAGTGTTATGTCAGCTGGGTGGTGAATTGGTTAACAAGTGATGCTGGCTATTGCGGTGGATGCAATATACACAAAATATTTGATATTTAGAATAGGATACTACTAGGACAAAATATCGCTGTACATGACTACTTGTATAAAACATAACTTTTTAATGAAATCTTGGACAAATACAACTCATTCATAATAAGAGGTGAATACTTTGACATGACTTACATTTACAGTAATGTGTCTGGAGTTTAAAAAGATTCAACTTCCCTGATTGATCTATTCTCTTCTTTTTTTCCACTCTATGATACTATGTATTTACCAAACTCCTAAAGGTGTTAGTTATTGTGTGAAGAGATTTACCGCTGATGGCTTATATCCAAGTGTGGGTTTAATGAAGTTTGCATGTGTTTGATTGAAATCATAGCTAAAACATGGTCCAAAACCAATTTACAACAAAATAACAATAAAGTAACTGTCAAAACCTACTTCAGAACAAAACTTCTGTCAGAAAGCACCAAAAACACATATTTGGCAACAGGTTTAACCTGAAACCTCCTCAAAATAAACCCATGTTAGTACACTCTCTACTGCTAAACATCCTGTTTAAACTTGTTAAACATGATTTAACAAAACTTTTCTTGGTATATATAAATGCATTCTTATCATAAAGGTAAGCATCTGAGCTACAAACAATTGACATCCAAAACCATATAGTGTTTTTGACGTCAAAAACAGTTTTTGACAGTTCAAACCAGGTTTTTGACATCAAAAACCGAATTCTGGCTTTAACAGCATTAGACGGTTGTAAATCCTGATGCAAAAAGGATTAGGAGTTAACTAGCTGAAAAAATCTGGTTTTAATGTTTGTAGTGGTACTTAACCATAGCACCCTTTTAGATATGTGAAGATAAGCATAACAATGCTTTTATACTACAAATCAAATTAGCTCTTTAAATGCTGCCGTTTTGCTGACACTTTTGTGTACATAGTAGGTTATATGGACCATCAAATCAAATTATTAAAAACAATACTACAATTTACCACTTTAAGGTAGTTGTACATCATTCATCTAACCATGAGTCACGGACCATCTAGTATGAAGTACGCTATTTCTTCCTTTAATACATTTTGCTGTTACTCCTTAACAAACATAGCAGAATGTCATAGTTGAGGTGGCAAACTCTTAACATTGTGTATAGACTTCACGGTCACGCAACGTAGTGAAGGTCATTTAGAAGTGACTTCACACAAATCGTGGATGTTGCAGTTAAGCCTGCATATGCTTAATAATGATGTTAACTAATATTAGTGGATGAACATACATTTGCAAAACTGCATTAAATTACATAATTATTTGCTAAAACAACTAACTCATTAACAACTTGATCATTTTTTTATGACGGCAGTACAACAACATTAACAACATCTCACCTGATGTATGACAATGTGACATGCTGTAGACAGCATACACCATTATATCATAGTATACAACCTCATCAACTTCTCCATGTAAGTAATACTCCATCTACTGGTACTTGTACTAGTTGTAGCCCTGTAACTTAGTTCCTTCCAAATTACACAGCCCATACTATTTATCCAGTCACTACTGCCGCACATTTCCAGCCATGTACTGATTCAGGTTAGCTGCTTCGTTGCAGCAAAACCGTTTAGAGATCAGATAAGATTTCGTACACATATCTTCAATAATTCCAATCTGTGTGAATCATACCAAACAATAGTGATCAAGACAGACCCGATAAGATCGCCGCCGTTTGTTGGGCGTAAGTACATTAATACAAAACCAGCTAGCAGCCAATCTAAACAGCATTAACTTCAGCTGGGATCAAAACAGTGGCAATATATAAAGCGGCATTGTTAGCCGATCCAGGAACTAGGCCCAGCTACCCAGAACCGGCAGAAATATTTTGCCAGTCAGACAGCGCTGCGTTCTGTTTGTATTTCCGGACTACCGCTTCTAATCTAGACTAATGGTGGAAGGGCCTGGCTACAGTACCAATACATATGGACGTGTTGGGACTCCCCACAGCTTATCAACAACTAACAACATCCAGCCAACATTTCCCTGCTAACTCTCGAAAATGAATGATGCTCTCACCATATATTAGCTACTCGTCAGTACAGCACTCAACTTACTAGCCAGTATTTATGGCCGCGAAGTGCCGATTTTGTGGGAGATATGTTTATCTGTTACAATGACATTCCACCAGACAGGTAGCGGAATAGTGGAGTACCAGTTCAGTAGAACAGACCAAAGAGCGTGTAATCTTTCGTGAAATCGTTAACAAACTCACACAGGAAGTGACATCCGGTTGAAACAAATTAATTTTGACCATAGCACTGTTGTTGTTAAAAATCAATGAAAATTGCTTATCATCCGAAGACAAGAGTACTGGTCTGGGATGCTGAGTAAACAGTCAGAAGGTGAACTAGAAACCATCTCAGTAGGTACAACACAACTGAAGGTAATACTTAAAATAGGTTTATCCCAGGAGCTATGAAACAGCCTGAAAGCTAAATATTCTGTCCCAGTAGCTGGGACAATCTACTGTTCAGATACCTGGTCCAAGATCACAGAATACAAACTAATTTCCAGATACCCAAGTTACCCAGTCTTAAACGACTACCGGTATGTTACTGAACACAACTTCAGGGCGCTGCATCATAACAATTATGGATGCAACCTGGTGCTAAAGGGATACAAAGGCTAGAAATAATTATTCTAGAATATAATATAATTATGGACAGAAATGCTGCAATATTTAATATAAACTTAATGTTTAGCCCCTGGAGTGATGGCCACAACCAACTGGGGATTTGGCTTATGGAAACAAATCCCAGAAACACAGGTAAGAGTTGGATTTGAACTCACAACAAACAATTCACAGCATGGTTGACATGTGAAGGTATAATTTGTTTACTATTTTTTTTAATACACCATATTTATTTGATTCCCAAACATGTAAAAATACATATATTAATGGGTTTCGTACAGTTACTCAGCATTTATCCTTTACAAATGGCACAAGATATAAACCATTATTACATACATGATGTTTATCTTGTGACCGATAGCCAATGTGGCCTTTGGAGAAAACTTGGTTAATATTTCTACAACCTTGCATCAAAGGATTTTGAGTACCACCCCCAAAGGTCTTGTATTTGTTTATACTGACAGTTGCAGAAAGAACAACACTAGAATGTTTATACAGCTGATCAAAATCAACGGGAACACCCATCCAGAATTACCCAGAATTAAGCATATTCATATTGTACATACATTAAATAAAACAAATATATTAATCCAAAGCTTTCAATATTACAATAGTATAGTTCAAACATAGTTTTTAAGTATGATGGTTTAACTGAAGGCATGGTTAGCTACAGGTATCTATCACTTAGAACTAGGTTCAAATCTAGACTTGGGTATAAAACAAAGGTGTACAATATTTTATTTTGCCTCAGTACCTTTGGATATTTGCAAATTTAGCCAACAGAGTGCACAACAACAACAAAAATTCACACAACTAGATATTCTGAGGTTGAGAATATACTTGCAAAACCAAACCAAAAATAATCTACACTTTAAAAACAACAAGTCCTAATGGTTGGTGAAGTTAAATACTAGTGTGAGAAAGCTATACTAATAATAATACTACCAGGGACAAAACTACACGAACCAGTTACCTACAAAATCAGACAATTACACCTTATTGTTCTGTCTTCTTCACATGTACAGCCAGCTCACAGAAATATTTCTGAACATAAACGAAATGATAAAAAGCAGCACATAAAATGAGATATTGCTATTGTTTATAATATTTGATAAAAACTCCACATACCATGTAGAACAACGTAGACTGTACTATATATAAACGCACCACATGTGTTGCATGCTTGTGTGGGTGGTGTACGTCACAGCTAGTGTTTACGGCCAGATCAATGAACATAAATATAATCCTTCCGAAATGTTTTGTAAATTAAATACTGTTGCCCGCAATATTGGTGGCTAATGTTGAAGTATAAAAGTACTGATGTATTATACTTGGTCAGTGATTAGGCTAACCCAAGTTGCAAACTACAAATGGCACACTAACTATATCAGTATGAAAACATTATGGATTCATCCTCCAGTTGTTAAATTCATGAATTTAGACTCTTTATACTAGCTCTCTCTCACATGCACGCACGCACACACACACAAGATACATAGTGCTCCGGTTGTAGATTAAAAATATAAATGTCCTTAGAACAGCAGCTTTTGATAATGATAAGAAAACCAACTGTTCAAAGTGATCAGTATCCCAATATGTATTCATTTATACAGAAAACAGACCAATACGAATCGGCTTCAGTATTGTGCAAACAATGAACATCTGCCATATAGGCCACCATCAAATTTTTAAACTAATCTCAAAGTCCTAGGTGATGAGTACAGTGTGTCACGCAAAATCAAATTCTATGTTATCTCCTTATGTATACTATTTTACGCCATATAACATACTTTTATTAAACAGCAAATGACAGCATTTCGAAGAAAAACACGCAAAACCCTAAACTACAGGTGTACATATTAAAAAGCATAGCTTTTAATACCATGTCCTTAATGTCAACACACCAAACAGTCACCCAGTGTACTATGACATGTCCATTATTTTTGGTATAAAAATCTACACGTATTCTGTGAACCGAAGTTGTTCAGTGGTGAAATCTGACCTAACTATAAGGTAATACACACACAGACAGGTATATTTTTGAGCATTCAGCATTTTTAATTAGTTCAGAAAGAAGTTTTGAAGAAAAATTCTGTTGCATTCTCATTGGCAGAGAAATAGGTTTCATGGCTAGTATTTTAATACAACTGTAGTGTGGGCTAAGACCATTAAGAGTGAAGCAGTGCAGCATTAGTTTTAACTACACAACGCAATATATCATCAGCTTGCTAGGCCACACAAGTCCTCTCCCATAGCTAAAGTCAACTACAAAGTCCCCATAAGAAGCAGCTATCTGCTGTAAATTATCAGGATGTCTTGGCCATCACGCATCCTTCAAGCAGTCAACTGTGTATTAGTAGTACGACATTTGACCTTGGGAGTAACCTGTCCTTATTTGGAGGTGACATTACGTCAACTTAATGACCCCTTTATGGCCTGTGGTAATTAGGCGAAATGTTTGGTATTATTTATGACAGTATAGCCCTCACTGTGCGCAATATTCACCCTATACACAACTGACACGCACGTTGACTCACATATTACTGTAACCAATGAACAAACTGATTAGTGAAATAAAAATGGACCATAAAGCCACATAAACATAATGTGTTCTGCATGCATTATCTCTTGATGATAAGTTGATGGCCTGAGTCTAGTTTGTTTATTTTACTCACTATGATATTGGATGAGTAGTATGAGTAAGCGGTCACCAGTTCATTATATGCATGTCATTTCAAAAGTACAATTTTTGGTACGGAGACAGTGTTTCTGGTTTATTTCAGCATTTAGAAAACAGGATGTTTCAGTACATAGTACTAATTATTAATATTTTAAAGGTTTTCTCTATGCTAATACTTTACAAACAACAATTCATTTCCTAGCTTTGGCAATGGGATCAGTGTAAATCATTTTGTTTTCTTATTGATCTCTTGTCAAAATAAACTATACATTGCTAACATAGAAAGCCAGTAGGAGAAATACATGCCTTTCACACACACGCACGCACTGTTTGACATCAAAATTCAAAACAAAAATATTTCACAAGCATGTGTTCTACATTTAAGCTCTTACTACATACAATATGCTTCACACTGATGTGAACAGCTTCTATGCCAACCACGGAGACCGTCTATTTAAAACAAAAATGCTTTATCTAAATACACACAATATACCTCTGACTAACCATAAGGAGATGAAGTGAAATTTTCATTTCCCAATATATTAAATTGACAAGCCAATCGTCATATCTAAATTGTTGCGCAGCAACAACAAAATGAACTTTATGTGCTGATAAAGTGGAAAGTGTGTGTATGTGTGTGATTCTGGCATTCACTACAAAATATCCAACCACTATACCAGCTTCATACAATTTTACAAATCTAGTAATGTGTCTATGTTACCAACCATGCTCCTATACACTAATATGTACAAGCACATACTTCAACATTCACACACACACACACACACACACACACACACACACACACACACACACACACCTCTGTAAAACACCACACAATCTGTATATTTTAATATTCACGCAATAGTAACAGTTATGTCAGTCAGTTGGTTAGTAAACAGTCTAAGTACTAGTTAAATGCAGACATCTGGGTAACTCTGTTCAACTTCAGACATGAATCTGCTGATGCTAAAATGCTGTAGTTTCTAATGGTTTGTGATTGATGTTAGATTGTTTACCAGTTATACATCTGACACTGGTTAGAGTTCCCACTAGGAGGAGGTAGCTGTACTCTACCTTAGTTATTATGTCTGGAACGGTAACTTCTTCTGATAAAATAACATTTCCACTAGAGTTACACCATCTCCAGCACTCTTATAGCCATACAAAGGCTATAATATTGGTCAATATAGCCTGCCCTGAGAGATATCACAGGCTTTCAGGTCCATAGCTAGCTGTCAAAGATGACTTTAATGTGCCACCCATCTGTTCTATGCAGCTTGGGTCTGATGTCTGACTGATAGAATACAGCGCTGGGCTAATATGGTACTGAGTAATATGGAATGTGTCCTGTTTAATGGACAGCATCGTTTTTTTTAATGTATGTCGGGGACCGGGATAGAAATGGTCATGGGGGAAGAGGTTTGTGGAGTTCCCTGCTCACACACACACACACACACACACACACACACACACACACACACACACTATCTGTAATATTGCTATATCCCCATGTTCAACAATTATGTTTAACAATCTGATGATGATTGATGTTTTACGACCACTTTTGTGCACATGGTAGGCTAAATGGGCCGAGCTACCTCCAAAGGTAATGAAGCGAAGTTGAAGATGAAACACCCTTCAGACATTCCCACGCTGAGGTTGGAACTCAGATGGTAGTGATCTGTGCTCCAACGGCGCTACCAGTTATACCACAGAGCATTCTAAATATACCTACTACATTTCATTATTGGTAAACAAACAGACAGCAATTTTTAGTTAATTATTTCAGTAGAAGACCCCCTGGGGCCACTTAAGTGCCAGTCAATATAATGCATATAAAATTGGCCAGCTGTCTAAAGTAACATCCATAGACAATAAGTGGACCCAAACAAATCGGAAAACAAAGCTACAAACTTTTCAAAGGGTTGATTAGGCTGACATTTATTAGATTGACAAATGGAAATTATTTCAATAAAAATTACCACGAATATAGTGAATTAAAGAAAGGTATGAACAATATGTTTGATACGACTAGAGATACTGAGTAAAGTTGTTTAGGACTTCGTTTAATACAGGAGAAGTATTATTATTTTGAATGACATAAATTGTTTTATGTTGTGCAAGACCACTTAACAGGAGTTAAGACCAGTACTGTAAATTGATGGGTGCAAGTGGAAAAAGGTCAAGAACAGAAGAAACCATCAATGTACAGGAAGAGTGAGTGTTTCAGCATCATTAAGCTGTATGTTATTTGAGTAAACAGGCAACATTCCACAAGGTTCATTTTTATTTAAATTTTTATTATTATTCTGCAGTAAACAATATAAACTATTAGAACAATATAAATATAACGTCAAGTTTTTATTCAATCTAAATCATTATTATTATAATTATGGTGAGGCATCATTCTCTAACTTTATCACTGACTTATAGTCAAATTTTACTGTTGCAATTGGTTTTCATAATTGAAAGGCTGTAAAAATCACATTAAATCTCTCTTGAAGGTTTACATGCTTACTTAGCACAAAACACTGCCTGCTTAAATGAGATGTATTATTTTAAATTATGCATGTAAAAACAAAAAGAGCTCCTCAAGCAGCCTGATAGTACATATACAGATAATACGAGGTCACTGTTCTGAAGAACAGTACTAGTAGAACATGCTTATCAATATCGTATGAGAATGATGACTTTGTACTTCAGATATTACAACATTGCCTCTTCTAGCTACACATACTCTCTCTCTCCACACACATGCACGCACGTACGCACACACTTAATAAAACAACACAGGTTGGCAACACTCTAGGGAGATGTTAAATTGTTTAATGTCGTTTCTGCAATATTTACTTTCTTTTAATTTAAAATTGTTTACCAGATCCTGATTTATTCGTCCACTTTATTTCAAAAGGTGTTTGTGCTGCATAGACAAGGAGGTTATACTTATAGAAACAAGAGTTCCACTATCCCCGGTTTTATTTCAGTAAGAAGTTTAGGCAATATTAAAGATATTATTCTGTTCAATTGTATCATTTTTGGGGATAAGCGTGCTGGAAGAAAGCTAAATCAAGGAATTTTGAACTTTAAAAATATTAGTTTGGGTATAACATGTATGCACACAGGCAAACACAACCACACATCTTGGTTGGACAAGATATGCAAATATATCAAACCTAATCAAATTGTTTTCCATCAAATATGTATATTTTCTTCACACTTACAGTAAAGGAAAGCTTTTATGTCATCATTGTTACTATGATTGTTGTTCAGTTTATTTTACTTAAATTAGCCTATATCTACGAAGAATATAAATGTAAAAAGTCCCATATATAATATTTCTTTTTCTGTTCACAGGGGGAGCCACTGCCATATATGGTAAAACAATATTTAATGGTTAAGGAAGTGGGATGAGTCTGACCAGCAATATATAGTCATGAGTGATTCATTTTGCAAGGTTTGTTTGGTCTATATGTACATTTAAACTTATAATATCACCTAAAGTTCAATACTAAATATAATATTTAGTATTGAACTATTTTTGATAGTATAAGCCACTAGTAATATTTTAAATATTACTAGTGGCTTATACTATAAGCAAATCATATGTTGCTGCAAAAATACAATATATAAAACAAACTAGTAAATGTCATTATATGAAACTGAATGCACAGGATTCACTGCCCACCAAAGGGATTACATAATTAATTTTTAGGTTTCATTATATTATATATGGATCTGTTCAAAAGCATTTATTGAATTTGTTATTGTTGTCATGGTTGCTGTTTATTTAATTTTACTTCTGATAAGCAAATATCTAGATACCTTTTTTTAGTTTTCATTTAGAATTCTGAGACCAATAGGCCTTATGAATTCAAGAAAAACTAATAATCCAAGTTTTTCTTTTATTGACATGTAGGTAGACTACATGAAACATGGAGTGGCATGTATTTATAAAACATGAATCTAACTTTGAATTTGCTTTGATATGTTTGCAATAAAATTTACTATCTTATGGTGTTGACTTTTTTCAAGTGTTTAACATGATTTAGCTGGGGCAAGTCTGTGGCCTAAATAGTACTGCAGTTGGTGACAATCCTCTAGCACCTGGATTTAAACTCTGGCTAGTCTATGTCTAAAGGATGTTTCATCTTTCATTTCATCTTATTATCTTAGATAGCTGGCCCTGAACACTGCTCAGGGTCAGTTAGCCTGTTTTGTGCACAAAAGTGGCTGTAAAATAGCAACAAAATAATACCACTGACTGCTGACAAACTGGATAACGTTATTCTATGACAAGTTTCTGTAAATATTTCATAACTTAGCTAAACAAAAGTCATTATTTGCTATCCATAGCAAATACACACTATACACACTATTGTCATTTGAGTTAATCACTGTTGAAGGAGATTTTCTGAATTAAAATGATATGACATTTCACTATTATCTGCATCACAATCTGTTATCACTCTATGAGTTTCATTGCTGCTGCGTTACTCAGTCATAAAATAAATCAGTTAATTAATAAAAGTCATATTAACACAGTACAGTATTGGATGAGTTAGCACATGTATGTGTATGAAGTTTAATAAAAATGTGTAAGATCATTAACTGTTGATTCTTAAATATTTAATAACTTTCACTATAATAATAACTTATACCAGAAATCAAAATCCTGTTTACTATGGAAAACAAAATTTGTGCAGCACCAATTGCTATGCCACTGTATATGTCTTGTACTTACTTAAATGTGGAATTATCTTCAAAAACATACAAAATAAAATTATGTTAACCAAAACAGTTTATTTCACACATGAAAACTATCCTTACAAGTTGAGGAAAAGATTTAGACTAGTAATGATATGTTTTACTTTGTGGTAGGTTTTGTTTCACAATTAATTTTCCACAACTGACAGTAATCAACAATGTCAGAACTGTTCATCAGTGCACTACCTCAAAGAATAAACACCAAAGTAGAATGAAATAATAAAGGACTGAAGTGTGTTCTGAGTCTTGTAGCTAGTGTAAAATTATGACAAAATTAATATGTCATGTGAATATAAGATCTTAACTTTCTACAAGTCTCAACTATAATGTAATGATATCTACAAGTCTCAACTATAAGTATAAGATAGTAATATCTACAAGTCTCAACTATAACATGTTACTATCTTTATCTACAAGTCTCAACAATAAGATGGTGATATAGATCTACAAGTCTCAACTATAAGATGGTAATATCTACAAGTCTCAACTATAACACACAACACTATTGACAAGTCTCAACTATAAGTTGGTGATATAGATCTTCAAGTCTCAACAATAACATGGTGATAGAGATCTATAAGTCTCAACTATAACATGGTACTATTTACAAGTCTCAACTATAACATGGTACTATCTACAAGTCTCAACTATAACATGGTACTACTACTATCTTCAAGTCTCCACAATAAGTTGGTGATATAGATCTACAAGTCTCAACTATAAGATGGTAAAATAGATCTACAAGTCTCAACTATAAGATGGTGATACATATTTCTCTTACCTCCACCTGAGAGCACAATGAACTTCAAGTCGATGGTGACAGTGTAGTGATGGCCAAGGAGTTTGTCTACAGATGACGCTGGCAGGTGTATGGAGTTCACAACATGGTGAACATATGCGAGGAGTGCACTCGACGATTTCAGGGCCCACCCAGGCAGTGCCTGGACCTTCTCTATAGAGTTCTTATGCGCTGATGGAACGAGGACAACCTGAGCCTGCTTCGACTGGGACATATTCGGGCTCTCAGTATTCGAAATCTCTCATCACCTGTATATAGCTCTAATTACCAACGTCTGTCTACAGTGCCCATCTACCACGCTGGAAGGATGATTACAAGCTTTATGTTACATCAGTTATACAAGTACAGCTAAACGATGTCACCAAATTGGCAAATCAATATACACATTAAGAAAAACAACGGCTTAGCCATACATACTATGTGACTAATCTGAAAGACAGTTGACGAAATTGATCAGTTGCTTCCTGTTCTACTAGTACTAAGTATTTTGGCTCTTCCACACATATCTACCACTGTATAAACTATAAAAACTCTAAGCTTTGATTTACACGCAGTTCATCATAAACGAACACCAATGATTCCACCAAGGCCTAAGTATCAACACGTTCCATCATCCTTGCCAGCAAATGTGTCGTTTGTCATCTATGATCCTGAGATGTGTTAAACTCGACGACAGTAACTGTGTTTCTCAAACGCTGTCAGTTTTCGTGTTATCCACTCAAGTGTTCGTGACTTCTGTACACAAGTTACAAGACTGAAGATATCCAGGACGTGGTCTCCAGGAAACCTTCAATGCCGGTCAGCCATAAAATAAGACCAATCCCGAAAGCACGTCATCGATCCAACAATAAGTGATGGCACAAGTCAAGCCTTCAAGTAAATGGATGCATCTGATCGGGTATTTCTGGAAATGTTCTTTTCCAATCGATGATCCAGTAGAGAGATTGATCGATGTCATATCGGTGTCGGCCAACTGATCATTTCGGTGCAGACGTTTTATTTCGCTCTTTCTAAAAGACATCGGAGGCACGTGTGTAGACAGATCGTCAGCGCGAAACGAACGGCAGCATCTCTTGTCACCTGCCTAGATATCTTTACATGTCCTCAGATAATGCAACTCTGGTGTCTGATACGCTCTGTCGGGGTGATTTGACCTCCATCGTCCCCGACGAACGCCATGACAGTTGTGGGATGGGCTGCGGGCAAAAACATCCAAACACGGCCAGGAATAGCTTGGCACCCAGGCCGACAACCCCGACACCCCTCTGTGTACCGCGCCAGGTCAAAATAAACTCGACCACTCATAACCAATCAAAGCCAGTGGGTACGTCCAATAGCGGGAAAACGAGGGGTAACGGTTTTAATAAACACCAGGAATGGACTCGGGACATTAACAATGCCGGAATTATTTATGTGTTGTTCTATAGACGGCCAGCAGATGGCAGCATGTGATATAATTTTAAAGCCAATTTCATCTACATAATTTCGCCGCCAAATTTAACCAGATTAAACTATAACTTAAACGAAAAAGTGACATATTTCGGATTTGAAACAAAAAACGACAACTATAATTGCAAAAGAAGAGTTCCAATGATGTTTTACTGCCACCAGATAGAAAATATAATAGCTTTCTCAAAACAGCACAAGCCTTGTTCGTTTTTCTTATATTGAGCGTGTTCACGTGAGTGTGCAAGACTATATTTATTCGAAAGGATCTTCTCACTAATACTTAGTGAACATTAGCGGATGGAAGTACGTATTAAGTTATAAAGTTAACCTTTACTGCCGTTCATATACTGTATTCACGAAAGGTTAGCAAACAAATTTTGGAAACTTTCCATCTATCATGGGCACCCGCAATGACCAGCAGTCAATACAATAATCTAGACAGATGCACAGGTTCATCGCCACTATAATTTCACAAATAAAACGTTCAGTAAATGATACTTATATATATAACACTACCAGCAAATAATTGTAATACAGCATGCCTGCATTATCAAAACTAAGGCAAAAACGAGTCACCAATTCAGGAAGAGGGCTATCATTTATGACGCACATCTGGATTAATGGCAGTCAAATAAGAAGTATCAATGGTGGTGTTCAAATCCAGAAAGCATGTCAATGTGTCGAGTTGCCGACCTGGTATCGCACCTGACTAGCGTCATGTACGACAATGGACACGCAGCTTCTGCGTGGAAGACAAAAGATGCGTGCAGATATGCACGTACGGACACACACACACACACACACACAGCGGATAAGAGACATGCAGAGGGCAAGCACCACACCTAGATATCGAAAAGGTTAAAGCAAACATCAATCAACTACGAAACAAACACACACACACACAGAGAGTGAGAGGATAACAAACCTAACAACAAAACTGCTAACAGCACATCACGTACAGACAGGCAATGTAATATACTCTTGAGAACACCAAACACTGCACTCGACAAGACGACGATCAATTAAAATTCAGCAAAAACTATTTTTATTTTTAACTGGTTGGTTCACCGAGTGGTATAATGTAGTATTTGTTGAATTCTGATGCGACTGTGACAAAAAATGGCCCTTTTCTTTGGCGTTCGTCTTTCGTTTTAGAAAAGTAAAATGTAGGCCAACTATTTCTCAAGAATCCAAAAAGGTCTGTAAAAGACCAGAAAGGCGTATTTAATGAGGTTAACTGTTTTGTGAAGACATGTATTTAACGAAAAACGTAGACATTTTTACATATTTTACGCACACCTTCAAATATTTTTTCTATGTCACTGTCATACTTATGAAGCAATGATTTCAACATATTTAGTAATAACCAAATATTTCTACGTGCTATCGAGCAGGCTAGCATTGTTTGCATCCTAGATCAGGTTTGCGATGAGACGCAATGACATTGAGGAGACGCAACGACACTGCTGAGTCATAATGCACACATAGCCTAAACTGCAGATTGTCAATGAATAATTGGTTTTGTTTGCCCTCCATGTCACCCGTTGGGAACGTGTAAATCTGATGTTTTGAAGTATTTTATAGAAGGATTAATAATTCGTCAGATCTAAGTAATATTTAGATTAAACAACCCGGACGCCTGTGCTAGGGGAGCACCCTCAAACAACGCGTAACCTCGACCGTATATGAAAGACACACCTTATAAGATATATCCTGCACAAATAAAGAAGTTTTCTTTCTTGATTCATTGTACGGCTTTCTTCCAACTATATGGCAGTTTATTTTTGCTACTCGGCTGAAATAGGACAGGTTCGTTTCCTTTTAAACACTAGGCTCAAATATTTCTTTTTTAAACCAAAAATAGGCAACAAATTAAATCAGTCACTGGCTGGTTAAAAAAGCCTCTTATATGAAATAATTAAATGTTTTATAATTACATAAACATATTCCGAGTCATGATCTTCAACTATTCATGCATTTATTAGTCACATTTGTAAATATGGATATTCAGTCACTTCCAAACGACACATATTTATAATAATTCATCATAGATACAACATAGCAGACGCAAATACGTGACGTCTACAACGTATGTTTGACTATATTCAGCGTATTACAAAAAAGATCCGTCCGTGAGCTAGTGACGCAGAAAAAAATGGGTTAGACTGGGTCAGTGAACAGTAAACGTGGTTCAATGCATGACTGAAACGTCAAGGTAAAGTTGATGGTATCCCACCCATATATGTCTTGTTCTATATATACGCTTTAAGATAAACGCAATTTGATCATGTGGATCGTGAATGAAATGAATCTAAGCAAACACACATGGAGTGATGGATATACATTAATGTTACTTAATTCGGAAGAAAAATTTAGCAGAACAGATGCAAATGTTCCCCTCTCACGCGTCTGCGTGTGTGTATGGAGGGGGGGGGGGGAGGTTAAATCACGTTCAGCATTGTCAGTGAAGCAAGATTTCAAAATTCTATGAATTTTCTCTGACTCAGCTTCAGTTCCTCCTAACTGAAAAATATATATACTAAATTAACGTAATTCCTAGCCGGTATCTTCATCTCATGTAATGTCAGAAGTTAATTGTTTGAAAAGGGTCCACTGTACCAAAAGTTCGAAAGTTACATCCAGATAGGTTCACGATATAATTTGTGAAAACTGCTAAATCACGTAACCTAGTTCAACTTTGTGTGCAAATAGTGAGTAGTAGAATATTGCATTAATCACCTACAATAACATAAATTTAAAAACAAAAAGTTTACAGACAACAATTTATACAGTAGGTTATATAAGTAGAGTGCGTGAACCCGAGATCGATTGCGGTTTGTTGGTCAGCGATACTGTGTACACAATGAGCTGGCAAAGAACCAGGGTACTCGTTTCTAAATTTATGGGGTTTTTATATCCACAAGACCAGACTGTAGCAGTTTCATTTTGTTTGAGATGGCTGAAGCTCTGAGACAATGGCTGTCATGTCAGATATTCTCAGATATGTAAGTTTCATAATAAATTCCTTGCTTTCACATAATAACATAATAATCATTTTTAGAATAGTTTTTGGCAGAGCCGCCAACTTCGTTACTGAATATTCGTATTATAATTAAATGTCGGTGTTTTGTGAAACCGCAGTTATGTATATAATATATAAAGCTGACAGTGTTTTTTTTTTTGGGGGGGGGAGGGGAAAGTCTATCTAAAATTATCATTAAATGTACACTTGTGTTTTGTCTATCTATCAAACACAGTGTTTAAGTAACATAGTGTTGTTTCAACACGTATCACCCACATGCCCAGTTTCCTACAATAACGAGGAAAAACACAAATACCGCTCTTAGCAAGTCTGATTAGCACACAATATAACACATATTTACAACACGAAAAATTATATGATATCGTTTTTGGAAGACATTATTGTAGTGACAGACATATTTCAATTATTCCCTTTTTGACACTGTATAGTAAAAAAGAAATAGCTCCAAACAATGAATATGAAATGAATACTCATTAATAACTGCAGATAAAAGATGTAAAATGATGAGTGATAGCTGACCCGAAAATTTACAACACAGGTTTAGCCATCAAGCCCTATTTTGCATACCCAGTTTATCCATGCTCAGACAAGCATTTAATGCTAATCGATACAGTTTATTTTGAATAGAGTTCTGTGTACGCACGTGTATGCATGCACACAAAACCTTTAAAATGCTGACCACTTGAAATTATTTAAAATAACATGTATTTACCAAAATAATAATCAGCATATTTATAACTAGGAAAACATTGATCTATATAGAATCAAAATAATACACATAATATAATATTTAATCATTTAATGAAACAAAAATGTATGGTACAGTGTTGTAAAAATATATTTGTAATGATGAAAAAGACACATGTTGGGGATAAATTAAATCAGATCTTTCTTATTTTAATTCAATAGGGTTACTAACAGAATAGAGATACAGGCTTTTGACCACCTTTCTAATTATCTACACAAACTCACACTTACAGCAATTCAATAAACTGTTTATGTCAATACTTAATACCAAGACACAATTCTTCATTCAATTGGGTCTTTCATGCTTAGCTTACTGTCACCTTGAGGGAATACAATAATTTATTCGCAAACATTTACCCCAATTTCTTTTGTTTTACGATCTATGAACACTTATTTCCAGTGTGGTCTCTTTTATTGAGTGGCTATTCATTATTCCTCCTACCACCAGTCACAGGGGAGCAGCACCAAAAGAAAGAGCCACAATAGCTCGAGGGCAGTCACTGCCAGTGTATTTAACGTCCTCGTTTTTTAAAATTAATTCAGTGTAATGGGTAGTGCCATTAAACGTGGTAAACCACCCTTGATGTTGTGAGCCAAGAAATTAATCCATGGAACATTTTGACCTTTTCGGGACATCAACCCTGCGATCTTTGGTGGTTAGGACAAATCCAGCCTGAGCCGAAAGGACAATCGGAGCTTGACTTAAAAGGCTATCATCATATGTATTGTAACCACATTTTTATCAACAAAGAAAGTGAATCTCAATATAAAAATTTGTAATTAGTGATGAACATAACTGCTTACAATTTGTCAGGGAATAGTCATTACAATTTAATCACTGTTGTCATGTCAATTCAACAGGAAAAAAGTTACTAAATCTTTTTAGGTGAACAAAATAATAATTCCAGAAATTGGTACATGATGGAACAAAAAGTATATCAGATAACATATAGCTCATTCACAGTGTGTACCAGTAGATAGGTGAGTTTTATTAAGAAAAAGAAGAAAAAAAAACATATGAAAGCTAATTATCTGCAATAATTTAAAATGACTAGCATATTATTCATTAGTGATCATGTAAACTTGAATAAAAATTGTGTTCAATATTAAATTGATCTACCTAAAAAACATAAAAATATATTTGAGTAAATAAGAAGAATCCCGTAAGTCATAGCACTGGAACCATCCAGATGATGTGGACAACGGTACTTTTTATATAAAGTATAGCTACCCATAGCATATTTTTAGACTAGAGGTGTTATCACAGTGGGATGGATTATTATTTAAAATGCTAAGTGAGCTCCAGTGGTCTAGCATGTTAACTTGCTGAGAAAGGATGGTCATACTGTAATCATCAAGGATTCAATTCTGGAAAAGACGTCCGATGCTACGTGTCGCTTATTTTATCCGCAGAAAATTGGTCAGTAATTTTGGCACCACTACTGTGTTAATGTGACTACCACTACTCCATGACCACCCCTTCACTACCCCCTGCATCAACGACAATGTTATTGCAGTGTTTTTACAGGCCACCAGAGGTGAGCTGCTGCCTACTTTTTGTAAGTGGTCTTCTACTCTATTCCCTACTGAAAAGTCTGATCACGTTAAAACATACCTCAGTCTCACTGAAATAACTAAAAAAGTGGAACAATAAAGATCTTCTGGGGACATAAAACACCAGTACTATATACCTTCCTGTACTTTCCCCTGTGAGTGGTGGGGAAGGAGTTATGATGAGCCAGCAGTAAAAGGCTCTACACTGGAAATAAATGTCCATGCTTTCATATGATATCTCTATGTAATTACAAATCACGAATTAAAAGAAATCTAATCCAAGGGGTAGTTCAATATTCAGTTGAAGCACTGGTGATATAGCATTGTTTCAAGTGCAACCTGAACATATTTTACTTTAATTCTGATTTTATATATCATTGACATTATCATTCATCTTTGTCACAGATGATAAGATAGTACAGAGGTGGTCCTCGAAGCTAGTCACTCACTACATACAAACTGTTTGTTGCATATGTATAGGTTTTATTATCTGTTGTTCTTTATTATAATAGATATGATAATTCCTATTCCAGGTGAGTTGTGGGAAAACAGATAACAATTAAGTATCTTTCTTATATGGCCTATCCATATTCCGACTCTTAACATATCCATGACACCAAAAATAAAAGAACTAGCATATTACATTCAGGAATTAATGCACTCACCTTTTCTGATTGTTGCTTATACATGATTATAATCAATAAGTCAGTTCTTAATTTACAACTGGTATAAAACCTGAAGTCAATAGAATTTAACTATTTGTCAACATAAAAAATATTCACAGGTAAAAGAATATTTAAGAACATTATGATGAAATTAGTGCGCGTTCTAGATCATAAGGGATTATAGAGTATGAGACAAGACCATAGTTTTGTCAGGCAACAGAGTTGGAATACTTTGAATCATACCAGCCCAGCAAGATTTTTGGTGGACCACATATTTCCAAAAGAATGTTGCTTAATGACACATCGGCACAATTTAGGCCATTCAGTGTTCTCAGGTATTTCCAAACATATCTTACTTCATTTGTTGAATGGTGATGGACGTTTACATTCTTTATTTTTTTGCAAAATACAAATTCTGTTATACTTCATCAGCCTTTCTGCCAGTTAAGCCAATTAATGAACAGGACATCCTTTCGGTGCTGTTGATTGCATAATATTCTCCATACCTACAGAATGAGATTCAAATCTGACTGTGTTATGTGTATGTGGTCTGTTTCATCTGATCATCTCATTTCACTATGTAATAGACCCTGGGCCTTATATCTCAGGTATGACAAGTGCTTTCTAAAGGGCTAAATAAAGGATTTATCTCATAGGGATTATCATTCACAGTGTCATCAGCTGTTCCGCTTGTGATCCTGGCTAACTGCCTTATTGTTACAGAACCATATAGCTTTTACGATTAAACTGGCCCATGTCAATAAATACTGATGTCAAATCTATAAGTTGTAAACAAAAATTCACTGTTATAAACATAAATAATTTTGTATGTTTTATAACTTTTATAAGATATCAAAACACAGACAGCTTCAGTTAAAATACCAACAATAAATTATATGTTTATATAAAGCAGAATTGTTTAAAATTAATACCAGGGCTGCCTTCATGTAATACTAATAGTGACTGGTCTGGCAACATTTATAGCCACCCTATATGCTTATTTCTAATCCTGCATTATGTTAATGAGATACCTTTTTGAAAATAATTCATTAGATTGCACTGCTATGCAACTAGGCTGAGGAGTATATGAAGTTTTTATTTGATTTGGGATCTCTTCTCGTTAACATATTTCATACACTTATAGAATATAATACTTCATATATTTAATAAAAAAATACATAGAGGTGGAAATATGCTGAAGTGGGATAGTAATCAATTAGGGTCTGTATTTTCAGCTGTTTTTTAGTTATTAAATAATTTTATTGAGAAGGTAGAATCTAACAGAATTTAATTATTATTCTGGAGCAGAAAGTGATAGCATTATTTAACAGGCAAATACTAAACTTTGTATATTTTTTGGTTACCTCATGGTAATAAGGTCTTTATAACAATAGACCTTGCCAATTAAGCTATTGATATCTGGCAGCAGGATTAAGAACTACTACAATCAGGTCGTAAACACATGGTCTGGATCACTCTTCCTTTTCAATGTGTACACAAGATTTATTTGTATATTTTAACGATCATTACCGGTGATAATACTCCAGGATTCCAATAGTCAGTAAAGGAAAATGAAAGATAAGGTGATATTTAGTATATTTCTATTAAAAGAAGACTGATTTAGTAAACAAAATAGATTAAATTGGAAGTTTTATGTCACATAACACATTTCCCATGTTCAAGCGGATCAAAAGTTTATGTATAGGCAGTGGCTTTCCCATAGTGTTTTTTCAATACACATCTTTGGCCATTTATAACAATATCGAAAATTGATATGGCCGTTGTAATACTACCATTTTACCAGGACAATTCAGAGATATCTTCAACGATTTGTTTTATTTGTGGTAATTTTCCATGTAGAACGTTTGCCATTGTCTAGCAGTAGACTCATGGCACATCAGTGATAATGTGCTGGCATAATTCTAATAAACAAACAGGTGTGTTATTTGGATTAAAAATACTCATCAAATCGGAGACATATTGTTTTACACAAAAGTATTGATTGATAGAGCAATAATCCGGTATTGATATATTGCATTTGGGTATTATTTCTCGTGAATTAATGCAAACTATGAGTTGATTTTAAAATGTAAACAAACAAGTCTGTTGCTATACCGATACTTGTGGACTTCACAAAGAAATATTTACTCTTATTTTTTTTCTTCACTTTGTTGATAATAACAACATTTAATAATGGAATATTCTGAACAACAAGAAACTAATCTATCATTAGAAGTATTTTCATATCTAAACTCCAATTGTATTAAGCAGTAGATCGTTGTTCAAACTGAGATGTTCAGAACAAGAATCCGGCCTACATTGAAAACCATGAAGCTTTGCATCTGCTGCTCTGAGCGGTGACCCGAAGTGTAAAAGCCTGCAAAAATTAGTTGGCAAGGTCTATTCTATGATAATTCCTTTTTCTGCTATGAGGACTTGGTGTTGAATGTTTGAAACTGATAAACCAGTTAATTCTTTGGACAAATGAATATAATACTATCATAAAAGGAATGTGTAAGAAATAAGAAGACCAGCAAGGATTGGCTAATGCTCAATCAGGATATATATTCTTCATTATTAAATATCTATACTTATAAGTGTTTTAATGCTGACAGATTTTTAGTTATTACCCAAAAACAGAAAGAGGTATCACACTTTAACAGCAACATAATTAAACCTTGCATTGCAGAGGGCTTGCAAGACCTGTAAAGTTCATGCTACCAGAATTTAGGGCATTTATAATAGTTCTAGAATAAATCCTTTTCTTGCCTTGTATCTCCGATTCCAGTGTCTTCAACCAGTCAACAGATATTTCTTGGAGAATTTAAAATGTTACAAAATATGTCAGGAGATCTAAATTAACTAATCGGGCGCTGGGTATAAATAATATAATTCTATGGTTGCTCATTACAAATAAATGCTGAGCAACTGTCATTAAAACAAAAAGGACCTG